>JAJJMB010011896.1:5373730-5642360 GCA_023531105.1 Papaver atlanticum
GTATCGGCTTAATCCTGAGAGTATTCAATTCTGGACAAGGTCCCGGGGTCTTTCTGCATTTGCGGTTTCCTCGTTAACAAAATCTTGATGTGTCTTTTACTCTTCTATTTCCGCAATTATAATTGTTTTTATTATAATTAGAAGTAAAATACACAAACGTTTATTCCTATTTACTTGATAGTAATTTTATTGTGTTTGGTTAAGTCTTAACCATTTATCAAGTAAACATACTTCGTTGTTGTATTGTCTCGATCTTGTATCCATAGTCAATCACACAAGTTATCTTGTTGTCGTATTGTCTCGATCTCGTATCCATAGACGATCACACGAAGTGTGAACCGAGTAGTTGTATTGTCTCGACTCGGTCTATAGACAATCACTTTCGGAGAAAGGACTTATAGGTGGAAAAGTTTTTAGATTTAGGTATATTTGGGTACCCTCGTCTTTTCAGCACTTCTCGGTAGAACTCGCAAGCGTTGCTATCTCAAGCTTGTTTGTCAAGTTTATGTGATCAAAACTATAAGTCTTGATTTCTAGTCTACTTACAGTTATGTCTCAGATTAGGATTTAATGTGTAGTTGATCTTTATACTTCACGGCGTTCATCGATTGAAGAAGAAGATCTACTGAGGAGAGCTTGGAGGAACTTCATCAACAAAAGGTATGTGGAGACAAAGACTTATCTATCACTCAGAAGTTTATTCTATTTTATCTCCTATTGAGACTAAGTTGTATAACTATATAGACTTTTATATTATACACATTTGACTTTTCGAGATGAGTTTAACTCGCTTATATATTTCTTGAAATATGTGTTGGAAGCTTTTTTCTTTAGCTACGTTCATCATTATTCTTGACGAGTTTAGTTGGAAACAATTTATTTGTTGGAAACTAAATAATAAGTCAAAAGATTATCATGTGAAAATTTCCTATGAACATCTTACATGATTTGTGTGAGACAGTCATTTGATGTAGACTCAGAATTTTTCGTATTGATCATTCGATCACTTGAAAATTACTTACAAGAAAATAGTTTGTGTGAGACAGCTATTGTCGTCTTCTAAGGATGTTTCAATGATTGAAATGGGAGTTTAGAACAATTAACCCTTGTCTCGATACAACACAGTATGCATACCAGTATGCAAACTGTTGTGTTATGATTCAGGTCCGGAAACCTTGTTTGCATACCAGTATGCAAACAGTTTTAACTGTTAAAGTCCAGGAACCAAGTTTGCATACAAGTATGCGAACAGTTCTACCTGAGTTAGGTCCGGGACAGTAGTATGCATACAGGTTTGCAAACTACGGGATAAGACCAAAGTCCGGAACTATAGTTTGTGTACCCGTTTGCAAACTTAGTGGTTAATGTTCTAAAATCTGTTAAGTATGTTTTCATACTCATGAACAAATACATTTATAAATTAAGGAATGAAATCTTTGCAAACAGTGGCTTAATGTTCATGAATTGATTCTCATGAATCAATCCGATTTTGCTTCAATTGTTTCTAGTATACTTCTATGTGATATATACAAGTGAACAACTCTGTGAATAACACAATTAGTTTCATTTGATTATCTTTAATAATTGATTGATCATCATATTTGATCTAGAAGTGTTAGATGAATGTGATTAAGACAAAAGTGTTCAAATGGCTAACTTCGGTTAACTATTGTTGAGCGAACTCAATGTACACGTTTAGGTACGGTTACCCATATCTAAGTGAAGGTATATTTCATTTGTGTCTAACAAGGTAAGACCATCTAACGGTGGAGAGATATTGCTTTGGTTTTAAGAAAACTTAGCTTGAATCTTATATCAGGTTTTCATCTAACAGTGAATATTGAATGCTTTGTTTCTAAGCTAACCTAGCTTTGATTGTAAGCAACCCTGATTTGAAAGACTATACAAGGGAGAACTCTAGCAACTGGAAAACCTAATCCCGACACTTTCCTGTGTCCTAGTTGCAACTAGAGTCGATTCTCCTTTAACCTAGGTTTTTCCAAAACCATTATAGGTTAACGACTTGAAAACTTCATTTGGGATTCGTGAAGCCAGACCCAACTATTTTCTTTGTAGTTGCGTGTTTTGATCTTACTTGTTCTATCGTATTGAGTACTATCTTCTCTAAGATTTGCTCGAGATTTATCTCTGATAGGTAAGATATAAAAAGTAATCACAAAGCTCTTCGTCTCATTCTTTGTGATTCCACAATAACTTCTTCTACTACCATATAGTTAAGTTATTGTGAGGTGATTTATATTTCTAGGACGTTTTTCGGGAATATAAGACCGGATTATCAATTGGTTCCTGTTCACCTTGATTTATCAAAAGACGGAAAAAAAAACTTCATAGGTACTTCTGTGGGAGACCGATTTATCTATCAGAATAGACTTATCTATGGGAGACAAATTTGTTTATAAGTCTTCGACTTTTGGTCGTAGAAACTCTTAGTTGTGGGTGAGATCAGCTAAGGGAATCAAGTGCGTAGAGTCCTGCTGGGATTCAGAGGTGTAAGAAACGCGACTGTACCTTAATCGGTGTGATACTTGGTTAGGGATCAACTACATTCCAGTCCGAAGTTAACTTGTAGTAGGCTAGTGTCTGTAGAGGCTTAATACGGTGTGGTGTTCAAATATGGACTAGGTCCCGGGGTATTTATGCTTTTTCGGTTTCCTCGTTAACAAAACTTCTGGTGTTTTTGTTATTTGTTTTCCGCATTATATTTGTTTATATAATTGAAATATCACAGGTTATGCGTATTTCAATCAAATGGTAAATCCAACCTTTTGTTGTTCATATAAATTGATTGACACTTGAACATTGGTCTTAGTACCGTTCAAGTTATTCTCATACCAATCAGTTCACAGATTTCATTCTGTTGATTTTCTGATTGATTTGAGAAAGAGATATAACTCTTGGATATCTTTCCTTGATTGAGTATGACTGTCTAGTTGATTCTCTTGGAATTATATTGGAGTTAGTCCATACAGATTTCCGAACGAAATATTGGGTGTAGTTGTTAGACCATCGCTTTTTCAGGTTTACTACCATTTCATCAGAGAATTTGGTGATCCCTTTCTTTATGGTAGTCAAGCACATCCCTTCTACAGGTCAGGTGGCAGATTTGTACACCAAGGGGTTAATATATCCAGTTTTTCAGTCTTTAGCACTCAAGCTCCTACATCTACAGGACTATCAACTTGTGGGGAGCTGTGAGAATGTTTAATGAGTGTTTGAGTAAATGTGATGATAATGAAAGTGTAGTTTCAATTTTAATTTTTACTACTTTGTCGGTTATCGGTTGTGTTGTATTATGTCAATACAGAATTAGTGACGGGGCTAGGGCTTTTATGCCGTGGGTTCAAATAAAATTTGTGACATGCACACCAAAAAAATATCAAAACCATATTTAATTAGAGTAAAATGTAATATAAAAGATCGCACAATAATATTAAAATCAAATACATCCGTAACAACCATAAAAATATTCTTTAATGCAGAGACAGACTGATGACTTTTCCTCAGGTATAACTAAAAAGTCACTAATTCACAAAACAGCTGAAGGGCACGGAATTATTTTAAGAGCAAATCGCAATATCAGAATTTTTTTAAGAGCAAATCGCAATATTAGCGGACAACTGTGATTTGCTTACATGGTGCTCGATTAATAGAAAAATGAATATTAAAATGAACAAACTTAATAAAAAAGATAATTAGAAAAATAAAAATGATATATAGAAACTACCATTTAGTCATAGAAATAATATAATAGAGTTAGTTTGGTCCTGTTGACCTAGTCAATTGTCTGTTTGGTCCTTTTTTTAAATATATATTGTGGGTTGGTCCTAGGAATTATTGTTTGGTCCTAGGATGGATAATACCCACGCGGGATGACGTCATAGATGATATAATTATCTTTTGGTAGTGGAAGAAATATCCTTTTGGGACCATATATATATACTCAATTATTAAGAGAGAAGAGAATCATTTTCAAATTTGTTTTCTCTCTCCTCTCTTTTCAGATTTACTTTTTTTTTTCTTCTTCCTTTTGCTTATGAAGATGATGAAGACGACGACGGTGATGATGATGAGACGATGATAAAAATAATCCTTCTTCTTCTTCCGTTTTTCTGGGTTTTTGACGATGAAGATGATGATGAACGATGAAGATTTTTGTGTTCTTCTCCTCTGCTACTGTTTCTGTTGTTGAAGACGATGAAGATGATTAAGATTTTAAGAATGAACTCTATTTTTAGATCTTTTTATTAGGTGTTCATTCGGAAAAATGAATTATAATTTTTTTTGTGTGTTCATGTTAAAGAATGAACTCTGTTTTAGATCTTGAATTATTAGGTGTTCATTCGAATGAATGAACTCTATTTTTTATGGTTTTTTGTTGTGTGTTCATATTAAAGAATGAACTCTGTTTTAGATCTTGAATTATTAGGTTTTCATTTTAAAAATTGAACTCTGTTCTAGGTTTGAATTAGTTTGTTTTTTATAGGTGTTTATTTTGAAGAATGAACTCTGATTTTTGTTCATAATAATGAACTCTGATTTTTGTTTGTAATAATGAATTTTGATTGGGTGTTCATTTTGACTAATGAACTCTGTTTTTTGTTCATAATAATGAATTTTTTGTTGTGTGTTCATTTATAAGAATGAACTGGAATCTAAAGCATTACCAAACACCTGATAGTTCATCGAAAAGAATGAACTCCTACAAGAATATAAGTAGGAAGTTCAGAGTTCATCAGAGATCATGAACTCGAATAATTATGGAAATAAAAAAGTTACGTAAATTAATGCTAGAATAGTACGGAAGGGTATTTTTATCCATTTTATACTTTAAAATAATTATGGACCAAACAGGAAACGTCTTTTTTCGCTGGACCAAATAATCTTGGTGTTTTGGGGCTTTTGGTAAATTTGGGTGTGTTGATGAGAAACGAATTCAAACCCTAAACAAATGTACTTCACAAGAGTACTTTTATATTCGAGAGATCAATCTGTAAGACTCTGGCCTAAACCAAGAAATGGCCGTTCAAGATTCAATTCAATCACAAAGTGAATGAGAAGGGTTGATCTTAGGGAGGGAAGAGAAGAAGGTGTTTGAGATCAGAATGTTGAATTATGAAGGTGTGGTTGTTTTATGACTTATATCAGAATGTGGAACTAGCTTGCAGAGTGTAAGCTATTAGTTCTTGGTGTTTTCTGAATACTTGTGTCGATCACCTCTCTTGTTAGTGAAAATAGGTTGAAAAACCTATTTATACAAGTCATGACTGAGCGCACCCTGATCTTGTAGAAAGTGGAGACATTTAAGTAGTGGAGAAGTGGAGTTGTGTAAAAGTGGTGACCGTCACGTTTCCATTTACGAGGGAAGACTGATCAGCATTACACCCACTACTCTCTTACCGCTATTAACCGTCCGCCATTTCCTGACACTTTCTCGTAATGGGTGCGTTGCACGCCACACGCTGTAAACAACCAGAAAAATACCCTAGTGAGCATCCCCCAGTTTGTGACATGTTTGATGTCTCGAGTAAATGGGTCAAGCCTTGAGACTTGCCACTTAAAGCAGCACATAGTGCTTTTAGGTCAAATAACACAATTATTTGTGGAATCAATATTTATAAAACATCGTTTATAATTGATGCATATAAAGCATCGCTTTTAAACAAGCAGCTGAAAATAATCGATATTTATGAAGCATCGTTGTTTCAGAGCTCGTCTAAGTTAGTCGCGGAGCTTAATGTCTTAAAGGATCATGACCGCCCTTTTTGAGGGAGTTGGTAGGAGCTACGCGCGCATCCCAGGGATTGGACGGTCGGTCCCTATGAGAGAGTGGCGACTGGTAGCCATTCTAACATCTCATCGGTCGGCCCTGGTTAGATCTGGACCGGTTAAATCGGCTAGCCAATTTGAGTGGCTGAGATGATTTTCGGTAGGTTATGGCTGCTGTTGAATTATTGAAATATATATTAGCAGCGCGACTGGCTACCTTTTGGGCGATCGTTTGGGATCCGTTTGGGCAAGCAGTGGCTTTGTCGATCGCTCCTTATGGTAGAAGGGTGGCCGGTGATCACAACGTCACCCTGTTGGCCACTTGAAATTAGATCTAAGTCGTCCAACGAGGTTAGCAAAGTTGGACGGATGAGATGATTTGCGGCAGTTGTATACTGCCATTGATTGAATTTTAGGGTTTAAAGCCGTGTGGCCAACCCTCTTTAGGCTAATCAATTCAAGGCACTGGACATTGATTTTAGCAGGCCGATTGGCCATATGCAAAGGTGAGTTTCCGGCGAGCATGCTGACATCTTATTGGCCGCCTGAAATTGGATCTAAGCAAGTCAATTTGGCCTGCGAAGATGGACGGTTGTGATCGTTTTGCGATAGTAGCACGCTGCAACAACACAAATTAGGGTTTCCAAAACACCGTGTTCACTCTACTTTGGTAAAGCGGTTTGATGCACTCCTTGCTTGCCGTATGTAGTTCGATCGACTGGGGATGGAGGTGAGTTGCCTGTGAACACACCAGCACCTCTTTGATTGTTCAAAATACGATCTAAACCGTCCAACCAGACTGGCTAAGTTGGGCGGATGCGATGGTTTTGAGACCGTTATGGTCGGCCTTAACCCGTTGGAGTTTCTCTTTCGCAACGCAACTAGCCTAGTTCTGGCTAGCGATTAGGGCTACTACTAGCGGGTTTAGAGGATTCCGATTGGCTGGGACAATAGTGGGCCCGCCGGTGGACATCATGGAGTTTGCCTAGTTCCGCTAGGAAGAGGCTAAGCTTGTTGAATTGGCCAGCCAAATCGTGTGGCCGTGATTGTTTTAAGACTGACATGGTCAGTCTAGGCTTATTTTTCTTAAGGAATTTAAGCGCGTCGACCATGCACTTTTAATTAATAGCGTATTGACGCAAAGAAAATTTCTTTATCAGAGAGTGATGTAGCCTGTGTGCTCCTGAGTATTTTTACGCAGATCTTAATACTGACACTTCGGGAGATTCGTGTTACTCCGCTGTGAGTGAACATTAATCGTCATGTCATGCCAATATTGAGAGTTCGGCTGGGGAACATAGCATAGGAAAATACTAGGCAGGCCATGCATTAGTGAATAATGCCGGGAGATAAAATTTATAGAATATTTGGGATTGTTGCTACACGCACCATTCTGAGTGAATTTTATACATAGAAATATATTGAATTGCTCAATACATATATGAGCGAAGAGGCCTGGGCACTCATTACTTTTACATGGCTTATGTTCCTTTGCAGGATGGCAGCGCATTAAATACAGGGTTTCACAATCTTATCCATGAACTGAAAACCACCATCAACATTAAGTCCACTGCTTAGTACGTAATAGTGACGCTATTGCAGGGTAAGCACTAGATGGTGACAGTCAAGAAAATTCATGAGGGAGTTTGGCGTACATTGCCAGGATAGAAGTCAGTTTGGCCCTTGAGCAAGACATGTTTTCCTCTAGCATACGTCAATTGTCTCCAGATAGATAAGTATCCATGCGATTGTCATCCCGCATCTGAAGCCTTTATTCACAACAGGTAGAGACTCCTCTTCTTCCCGAGATCTTGCTGACTTGTGGGATATAAAAAGAAACACTTGAGCCTTTCTTTTTATACCAATCATCACAGAGTTGTATTCTTCTTCGTTTCAGGTATTGATCCATATTCTTATGTGATTTGATTTGATTCTGATTGATTTTTTGTTTTGTCACGTCGATTGTTGATAGAACCATAACGCCTCTTTGCAGTATATGATTGGAACCACTGGTGATGATGATTATTCTTCTAATTCTCCAGAGAAGAGTTTTGAAGTCGACAAACCCGGGGATACCGCATTCGAGGAGGTGTTGGACAAAATATATTCCCTGTTTCGTGAAGCCGGTCGTGCCATACAGGGTATGTCCCTCGTGCATTTACGCATCGTCCGAGAGCATGTTCAAGCTTTTCTGGCTTCAGTTAGTATGGAGAAGAAGTGGAGGTGCGACGAAGCGTCTCAACCAACGAGTGTCAGGGCTGAAAGATTCGCAGCTCGGCTAAAGTGAAGAATGATTAAGCATAAGCATCCTCCAGGTGGGGATAAACATGATTACCCTATTCATAACGGCGTCATAATTCTCGAATCTGACGTGGACGAACCGGAATATCCTCAAAAGGATGTTGGAGCAGTTGCTGAAAAGGATATCGGGGAAGCTTCCGAAGATTGTAGAGGAGCGGCATCTGGAGAAGATGTTGAAGCGGACTCCGAAGTGGACGTTGGTGCAGCTTCCGAAAGGGAGGTTGGGGCGGCTTCTTGAGAGGATGTGGGAACAGTTTGTGAAAAAGATGTTGAAGCAGCTTCCAATAAGGACTCCAGTGAAGGCGCCGTTGATCCCTAGATTTTCCACTTCGTTATTTCCCTTCATAAATGATCATCTTTTCGTAGCTTGTAGACGTTTTTGGTATTCAGTAGTTTTTTTGTTTATGTGACTGAAGCCTGGACTTTGTCAAATAATAGTTCTTTATTTGTGCTGCTTTCATAACTTTATGTTTCCAGTTGTATGAGTGAATGAAATCTCCGGATAAGAAATCCAAATTCTTAGAAGTATCTCGAAATTCTAGATGTAGCACTCTTCGGTAGGGTTACAATAATATCTCCATATTCTATCGAGGCGATGTGGCTGATGGGAAGGAGACACACATAATTGGTGGTGTCCTTTCCTTTCATGTGACCGGATACCGCTTCATGATGATATTTATTATATGTAACCCTAATAATGACAGCTTAAAGTAGGGATGCAATGATGAAAATGGAGGATTCGGCCACGAACCTGTAACTTCCATTTGATATTACCCTTGCATATCACATGTGTTGTGCTTCACGTGCGCTAACTCGCTGCTTCCTGATTCCGTGAGGTGGTGATTCAGAGGTCGTTTCGTCGTTGAAACAGGCTATACTTCAAGGTACAAAGTGCGCTTGCCTTAAAAATCACGTACTAGCTGCTTGATGATTTCCTTTGGTCTCCTTGCTCTTTCTTTTCCTTATTCCCCTCTTCGGTATTTTTGAAAGATATGAGATGTCTCTTTCATGGTTTTATTTTTCTGGTTTTGAATCAATGGGTAATGATTTTATGAGGGTTTTGGTTTACTCGAGACTTTTCCTTGAGATGATTAAGGAGTATAGATATTTCTAAAAGGGAACTGATATTTTGATTAACTGATAAATTGAAACCCTAATTATGAATGCAAGCAGTGCAATCATTTTGGAGGAATTACAAATATTGCGTTAAAAGGGAAATTGCTAGGGGAAACACTAAAAGGGAATATTGGAGGAAATGGCAGCGTGACATCTTAGATATTGAAAGGTTTGAGCCACCGGGTGTGTATTACTACACCTCCCAGCTCGTCTGCATTGATGAGCTTGCAATAACCTCCCAAAATAACTTATGCCACTAGGTACGGTTTGTCTTTCCCTTCTGCGGAATCATACGGAGCGGGTTGAGAAGCAACTCTCACTACCATATCTCCAACTTGAAATTGGTTTGGGCGTTGCACCGTTACTTGATTCTTAGATTCTCCATCTTTGATTGTGACAGCTTCTAAACTCTTGATAAAATACTTGAAAGGACCAGCATCCCATTCACATCTCCTAGTAACGGCTGGGTTGATAATCGGATCGAGTCCCCAAGCCTTGGCGGAAGGAGGAGTGATTTGCAGAAAGGGTTGTTCGATAAGACTTACTTGTGTTCGGAATCTGCGGAGGAACGTCGCCGGACTCTCTCCAGGTAGTTGCGTCACGTTGTCGAGCTGTCGATATGGCAACAGATAATCTTCAGGGTTGGATGTCTTGTTGGAAATCCTTTCAGGTATAGACACTGGAAAAGGACATACTCCTAGATTTTCTTTGTTGCTATGCACCCATGAGCGTCCAAGAACCATATCATAATTTGGGCATTCTTTAACAATATGAAACTTGGCGTGCGTTAGAGCATCTCCCTTCTTGATTTCGAGATTAATGTGCCCGTAAGCATTTTTTGATTCTCCTTCTGGGTTTTTGATCATAGTTGGGCAGTGCACAGCTTCCTGCTTCTAAATTCCTGCGGCTCTCAGAGTCTTGACAGTAACAATGTTGAAGTCAGAGGCCATGTCAATCAGCGTGCTGTTGAGATCGATATCCTTCAAGTGGGCGGTGGTCAGGAGTCCCCAGTTGCATTTACCAGCAGTGTCTTTTAAGAGAGGTTTGGATTTGGGAGCGGCTTCTCCAACTGAAAACAGTCGCTTGCCTGACACCACATGATTGAGAGCTGCAAATATGTCCTGACGCTGCGCCTTGGAGAAATAGAGAATTTCACATACACACTCTATCATGGACTGCACGATTTTGTGGACAGAGTCCCTAGAAAGCATGCATCTTTTGACTGGAAGAGGGTCTCTGTGAACTCCCTCAGTGCCTAGTTGAAGTTCTCCCTCATCTACCTTCTCATTGAAAATGCGTTTCAGCTTGTTGCAGTCGCTGGTTGGGTGATTGATGAAACCTATGGTAATGGCAATAGTTTGGATTTGCCATTTCTTCCTCGGTTAGTGGACTTCTGAGAGGAGGAAGCTTGATGGCGTCATCTTGAATCCATGCTTCCAGGAGTTCAATGACTTCATCCATTGAAAATGGGAAGTCTGGAGCAGCATCTCTAGTTTCTTGTTGTTGCACAGGGGCCTTAGCCGCGACTTTCCGGGATGGAGTTGTCTGCGCTAATGCTGCACGCTTGGGTTGTTGTTCCGCTGCTGGAGCTTTCCTTTTCCCTCCTTCACCTACTACGCTTACAGAGGGACCGGTGTTATATTGCTTGTTGATGAGGCGCCTGTTTCCTCAAGTTTCGCATGCATCTTCACCCCTGGCCGGTCTGGTTCTTTCTAACAGCGTTGGTGCGGTTGTAGCCGACCGCTTAGCAGCTTCATGGAGTTCAGAGAACGTCTGGAAACACAGGTTTTCTAGTAAAGCAAGATAGATGGGAACCATACCGTTAATGCATGACTCTACTAACTGTTGTTCGATCATATTTGGGTCGTGATAATCCAATGCTTGAATTCTGAATCTCTTGACATAACCGTTTGGATGCTCGTTGTTTCATTGAAACATTCTTCCTAAGTCTGAGAAAGTGATTTGCTCAGACACGAAGAAATACTTCTTGTAGAAAGCGGTGACCATCTCACACCAGTTGGATATGTTGTTTGGTGCGATGTTGTTGTACCAGGTATACGCTCTTCCAATAAGCGACTTTGAAAATTCCTTCAGGCGGAGGATATGATTGTATTCGTGTTCTCCAAAGGATTCTAGAAACATGAGATGTGTTCACGAGCGTTACCAGTACTATCGTAGAGGGAAAACTGAGGAGAGGAGTATCCTCTCGGGAGAGGAAATCTTTGCACATTAGGAGGATACGGAGGTTGGTGCTGGTGCATGTCCACCGGGTTTTCTTTGCCTCGATTTTGGAGGAGACGCTCCAGATCCTCACGTGTGATGAAGTTAGATGGCTGATTCCTTTCTTATGAGCGTTCAGGAGCAACACGAACTTCCTCATCTATAAAGGCACGCCCTGTTGAAGTGCTTGCGCCAATAGTGTTGAAAGTACTCTTTAATTGGTCCATGGGTTGACGCGGCTCTTGCGGTAGTCGCTCAGTTAGCGTCTGGAGGAAAGTGAGTACCTCTTTTTGAGTTGTAGCCATGTCCGTCTGAGCATTAGCGAGAACTTCTTGTCTTTCCATCAAATCAACAATGGTAACAGGGGGTTGGCTTCCTCTGGTCCCTCCAGCCTCTCATCCTGACGGAGAAGTGGCTGTAGGGATGACAATTCGCCCCACCCAAACCCATCCTTGTGGGTACTCGCCCCTATTGGGTAGGGTTTTCCCCGCATAAACGGGGATGGGGTCGGGTACGGGTAATCCCCGAACTTAGTTATGCGGGGATGGGGTGGGGATGGGATTTAAGGTCCCCACCCCATACCCGCCCCGTACCTTTATATATAGCATTTAGAATTTTATGAAAAGGTATTATCATAGATTTTATTTATTATTACGGTCAATGTTCATAGAAATTTACCAACGATAGTTTGCACATAAAGTATTTCTGTAACTCACTCATACAAATTATACTATAGATGATCGATCTTGCAATGTTAACTATATTTTCTTTTAGTCCACATATATATAATCAATATTATTGGATTATAACCAAGATTGAGAAGAAAGAAAAAACTTTGTACTTGATAGCTTTATTGTCGATATAATTTCTTTTTTCACATTGGCTTCAATGTGGATTTGCTTGACAACAATTTGTTGGATTGTGACATAGTTTTTTCTTAAATCATGGGTAACCCATGGGAATCCCGTCCCCTACGGGTATTTTCCATACCTGTCCCCACCCCGGTTCTTATGGTAACGGGTAGGGGATGGGTTTTGGTTTTTTGAATGGGGTAGGGGATGGGATTCAAGGTCCCCGCCCCATACCCGCCCCATTGCCATCCCTAAGTGGCAGTAGCTCTGGTAACAGCTGGGGGTGTTATGCTTGAAAAGATATTGGGAATTGCAGTAGCGGCTCTGGCTCTGGTGATGGGAGGTGTCACGCCGGAGGGGATGTTTCTTGTGCCGCTAGTGTTGGCAGTAGAGGTTGTAGCGCCACGAGAAGTGTTGATCGTGGTGGTAGGCGTTATATTGGTGTCACCAGCAGGAATGTTGATACCAGGGGTGTTTTCAGCACTAGTGACATCGGGATTCGTTGCTGATCCAGACCTAAGATCCACCATCTTGAAATTGGGAAGATTAGAATGAAAATTGAGAAATTAATTTCGTAACCGAGATATTAACCTCCCACTGTGGTCGCCGGTTGTTTTTGGGTAAAAACTGATTCTGCTGTTTTTGGTAAATTTGGGTGTGTTGATGAGAAACGAATTCAAACCCTAAACAAATGTACTTCAATGAGTACTTTTAGATTCAAGAGATCAATCTGTAAGACTCTGGCCTAAACCAAGAAATGGCCGTGCCAGATTCAATTCGATCACAAAGTGAAGGAGAAGGGTTGATCTTAGGGAGGGAAGCGAAAAAGGTGTTTGAGATCAGAATGTTGAATTATGAAGGTGTGGTTGTTTTATGACTTGTATCAGAATGTGGAACTGGCTTGCAGAGTGTAAGCTATCAGTTCTTGGTGTTTTCTGAATATTTGTGTCGATCACATCTCTTGTTAGTGAAAATTGGTTAAAAAACCTATTTATACAAGTAATGACTGAGCGCACCCTAATCTCGTAGAAAGTGGAGACAGTTAAGTAGTGGAGATGTGGAGTTGTGTAAAAGTGGTGACCATCACGTTTCCATTTACGAGGGAAGACTGATCAGCATTACACCCACTACTCTCTTACCGCTATTAACCGTCCGCCATTTCCTAACACTTTCTCGTAATGGGTGCATTGCACGCCACACGCTGTAAACCACCAGACCAATACCCTAGTGAGCATCCCCTAGTTTGTGACATGTTTGATGTCTCGAGTAAATGGGTCAAGTCTTGAGACTTGCCGCTTAAAGAAGCACATGGTGCTTTTAGGTCAAATAACACAATTTTTATTGGAATCAATATTTATAAAACATCGTTTATAATTGATGCATATAAAGCATCGCTTTTAAACAAGCAGCTGAAAATAATCGATGTTTATGAAGCATCGTTGTTTAAGAGCTCGTCTAAGTTAGTCGCGGAGCTTAATGTCTTAAAGGAGCATGACCGTCCTTTTTCAGGGAGTTGGTAGGAGCTACGCGCGCATCCCAGGGATTGGCCGATCGGTCCCTATAAGAGAATGGCGGCTGGTAGCCATTCTAACATCCTATCGGTCAACCCAGGTTAGATCTGGACCGGTTAAATCGGCTAGCCAAGTTGAGTGGATGAGATGATTTGAGGTAGTTGATGGCTAATGTTGAATTATTGAAATATATATTAGAAGCGTGACTGGCTACCTTTTGGGCGATCATTTGGGATCCGTTTGGCCAAGCAGTGGCTTGGTCGATCGCTCCTTATGGGAGAAGGGTGGTAGGTGATCACAACGTCACCCTGTTGGTCACTTGAAATTAGATTTAAGTCGTCCAACGAGGTTAGCGAATTGTACGGATGAGATAATTTGCGGAAGTTGTATACTTCCATTGATTAAATTTTAGGGTTTAAAGCCATGTGGACAACCCTCTTTAAGCTAATCGATTCAAGGCACTGGACATTGATTTTAGCAGGCCGATTGGCCATATGCAAAAGTGAGTTGCCGGCGAGAATGCTGACATCTTATTTGCCGCCTGAAATTGGATCTAAGCCAGTCAATTTGGCAGGAAAAGATGGACGGTTGTGATCGTTTTGCGACAGTAGCACGCTTCCGCAACACAAATTAGGGTTTCCAGAACAGCGCGTTCACTCTACTTTGGGAAAGCGGTTTGATGCACTCCTGGCTTTCCGTGTGTAGTTCGATCAGCTGGGGATGAAGGTGAGTCTCCGGTGAACACACCAGCACCTCTTTGATCGTTCGAAATACGATCTAATCCGTCCAACCAGGTAGGCTAAGTTGGGCGGACGCGATGGTTTTGAGACCGTTATGGTCGGTCTTAACCCGTTGGAGTTTCTCTTTCGCAACGCAAATAACCTAGTTTTGGATAGCGATTAGGGCTGTTACTGGCTGGTTTAGAGGATTCCGATTGGCTGGGACAATAGTGTGCCCGCCGGTGGACATCATGGAGTTTGCCTAGTTCCGCTAGGAAGAGGCTAAGCTTGTTGAATTGGCCGGCCAAATCGTGTGGCCGTGATTGTTTTAAGACTCACATGGTCAGTCTAGGCTTATTTTTCTTAAGGAATTTAAGCACGTCGACCATGCACTTTTAATTAAGAGCGTGTTGACGCAAAGAAAATCTCTTTATCAGAGAGTGATGTATCCTGTGTGCTCTTGAGTATTTTCACGCAGATCTTAATACTGACACTTCGGGAGATTCGTGCTACTCCGCTGTGAGTGAACATTAATCGTCATGTAATGCCAATATTGAGAGTTCGGATGGGGAACATAGCATAGGAAAATACTAGGCAAGCCATGCATTAGTGAATAATGTCGGGAGATAAAATTCATAGAATATTTGGGATTTTTTCTACACGCACCATTCTAAGTGAATTTTATACATATAAATATATTGAATTGCTCAATACATATATGATTGAAGAGGCCTGGGCACTCATTACTTTTACATGGCTTCTGTTCCTTTGCATGATTGCAGCGCATTAAATACAGGGTTTCACAATCTTAGCACTGAACTGAAAACCACCATCAACACTTGGGACCACCTAAAAAAGGCAAACGATAATTTCCCTAAAAGATACCGGCTTCAAGAATATTTATATTTTAATTACAAATAATAAATTATATAAAATCAATTATGATTCATACAGAGCTTTGGTTGGTAACCTAGCAACAAGCTGGGCCCCAACACCGTTTTGAATATTAACCCCTAGCCTATGAAAAATAAAACTGCCTAGACCACTACTAGCATTATTATTATTATTATCTTTTTAAGAGAAAATCCGCGGAAGATTTTCAGAGAAATTACCGGAACAAAATCACAGACTTTCATTCGTCTGGAAAGTCTGTGATTATTATTATTATTATTATTTTTACTATCATAATAATTGTAGTAATATTTTTAAAAAACTGAAAAGTATTTACATAGGGTTGGCCGGGAGTCTAGCAACAATCTGCGCTCCCACGCCTTTTTGAATAACAATACCTAGCCTATGAAAGAGAGAACCACCAATCTTATGGTTTGCATCATGACTAACTAAGCAATTCCTTAATCGTTTCAGAAAAGAAATAGTGTCGACACAGAGTTCACCTAATGTAAAGAAAGCCAAAACACCAAAACTGTACCCATGAGTCACACATTTGTAAAGATATTTAGTGCATTTACGAGTGACAGCCGCAGAAATAGCATGCCCGGGTATAAAATTGCGAGTACTAGCACTTGTGAAGGGAGACGCACCCGTGACATCGAAGCATACATCCTTCCCATCTTCCTAATTATACACAAGAATATCAGCTGTTTTCAAACCATTTTCAGTATCCGACAAAAAATCCAATGATACTTCCTTCCTCGCCGCCACACCAGCTTTGTAACACATATCCGCTACGACATCTCTAACCAGGTCATTCCTAAATTTGGGACCCACATCCTTAGCGCAGTGCACCGCATGATCTCCAATGATATCCATGGCACGATTACAACTGGGACACAGACTTTCTTTGGCAAAGAATGGGATGCCAAGCCGATACATGAGCACAGAAATGAACTGTCGTGGCCCAACTGTCTGATTAATCCCACTAATTGGGATGGATTTGAGAAAGTCCATCGCATGTTCAACTCTATTGCACTGCCATAGAATGGCATCTCGCTCAGTTAAATTTTAACAAGTAGGAATTCGTTCCTTGACAACACCAAAGTATATAACTTCCAGGGACTGCATGTACTTGGGGGCAGCATCATTGACGTCGAAGTTGGGAAGAGATAATCCACAAGCTTGAGTGAACAACTGCAGAGCATGCTGAAATCTATGGCCATGATCTGTATCTGCTAGTAACCGCATGATAGTGTTTTGCAAATAATGAGTCTGAGCTTGAGAGGCTAAGTAGTATTTACCAGTGTCTGCCATAGTATGAACACCTAGACCTCCATCTTTAATTGGCAAAGTGGCAATACGTTGTTGAACCAAACCAAAGCCCGTGCCATCACCCACAATTAACTGCCGCAAGTACTGCATAAGATTGCTATCAAAAACTGAGGTAGCTGCTTACAAAGCCATTGGACTAGTGGTACAGGGCACAAAGTAAAGTCTGGAAACACCGGTGCAATTACATAAGAGAATAAGCTCACTCTGTGGGTCTTGGAGTTTCCGAACTTTCTGCATTAGATGTAAAGTTTTATCAACCCTGTTCATAACTAAATCACTGCAATATTGCATATCTAGACTGACAGGCCCTCCGAGAAGTTTGACACCACCTGCTGGTTTACCAATATGTGCTAGAAAAACACCTGCCTCATCTCTCCTGGGGAAATACTGGCCAAAAGATCTCTGTTTTCATGACATTAAGATATAAGCCTCTACATGGACCTTCCTCTTGTATTATTCTCAAATCTTTAGACACTTCCAATGTGTCACCTGCAAGAGTGCCATCATCTAAATACCATACATGAAAATCAAGGGTACATTGAGAAGAAATTTTTTCAGCCAAAGGATGTAAAGCTAATGCAAATAACAGGTGACCAAGTAGGTCACACTGTTAAACACCTTGAGAAGAAGAGAGCACTGAGTCATTGTAATATAATCTGGCTGGGGTTGAGTAACAAAACTCTACCCATCTGGAGATGCTAAGGAAATGTTTTCTGACTTCGCTAATCATGATAGATCTATCCACCAAATTGAAAGCATTAGAAAAATCAATCAACAACATGGTCTTAGTGTTGTCACTACCCTTCATGTCCAATAACATGTTTGCTAAGTGCAAAATCCCTTCACCACCAGAAGGTATGCCTACCCCAAATTGGTGTGTGCCAAAATATGTGGCTAATTCTTTGCAGGCAGATGTTGCAGCTAATTTAGCACACAGTCTTCTCTAAATGGTTCCAACTGCAATGGGCCTTAAACCACCTCCAGGTTTGAGCAATGGAGTTAGGGGAGCACTAGAAACAAATTCACCAAGAACTGAGGGGCACTTACCTGCCAACCATAAGTTGATGACACCTGCTATGGACTGTAAAAGATCATCAGCAACAGCTGCAGCATTACCACTCAGTGCGTCTAATAGATGTTGAGCTCTAAGACCGTTTCTTCCACATGAGGTGCCCTTAGGGAAACTTCGTAGAGCAGATAACACAGCTTTAGCATCAATTGCTAGCGCAGGAGTAGAGATTTCTTCAACAGGTATGTATGGTGGTGGTGCATGTGGGTGTTTTTGCCGAAGCTCATGCAAAGTGTCTGGAGTTGAGGTGCAACACCGTTGGAGGAGAGAATACGGATAGCAGCAGAGTAATGGTCGTAACTCAACTTTTTCCCGCAGGCAAGCAAAGTAGAATCATGTGTCTTCATGTTAGAATGCTCTTTCCTGGGGATTGGTTGAGAGAGTCCAAGAAATTCTTGAGTCATGATATATCATCCATTGGGTTCTTTCCACCTTGTCAGTGCCTGATTAATTGCCGAAATTTGGAGTTTCTTTCTATTGCCAGAGCGTGCTTCTCTAGAACTTTTTGGCACATAAAGATGCAAGGTGCAGACAGGAAGTAAGAGGAGTTGTAACCAAGCATTTACATCTGAGGGGTGGGAAAACACATTATCAAGATCCTTTTTCAAGGTTCTAGAAAAGTGTAATCTAAATGGTGGGGGATACTTACAATTGTAGGGATTTGTCTCTGAAGGATAGTATTAAGCATCTTCACTGTAATGTGCAATGTAGCATCTCCACTGTTAGGATTACTTGACTCTGGACAGTCTCATGTAGTATGATCTGTGCATATCTATGGTTTAGTTGCTCCATGAATGAGAAAATCAGCACCAGAGCCATTGCATGGACCTGCTATAATATCCACAGGGTGTGAAGGGAAACAACATGTCTTCCTCCAAGCATGGATATGCAAGCATTGAATGTATAACCAACGCATATCATTTAAAACTTTTTCCCAAGCAATAAAACATGTCACATCATTACGAATCTTGTATCAACAAACCTCCTTGGCCCTTGCTGTAGGAAAATGCATGTTAGTCAAATTTCGATAATTATTTTTTATAATAATATTATTATTATTTATTGAAAGAAAATTAGGTTCATTACACATCATTAGGAACATCAATGGGAGGTAGCAGAGCGACAAGCTGGGGTCCTACACCTTTATGAATAATGATGCGCAGCCTATGAAAAATACAACCACCGATCTTATAGTTTGTGTCATTACTAGCTAAGTAATTCCTCAATATTTTTGAAAAGACGAGGGTACTCAAATATACCTCAATCTAAAACTTTTCCACCTATAAGTCCTTTCTTCGAAAGTGATTGTCTATAAACCGAGTCGAGAAAATACAACTAATCGGTTCACACTTTGTGTGATCGTCTATGGATACGATATCGAGACAATACGACAACAAGATAACTTGTGTGATTGACTATGGATACAAGATCGAGACAATACAACAACGAAGTATGTTTACTTGATAAATGGTTCGGACTTTACCAAACACAATAGGATTACTATCAAGTAAATAGGAATTAACGTTTGTGTATTTTACTTCTAATTATAATAAAAACAATTATAATTGCGGAAATAGAAAATTAAAAGACACAACAAAATTTTGTTAACGAGGAAACCGCAAATGCAGAAAAACCCCGGGACCTTGTCCAGAATTGAATGCTCTCAGGATTAAGCCGCTATACAAAATCAAACCAACTTCGTATAGTTGAGACCAAGGAACTAGACCTATAGTTCACCTAGTTCCGTCTGTATCCTTGCACCTCCAACTTGTTAATAAGTCACGCATTTGGAAAAATTCCTTTAGTTCGTATTCCAAACAGTAAAGGAACAACAAATATGTCGATAACAACTCTTTTCAATCAAGTGATATGAGTTCGACAAAAGGTTCTTCCGTTTATCCAAATAAACTCCTTTGTCAGGTTCTTAGATCTATCCAATAACAACTACCAAAGTAATTGTCAAGTTTTGCAATCAATACTTTTAATCACAAAGAATTGTATTGATGCCGATCTACTTAACTAATCAATCCAATCTATCACAAAGATAAACCGATTATAGTTGGATCCTCTTTACCCGAAACAAGTATTGTGCACACCAAAGATTATGAATCCAAATCAGAAATCTTCTTCGTCTTCAAATCTTCTTAGATCTTCAATAAACACATGCACACAATCAACTTGAATCTCTTGTGATCAACCACACACAGAACGGAGTCTGTTAACAATGGATTATCACAAGACATCTTTAGATCTACAAACAGTCTAAAGATCTCTGTCGAAACTTCGATCTAGTTTGAGTGAATCTTATATCAGAAGAGAAGATTCTCAAGCATAAACAAACTAGGTGCAATCAAAGTTCAACAATCGTTAGTAAAAAATCAATCGAAAACTAATAATAAACCGAAATTATCTAGTTTCCCACCAACGTTACTAATAGAGCTTCTCAATCCCAAAGAAGTCTTTAAACTGAGCGGCCGTAAGAGATTTCGCCTAATTAGGTTACTTTCCTCTCCGAATAGGAGGCTCCACCAGTAAAACCACAACTAGGTAGGTTTGCTAGCTCTGAGGATTAGTTTTCTCGAAATACAAACTTTGATATTTATAGACCAAGGAAGTTTGGACACCAAGGAATTTCCAAAACCGAAAATATTCTCAAGATATGCAATATATTCCAAATTCGGTTTCCATAATTCCTGGAAATGCTTTGTCCAAATGTTGACCGAAATCTCACTAGAAAATCTTCAATTAGTAAATGCACATTACTAATTTTTATTTTCCAAATATAAAATTAAAAATCTTAATTAAAAGATTCTCAATTTATTTTCGATTTGGGATTCTCCTTTTGGCTATTAAGGAATATCTTTAAACAATAAAAGATAAGCGTTACTGCACATGTTCAAAGTATGTCGACATCTTTACTTTGTAAGTCCTCTTTCATACTTACAATCTTGGAATCGATTTGCCACACTTCCAAACAAGTTTAGAATTGGTTCATATGACTTCAGAGAACTATGTGATTGATTATCCTGTCAAATCGCCAAACATGGGTTTCACGGTTCTACCAAACCAAGTTTCGGTTCTACCTCCATGTGGGTACTAGAATTAGTTACGCTAGTTACCAAAACTTGGTTGACTAGGTACTAGGATTGGTTCCCACATATATATTGTATCTAACTTGTATTTGTTGCACATGTCCATAGGATCGGTTCCCAATATCTAAAAACGTGTTGCACATGTTCATAGGATCGGTTCCCAATATCTAGAAACTTTTTGCACCTCTTACAAGGATCGATTTCCTTTTTGTGATCGGTTGCACCTCTTACTAGGATCGGTTCCCCTTTGCCTAGAGTTGGTCATACTAATTACAACAAATCGATCATACCATCTCAGGTGATTACTTAAGATTAGTTTCACTAATAAAAGTCATACCAATACAAAAGTCAGGCCTTGTGAATAGTTTTACCAAGAACATAAACAAGTCATGAGCGGTTATACTAAACACACATATTGGTAGTTTAAAAGATATGCAATGAATAACTATACCAATAAGCCTAGCGATTTCCCTTTCGGTTCATAAAACAAGTTCATGAATTCACTTCCTTTAAACGAATGTAAAACATTGTTTCCTAGGATGAAATCTTCACCTCATACCCATACATAATCACAAAAGCATTCAAACGATTAAGCCGATGTCTTATATACTAAGTTCAAAAGATAAGCGTTATACTTCGTATTGTATTCCTTAATACTACGTCTAACTAGAGTATAATCATTCATAGCTTCGCAGTTTTGTTTTCAATATGCACGAATTGAAAGATAGTTAGGGAATGAAACAGTTCAAGTCAAATATTACTAACCTCAAGTGGAAGGATGATGTCGTCGTTGTAGCTCCTTACTTCTTCACATTCTTCAAGTCTTCACGTAATACTTGTAATGTTTCATATCCTAAAACTTTCAAGCTAACCTATAAGAAGTTGACTCTAGCATATAATCAAGCGACTCTTTAAATGAGTTTTGATTCACTAAAATATGACAACCAAACTTGACATACCAACGCTTGGTGGGTTCAACCGAGCTATGCTCTAACAATCTCCCCCTTTGTCAATTTTAACTACAAAACTCTTACATCATATGGATAAACAAATTACAAGAATTTATTACACATACGCTTGATTCCAAAATTCAACAGCACAATAACCTGTATATATTCAATCCATAAATGCCGTTGTTGACATTATAATAACAAAGCTAATATCCCCCTAAAGGTAAGATAGGTATATTTTCAATCCGCACGTCTTTGTCATTCCCTTTGTAGTTAAGATAACCACAAACATCAATATGATATGTTACTCCCCCTTAGTCTATGCTCTACTCTTTCGTTAGATAAAACGTTTAAGCACCATTGTCCTTTCCCTTAGTGATACCAATCAATATAAATCAATACCAGTATCACTTGTTACTCCATATATTTATCCCCCTTTTTGTCACAAAATGACAAAGGTACGAGAAAATAAAAGACAAACCGAAAGAATCTTACAAATCTTAAAAGACTTGCAACCTATAAGAGTTAAGCACGAGGGTTCCACACACCATTTTTGATAACCAATATCAAAACCGAAACTACAAAATAATTTTGTTTTGATATGTTACCAAGGAAACAATTGCCCAAAGCAAATTTCCCTTATAGTTTAGCAAATCAAAAATCAACTAAGCACCTTTGTTCCTTTGCTAAACCGATTGCACAAATACAATCACTTGTTCGATAAGACCAAAATAAATATAACTCTATTTTTCTTATCAAGTTCTAATTATCCATTAAACTTAGACCTTTCACTTTTAAACAAGAAAAGTACTAGGTTAGTTAACTAGCATTTCTTGTTAAGGCATTCGATTAGACTTGAATAACCGAAACCTCCACTTTGATAAGTCTAACTAAGATCAGAATTAACTTAGTTTCTCTTATCCGGAATCAAATTGGACTAAAAAATTCATCCCGAAAACCTATTGTTTTGTTAAGCCATAAACAATTCATACAAACCAAATAAATAAACTTGCATAATTATTTACCTCAACCGGAAGCAATTGAAACAGCATAAACATTAAAGCACCGCATTTGCACCGAAATTTTGTAAGCCTAAACGATTGATACCATACAATAAAGCAAGATAACAACAGTTTTTATTAACCGGAAACAATTGAATCACACACACATCCATACACAAACAATGGAATAAAACATCAATTGTACCGAAATTTTGTTAAGAAAAAACAATAAATATACGCAATAAGATCAGGCTTTTCTTAAACAGGAAAACGATTAACTAACAAAGTCGTTACCTCAAATTTCGCATCCTTTTCTCCAATATGTTTGCATCTTCTTTCCAGGGAGAATTGATATCGAAATATAATTATGTTGTCATCCTTATGCAAGACAAAAGAACAACAACAACCAACCTTTACCAGAGAAAGGTTGAAAACCGGTTTTAACTATTGCATGCAAAATTTGAAACCCCGAAACACATGCTTTTATGCTAAACCAAACGATTCAACATATTGTGACTTTTTCACATATTGTTTCAATAAGAACCCCTCATGATTCTTTGATAAATCCTACCAACATGGGATAGAACTTAATCCTGCTAAACCAAAAAGTCACCCAAACCATAAGGGTTCACACAATATAGGATCGAATATTAATGTTATGAAAACCGAAATCAAACATCCCATAAACATACATAGCAATAATATAAAGCATTCAAGCACAGGCTATGTAAACCAAAAACTATCACAAGAAGAATTATAAACTAATAATTTTATTCATAATAAGATAGTTTTATTCATAAAATAGACTTTTTTGAAATAATCTAAAACTAATGTCTATCTTTTAACAGATTTTTCAAAGATTATCTTCAATTTCCTCAAATTTTTCAGGATCTTCATCAACAACATCTCGACTGATATCTCGGATTCTGCACACAGTACCTTAATTATGTTCACAGGCTAAAGCATTAACCTTTCGATTAATATTTTGAGCATACTCCCTGTTACCGATTCCAAGTTTAATCAGCTTTCTTCAGTTACGGATAACAGTTCTTAGTAATGTTGCCTATCTATGATGAGTTTCAATAGTACTGAGGAGGACTTGTCGTAGATTGATAATATCAATCTTAGCATCCAAACTGTTTTGGACAAGGAGATGAGTGACATCTTTCTTTTTATTTTCTATATCTTCACTACCATATTTCTTGAAGGTATCATCAAGATGAACAGTTTCCTTAGAAGTCATTCCACTCAAGGATTTCAGAAGTTTTGATTGAGATCTGGTTTGAGAATACATTCTTTAGCATAAGTTCTCAGACACGTTGAGTACATGTACTTGAAATACCTTTAACACATAACAAACATAGATATCAGCCTTAAATAAATAATTCTGATAAGATTTGAAAGGATTTTCGCATCTAATGTGTTACAGATTCACAACTTTCTTCGAAAAGAAATTATCTTCTAGATCAGTATAAAGAGATACATTTAGATAGGAAAACTTATCCTGTTTTACACAAGTTGTTTGCAATACAACTTTTCTACACATGGAGGCATAATATGCATCTTTATGTAGATTGTGTAAACTCTCTATGTTGAATAAGAGATTATTGACAGGATACAGATTGCCCCAGATATATGTGCTTCCTTACATCATAGGATTGGGGCATTGTAAGGATGCACATTCTAATGCGATTAAGCATTGGGATGAGGATTTTCCTCATCAAATATTTTTTGAGGAGAATCTTCCTCCTTTTCTTTAGGAGCATTATCATGTTCCTTTGCATGGGTCTTGAACCCATCCTCTTGGTTAGGAAAATTGCGAGATGCAATATATTCAATTATATCCTGTGCCCAGGATGGAATGTTCTTTGAACTAGAACCCGTGTGATCTAGATTTGCCATTCGACAAATTTATAATGTCTCTTGTTCAAGACATTCTATATGTCCTCTTAAGGTATCCATTCCTTGTTGGAAATGTTTTTCTAAACACCCGTTTAGGTATACCTCTTGAAATGTTACTGTAAGAAGTTTCTCAATAAGGATCTTATTCCTTATCTGTGAATGCTCCAGCGATTGTGTAAGAATTTCACACTCTGTAGTTTGTTGATGAACTTCATTGCATAAAGCCAATTTTTGTTCCAGATAATCTACCAGATTATTTTGAAGACTAAGTGATTCTCGCTTTCCTTCACAAATTCTTACATTCAATTGAACAATAAGTTCTAGGACATCGTCAAGACTGTCAATGATTTTTACTTTTTCTGCATAGCTTTCAACATGTTTGAAGAATCTTTCTAACATTTTACGAAAACCAGAACTTGGGTAGTCTAGTGAATCTAATTTTTTTTCAGACGATGTTTCACTAGAGATTGGAGTCGGATCCAAAACATGTTTCTTGAGTTTCGGACTCATTCTTTTCTGATCAGCAACCGGATTAGCAATCAAGTCATTAGTCATAGACTTTTTCTTTGATTTTCGAAAAGACTCTCGAGACCAATTTCCATTGACCTTTTCTGAGATCTTATTCTCATTATCTTTACTACGTTAACTGAGTTCTTCATAAGTTTAGCTTTGCTTTTCTTATTTTGACTCATATCTTATAGGTTGGATCGCACCAAACACAGATTGTTAGATCTTTTCGTGTTTGCCTTCTCTTATACCAATTTAAAAGACGAGGGTACCCAAATATACCTAAATCCAAAACTTTTCCACCTCTAAGTCCTTTCTCCGAAAGTGATTGTCTATAGACCAAGTCGAGACAATACAACTAATCGGTTCACACTTCATGTGATCGTCTATGGATACGAGATCGAGACAATATGACAACAAGATAACTTCTGTGATTGACTATGGATACAAGATCGATACAATACAACAACGAAGTATGTTTACTTGATAAATGGTTCGGACTTAACCAAACACAATAAGATTACTATCAAGTAAATAGGAATTAACGTTTGTGTATTTTACTTCTAATTATAATTAAAACAATTATAATTGCGGAAATAGAAAAGTAAAAGATACAGCAAGATTTTGTTAACGAGGAAACCGCAAATGCAGAAAAACCCCGGAACCTTGTCCAGAAATGAATACTCTCATGATTAAGCCGCTATACAAAATCAAACCAACTTCGTATAGTTGAGACCAAGCAACTAAACCTATAGTTCACCTAGTTCCGTCTGTATCCCTGCACCTCCAACATGTTAATAAGTCACGCACTTGGAACAATTGCTTTGGTTCATATTCCAAACAGTGAAGGAAAAACAAATATGTTCGATAACAACTCTTTTCAATCAAGGGATATTAGTTCGACAAAAGGCTCTTCCGTTTATCCCAATAAACTCCTTTGTCAGGTTCTTAGATCTATCCAATAACAACTACCAAAGTAATTGTCAAGATTTTGAAATCAATACTTTGAATCATAAAGAATTGTATTGATGCCGATCTACTCAACTAATCAATCCAATCTATCACAAAGACAAATCAATTATAGTTGGATCCTCTTTACCCGAAACAAGTATTGTGAACACCAAAGATTATGAACCCAAATTAGAAATCTTCTTCGTCTTCAAATCTTCTTAGATCTTCAATAAACACCTGCACACAATCAACTTGAATCTCTTGTGATCAATCACACACAGAACGGAGTTTGTTAACAATGGATTATCGCAAGACGTCTTTAGATCTACAAACAGTCTAAAGATCTCAGTCGAAACTTCGATCTAGTTTTAGTGAATCTTATATAAGAAGAGAAGATTCTCAAGCATAAACAAACAAGGTGCAATCAAAGTTCAACAACCGTTAGTCAATCGAAAACTAATAATAAACCGCAATTATCTAGTTTCCCACCAACGGTACTAATAGAGCTTCTCAATCACAAAGAAGTCTATAAACTGAGCGGCCGTAAGAGATTTAGCCTAATTAGGTTACTTTCCTCTCCGAATAGGCGGCTCCACCAGTAACAACACAACTAGGTAGTTTTGCTGGCTCTGAGGATTAGTTTGCTCGAAATGCAAACTTTGATATTTATAGACCAAGGAAGTTTGGACACCAAGGAATTTCCAAAATCGAAAATATTCTCAAGATATGAAATATATTCCAAATTCGGTTTCCATAATTCCTGGAAATGCTTTGTCCAAATGTTGACCGAAATCTCACTAGAAAATCTCCAATTAGTAAATGCACATTACTAATGTTTATTTTCCAAATATAAAATTAAAAAAATTAATTAAAAGATTCTCAATTTATTTTCGATCTGGGATTCTCCTTTAGCTATTAAGGAATATCTTTGAACAATAAAAGATAAGCGTTACTGCACATGTTCAAAGTATGTCGACATCTTTACTTTGTAAGTCCTTTTTCATACTTACAATCTTGGAATCGATTTTCCACACTTCCAAACAAGTTTAGAATTGGTTCATCTGACTTCAGAGAACTATGTGATTGATTATCCTATCAAATCACCAAACATGGGTTTCACGGTTTTACCAAAACAAGTTTCGGTTCTACCTCCATGTTGGTACTAGAATTAGTCACGCTAGTTACCAAAACTTGGTTGACTAGGTACTAGGATTGGTTCCCACATATATATGGTATCTAACTTGTATTTGTTGCACATGTCCATAGGATCGGTTCCCAATATCTAAAAACGTGTTGCACATGTTCATAGGATCGGTTCCCAATATCTAGAAACTTGTTGCACCTCTTACAAGGATCGATTCCCCTTTTGTGATCGGTTGCACCTCTTACTAGGATCG
Organism: Papaver atlanticum; assembly: GCA_023531105.1. Classification (NCBI taxonomy): domain Eukaryota; kingdom Viridiplantae; phylum Streptophyta; class Magnoliopsida; order Ranunculales; family Papaveraceae; genus Papaver; species Papaver atlanticum. The sequence goes on from JAJJMB010011896.1 coordinate 5,401,331, forward strand.
GTTCCCCTTTACCTAGAGTTGGTCATACCAATTACAACAAATCAATCATACCATCTCAGGTGATTACTTAAGATCGGTTTCACTAATAAAAGTCATACCAATACAAAAGTCAGGCCTTGTGAATAGTTTTACCAAGAACATAAACAACTCATGAGCGGTTATACTAAACACACATATGTGTAGTTCAAAAGATATGCAATGAATAACAATACCAATAAACCTAGCGATTTACCTTTCGATTCATAAAAACAAGCTCATGAATTTACTTCCTTTAAATGAATGTAAAACATTGTTTCCTAGGATTAAATCTTCACCTCACACCCATACATAATCATAAAAGCATTCAAACGATTATGTCGATGTCTTATATACGAAGTTCAAAAGATAAGCGTTATACTTCGTATTGTATTCCTTAATACTACGTCTAACTAGAGTATAATCATTCATAGCTTCGCAGCTTTGTTTTCAATATGCACGACTTGAAAGATACGTTAGGGAATGAAACAGTTCAAGTCAAATATTACTAACCTCAAGTGGAAGGATAATGTCGTCGTTGTAGCTCCTTACTTCTTCACATTCTTCAAGTCTTCACGTAATATTTGTAATGTCTCATATCCTAAAACTTTCAAGCTAACCTATACGAAGTTGACTCTAGCATATAATCAAGTGACTCTTTAAATGAGTTTGATTCACTAAACAATGACAACCAAACTTGACATACCAACGCTTGGTGGGTTCAACCGAGCTATGCTCTAACACTTTTCAAAAGTGAAATTATATCAGCACTAAGTACGCCAAAGGAGGAGAAAGCCAATACACAAAAACCATACCCTTGAGCCGTGCATTTTTCAAGATACTTAGTACACTTTCGAGTGACTGCTGCAGAGATGGCATGCCCAAGTATAAAGTTGCGAGTTCTTGCACTTGTTAAGGGCGACGCACCGGTAACATCAAAGCACACATCTTTCCAACTTGCGAGTACATTATTATTATAAAATAAAATAAAAGGATGACACTCAAGGATTTTAGTAAAACAAACAGAGTACATTACACATCATCGACAACTTCGGTAGAAGGCAGCCGAGCGACAAGCTGGGTGCCAACACCTTTTGAATAACTATGCATAGTCTGTGAAAGAGAAAACCGCATATCTTGGAGTTGGCGTCATGACTAATGAGACAGTTTCTCAATCTTTTTAGGAATGCAATTGTATCTGCAGCAAGCTCACCTAAGGTAGAGAAGGCCAACACTCCAAAACCATATCCATGGGCAGCGCAGATATCAAGGTATTTGTGGCGTTTACGAGTGATAGCGGCGAAAATGGCATGACCTGGTATAAAATTGCGTGGCCTAGCAGTTGTGAATGGTGAAACCACCGTGACATCCAAGCAAACATCCTACCCATCCTCCCAATTATACACCATGATATCAGCTGGCTTGTACTCTTTGTTGAAGTTAGAAACAAACCCTAAGGAAACCTTTTTTCTTGCATGTACACATGCGCTATAACACATATCGGATATGTTAGAGCATAGCTCAGTTGAACCTACCAAGCGTTGGTATGTCAAGTTTGGTTGTCATATTTTAGTAAATCAAAACTCATTTAAAGAGTCGCTTGATTATATACTAGAGTCAACTTCGTATAGGTTAGCTTGAAAGTGTTAGGATATGAGACTTACAAGTATTACATGAAGACTTGAAGAATGTGAAGAAGTATGGAGCTACAACGACAACATCATCCTTCCTCTTGAGGTTAGTAATATTTGACTTGAACTGTTTCATTCCCTAACGTATCTTTCAAGTCGTGCATATTGAAAACATAACTGTGAAGCTGTGTATGATACTCTAGTTAGACATAGTATTAAGGAATACAATACGAGGTTTATTGCTTAACCATTAAACTTTGTATATAAGACATCGACATGATCATATGAATGCTATTGTGATTATGTATGGGTATGAGTGAAGATTTCATCCTAGGAAACAATGTTTTACATTCGTTTAAAGGAAGTAAGTTCATAAACTTGTTTTGTGAATCGAAAGGGAAATCGTTAGGCTTATTGGTATTGTTACCAATATGTGTGTTTAGTATAACCACTCATAAACTTGTTTATGTATCTTGGTAAAACTATTCACAAGGCCTAACTTATGTATTGGTATGACTTTTATTAGTGAAACCGATCTTAAGTAATCACTCAAGATGGTATGATCGATGACTTGTAAATAACAACTTTTATCTAGCCATTGGGGACCGATCCTAGTAAGAGGTGCAAAAAATTTACAAGAGGGGAATCGATCCTTGTAAGAGGTGCAACACGTTTTTGGTAGATGGGGGAACCGATCCTATGAACATGTGCAACAAGTTCTTAGAAGATGGGGGAACCGATCCTATGGACATGTGCACCAAATACTGGTAGTTACCATAAGTATGTGGGAAACCGATCCTAGTACCTAGTCAACCGAGTTTTTGTAACTAGCGTGACTATGCATAGTACTCACATGGAGGTAGAACCAAACTTGTTTTGGTAGAACCGTGAAACCCATGATTGGTGATTTTATAGGATAATCAATCACATAGTTCTTGGAAGTCAGACGAACCAATTCTAAACTTATTTGGAAGTGTGGCAAATCGTTTCCAAGATTGTAAGTATGAAAAAGGACTTGCAAAGTAAAGATGTCGACATAATTTGAACATGTGCAGTAAATCTTATTATTAATTGTTCAAAGATATTCCTTAATAGCTAAAGGAGAATCAAAGGATCGAAATAAATTGAGAATCTTTTAATTAAGGTTTCTTAGTTTTTATATGCTATTTAATTTCCAACAATTAAATGCATATCTTTAGAAAATAATAATTAGTAATGTGCATTTACTAATTATATATTTTTCTATTGGGATTTCGGTCAATATTTGGACAGTGCATTTCCAGGAGTTATGAAAACCGAATTTGTGTTTATTGCATATCTTTGAGAATATTCGGTTTTTGAAATTCCTTGGTGTCCAAACTTCCTTGTCTATAAATATTAAAGTTTGCATTTCTAGCAAGCTAATCCTCAGAGCCAGCAAAACTACCTCGGTTGTGTTGTTACTGGTGGATCCGCCTATCGGAGAGGAAAGTATTCTAATTAGGAGAAATCTCTTACGACCGCTCGGTTTAAAGACTTCTTTGGGATTGAGAAGCTCTATTAGTACCATTGGTGGGAAACTAGATAATTGCGGTTTATTATTAGTTTTCGATTGATTTGATTGACTAACGGTTGTTGAAATTTGATTGCACCTAGTTTTTTTATGCTTGAGAATCTTCTTTTCTGATATAAGATTCACTCAAACTAGATCGAAGTTTCGACGGGGATCTTTAGACTGTTTGTAGATCTAAATACGTTTTGTGATAATCCAACATTAACAGACTCCGTTCTGTGTGTGATTGATCACAAGAGATTCAAGTTGATTGTGTGCAGGTGCTGATTGAAGATCAAAGAAGATTTGAAGACAAAAAGACTTTTTGGGTTCATAATCTTTGGTGTGCACAATACTTGTTTCGGCTGGAAAAAGATCCAACTATAATCGGTTTATCTTTGTGATAAATTGGATTGATTAGTTGAGTAGATCGGCATCAATACACTTCTTTGTGATTAATAGTATTGATTGCATAGTCTAACAATTACTTCGGTAGTTGTTGAGAGATTGCTCTAAGGACCCGACAAAGGAGTTTATTGGTTAAACGGAAGAGCCTTTGTCAAACTTATATCACGTTATTTGAAAAGAGTTGTTACCGAACAGATTTGTTGTTCCTTTACTGTTTGGAATACGAACCAAAGGAATTGTTCCAAGTGCGTGACTTATTAACAAGTTGGAGGTGCAGGGATACAGATGGAACTAGGTGAACTATAAGTTTAGTTGCTTGGTCTCAACTATACGAAGTTGGCTTAGATTTTGTATAGCGTCTTAATCCTAAGAGTATTCAATTCTGGACAAGGTCCGGGGTTTTTCTGCATTTGCGGTTTCCTCGTTAACAAAATCTTGCTATGTCTTTTACTTTTCTATTTCCGCAATTATAATTGTTTTATTATAATTAGAAGTAAAATACACAAACGTTAATTCCTATTTACTTGATAGCAATCCTATTGTGTTTGGTTAAGTACGAACCTTTTATCAAGTAAACATACTTCGTTGTTATACTGTCTCGATCTCGTATCCCTAGGCGATCACACGAAGTGTTAACCGATTAGTTGTATTGTCTCGACTCAGTCCATAGACAATCACTTTCGGAGAAAGGACTTATAGGTGGAAAAGTTTTAGATTGAGGTATATTTAGGTACCCTCATCTTTTCAATTGGTATCAGAGCAGGCAAACACGAAAAGATCTAACAATCTGTGTTTGATGCGATCCAACCTATAAGACATGAATCAAAGTAAAGTTAAGCGAAAGCGAAAACTAAAGAAAGACTTAGTTAACGTATCGCAAGACGTTGAAAGTTTTGATTTTAAGAAATGCTTAAAAGGAGCTTCCTCATCAAGTTCTACTTGCTCTTCTGAGAATAAGTCTGAATGTTCTCTAGACGAGACTAAGTAAAGCCCTGTATTCGAAATCAATGATTCAGACTCTGAAAAATGACTTTTTGATAACGAGAATTTTTTGAGTTTTATGCTTGAGATTTCTGATGAAAGATCAAGTGTAAAAACATCTGAACTAAAGGAATTAAGCAAACAATTTCTTATTTGTTCTAATGAACTTCTTTCAGCACTTGAAAGAGAACGAGATTTAACCTTAAAGTTTCAAAATGTCGATGAAGAGCATAACTTGCTGAAAGAAAAATTCTCACAACAAATACAGAGTCTTAAAGACAAAGTATGTGCTAGTCTTTCTCAAGTGGAGCTTTTAGAGAAAGATCGTGATGCTACTCTTGAAAAAGTATATTTATTGGAAGAGAAACTTGTTGATTATGATGCAAGGATTAACTCTTAACAAAAGAGTTTTTAAGAGAAAGAAGATGAATATCTCTCCCGAGAAAAAATCCTTGAGGCTGATCTAGCTAGTGCTCTTGAGAAAATCAAGGTGTTGAAAAAAGAAAATTTGGACCTTAAAAAGTTCAATGCTAGCTCAAACAATTTAACCTCAATGTTAGAAGCAAGTAGAAATCATCGTGATACACGAGGATTGGGCTATAAGGGAATATATGCTTCAAGTATTAGCAAAGAGGTAAAATTTGTTAAAGCTAAAAATTCTTTTAAACCAGAGGCTTCCACTGATGTAAAAAATGCTCGTATTTCTTGTAAAGAAGTAAAACCAGTCAAGCCTAAGAATCATGTTCAACCATTCTCTTCAAGTACGACAATCAAAGAGAGCACTTCTGCTAATGTCAAGGAAGCAAAAAAGTTGAACAAAGATAAGAAGAAGAAGAGGAGGAAGAAGAAAAATCGTCGAGCTCCAATACAAGAGGATCCACAAAAAGGTAACATTAAAACTCACACTTCTTATGTTACTAAGCATTGTTGTTATAGTGGTAATAAAAGGCATGTAGAATGGGGGTGCAATATTCGTAAGTTAAAAGATACACTTTCTTTTGTATCAAACGAATTGGCTAATATTGCTCCCCAAAGGAACTCAGATCGATATTGTCCAAAGTTTAGGCAAAAGAATTATTATAATGATAAATCATGTTTTACCCAGCTCGTCAAAGACATCTTATAAAAGACCCTATTATAGAAAAAGAGATGACTTTGCAAATGCTAAGACAAGATCTGATGTTCCAAATTGGAGAAAAGTTGTTTCGCAAAGTATCCAAAAGGACAATCGTCCTAATGGTATGAAGGAGAAAGCTGCTCCTGCGAAACCCAACTCTAAATGGGTCCCAAAGTCCTCCATAGCCAAGAAGGGATCAAAAGTTAGTCACAAGAATGACTCTCGGCTGTTAATTGTTGGTGACAATAATTACAAGAGTCTCCTTGAAAGACTAAAGAAAGACATCATGTCTGAAATCTCTTGTACTAGTAAACGTTGTGATAATGACACTCTTCATCACAAGTCAAATAAGAAAAACAAGAGATGGAACAAGAGAAAACAAACCAAGCAAGAGGTCAAGAATGATGATTCTGTCTTAGTCACTCATGACGAACAAGACAAGGTTCAACTCAACACAACCTAGTTGTGTTAGAATGTGCATGCTCACCTTGGTGCTCAATCTTTTGAAAGGTGAGTAAGCACATGAAACTGAGCACATGATCTCTCGGTTATTATATGACTAATTAACATCTTTAGGGAGATTTCTTTTCTTCTTTACTCATACTTTCTCTATCTATATTTGATGTTTTGATAGAAACGGTAATTTTGAGTTTATGATGTTTATATCTACTGATCATATATGTGTAGCTCTTGTTTTTACGGTTAAAACGAGCCAAAAATCATCGAATTCGGACATCGTATGCAAAAGTTATGTAAAAAACAGTTTAGTGTTGTGATCCGTCACAAGTAACTCGGGAACCGATCCTAGTGATAGGTGCAATGTAGGGTACCGATCATAGTGATAGGTGCATACGAAGGAGAGTAAAACTTTTTTTCCCATAACTTCTTCGTCCGAACTCGAAATGATCTCATTATTTTTGCGTTGGTTTCGCAATTCAATTCGCTACAAGATAAAAGTAATTGCAATACTTGATTCTTTGTTGAAAATTTATGGTGTATTGCATTTGTGTTTATGGGATGTTTGATTTCGGTTTTATAACCTTAATATTCGATCTCATAATGTGTGAACCCTTATAGTTTGGGTAACTTTTTGTTTTAGCGGTGTTGATGGTGGATTTTCGACAAAGGTCAAAATCGTAAAATCATGATACTGCATGTTTCTGACCCAGCTTCAGGAACGCATGTGACGATTCATATTTTACGATCCGTGAACCGTTTCACGATCTCTGATCGTGTTCCTCTCAGAGCCATGATGAATATGTTTCTCGAAAGGCATCCCACTAGCTGAGCGTTTGATGCTATGAATTTCATCGTGACCTCTACATAAAAGAATGATTGGGCGGTCCTCCTACATAATTGTTTGTTGAGAGGGCATAACTCCTTCAGGACCTCGGCGACACTCGTTGTTCCCTGACTATGTAGAGAGACCGTGTATAGATTCAGGCGGCTCTCCTACATAATTGTTTGTTGAGGGGGATAAACGCCTTCAGGACACCAACACTGCACGTTGTTCCCTGACTATACACCTTTCAGAACGAGTATGATGCTTCAACTATCTCATATCTCGATTCTACAATAGATTAATTCTACTGTGACATTCGCCACTGAATTCCTAGAAAATAATCTATTATATCTCATTACTCCGTTCCATGGCTATCCCCGGCCGATTCCATGGATTAGTAATAGATAAAAATATTATCTCATTACCCCGTTCCTTGAATTCCCCGGCTGAATTCATGGATTAGTAATAGATACACAATTCATTTATTACTCCGTTTCATGAGTCATTCTCCGCTGAATTTCATGAATTAGTAATAAATATCGAACAATCGGGCATCTGACTATCACCGAGTAAGCCCCAATAAAATGGTGCAAGTGTACTCAACAATGATGCACGAACGGGCACCCAGATGCACGAACGAGCACTCGAAAATATGGACAAACAAGGAATCCTACACAAAATAGGAGAGAGAAAATAATAATAATAAAAATAGAAAAGAGGCGCCTAGGGATCGGGCCCACCGGCCGGCCATGCCGCCGTGGCCGGTCCCCCATGCCCTCTTCCTTTATTTTTCTTGTTTTATTTATAATCATCAACTCATGAAAACTCCTTCATTCAAGCAACTTCCCTTGTTTGAGCAAAACTCACGGTTTCTCCATAATTTCACGGTTTCATGAAAAATAATAAAATAGGAAAGTGTCGCGGGACCGGGCTACCTAGCCGGCCGTCCATGCCCTAGCCGTGGCCAGTCCCACACCTTGCAATCCTTGTTTTCATAATTATTTATTTCCCTCATCTCATGAAACTCCTCCGTTTGAGCAAAAATCATGGTTTCTTCATATTTTCTCAAATATTGCTCAAACCATGAAAAAAGCCAAAATGTCAATTGGTCTCATGACCGACTAGGATTTTCATGAAAATAGTAAAATATTATTATTATTTTAATATTCTAAAATATTTATCAAACGAGCAAAGTCCTACTTGCTCATTCGAGCTAAATCAAGGATTTCAGTCAAATATCAAACTCTTCTGAAAATCTAAAATATTGCTCTAACACGCATCAGAAAATACCAAAACTCTCAGGACTGAGACACGAGCATTATGGTGACACGGGCATGCTTCCTTGACCGACCAAGGCCGTCCCTAAGGATTGCAAGGAGCCGGTCCCACACTCTTATAATTTTGACCTAATTTGCTCAATTGCTCATATTGGGTCCAAACTCTTTCCAACCAACTTGGAATTTGCTCAAATTACCATCATCTGGTCCCACGACCACCAAGGGCCGTTTTCATGCCCTCTTGGTCGGTCCAACACTTCTCCATAAATTAGGTTTTATTACCTAATGCTCGGACGAGCACTATTTTAATAAATGATGAAACTGGCATTTGATCATTCTTTCACCAACCGGTCAACTAAGGACTTTGGTGCATGCTCACTCAAGCACTTGGGAACCACATGGTCGTCCATCATCCCATGTGGTCGGTCCCTCCTTCACTCAGTAACCTATTTTCAGTAATTCATCAATTGACGAACAATTGATAAAAAATTAGGGTTTCGAACAAACGCTCCACAAATCATAATTCTGAGCAAGTACAAACACTAATAATTTTATGTTGATCTAGCAATCAACATCTTAATTAATTATATAATATTCGGTCCAGCTACTAATATTTTATTTGGTCACGCTACCAATAATTCATCACAAAAGCAACATTTGCTCAGTTCATCAATATTCATCATGTTGATCCAATTATCAACATTGATTCAAGAACTATACGTCTCAACAGGCATGTTCAATCCATGAATCACTGAGTATTCGTCAATCATGCTCAATTCAACAAAACTTAGACTCACAGTCTATAAGTCAACAACTGACTTAATACACGTCTGCCTTGCAGACTCCACGTTCATGAGACATCAATCGCATCACATGGGGGGATATCAATTAGGTTTTTGGTATGGCGGCCTACGGCACGTGTGTTCATCCACGACGAGAAATGTGAGTAAGTCGTTCAAATGGTTGAAGGAGTTAGCAAAGTAGTGGGTGCACGATCAGTCAAGTCTCCACACGAAGGTGATCTCATGAAGGTGCAAGAGACTCTTGCCAAAAATCTGACTGACATGGCTGTGACGCAAAAAGAGCTGTGCAATTACCTAAAAACTCTTACTGACAAGATGACAGAGAAGGCTCAGGAGAAGTGGAAAACCAAAGAAACTGTTGATCCTGAAGTTACCCCAATCCATGTAGTAGATGATGATGAAGCCCACAAGGCTGCAGAAAATCCACCAGAGAAGGAGTTTACAGGTTTCATCACTTATGAAGATCTGGAACGCTTTATGGAGGATCGAAGAAAAGGAAATGCACCATCTTTCCATCGTCATCAACCTCCATACCCTGCTGCTACATAAAGAATCCCTCTCCCAAAAGGCTACACTTCTCCAACATTCACGATTTATAACAGAATAAGAAACGCTCGAGAACACGTCTCTCGATTCCTGGAGGCACTAGGAGAACACGAGCACAACCATGTTGTCCGTCTGAAAGAATTCTCAAAATCTCTGACAGGACGAGCATACACATGGTACAACACAATTGCACCAGGGAGCATTACTAGTTGGGGAGAAATGGTTAATGCTTTCTACAGGAAATATTTCTTTGTCTCAGAGCAGATCACTCTTTCTGACTTAGGGAGAATGGCTCAGAAAAATAGTGAACATCCAAACGAATATGTGAAGAGATTCAGAATTCAATCCTTGGATTGTCATGATCCTAATGTTACTGAACAACAATTGGTGGACTTGTGCATCAACGGGATGATACTGGTCTATAAAGCCTTGCTGGAAAATCTTCAGATCCAGACTTTCCCTATTGAAGAGGTGATCGAATTATTAGAAGTCTAGATCCAAGATGGTGCGATCAATTTACCTCATGTCAAGAGAGAGCCGACAGACGAGGAAGTGGAGAATCCGCGTTAATGTCGCTTTCATAGGTATGTCAGTTATCCGACCAGTGACTGCAGAACTCTGAAACATATATTCAAGGAGAACTGGGGACTAAAGGAGTACACAAGAATCCTCTCCCAATCAGAACCTTTACGCTCTCTGAACAGCCAGTCAAAGAAGCAGTTCAATCATTGATCGAGCATGTCTGCGAATTTCTTTATTTGTCAAAAGCTCAAAGAGGGGACATGTTCACGGCTTTGAACCACATAGTGTCCGGGAAATGTTTATCTATCTTAGAAGTGCTCCCTGAACCTCCAGCCACTGACAAAGAGATGTATGACTGGGGACTTCTCACCACGGTCCACCTCAAAGGAAATGAGTTCAAGCGAGCGCTGGTCGATGTTGGCACTTCTGTCAATATCATCCCTATGAAAACTCTTAGAGATGCAGGCATCACTCGACAATAATCCATTCATGCTCCTGTCTCAGTCAGACACCATGAAGGAATCTCCAGGGATGCTTATGGTTACATCATTCTCAAGATGAAAACTGGTTCAATCTGGACAGAAACTAAATTTTACATAATCAAGGAGGATCTAGGATATGATATGATCCTTGGACGAACATGGATTCATGCTGAAAAGGTAACTCCAACACCTTCAGTTACACATTTCTCTGTTGAAGAAAGCTCTGTTTCGGAAGAAATAGATGATGATCCATCATTTGAGCATCTGGGAAAAGTTGAAGCCTTAATGGAACTTACACAACAACCTGAAGAGAGTGCACATTAATTTGTCAAAAGGTTCCGTACTCAGGCAAGTCTCATTCCCCCTCATGCATCTATATTATCAACTTTCAAATATGCTACTCTGGTCCGGGGACTTGATCTTACTCACAACTTAGCCATCACCAAACGCTATGAGTGGTTAGTCTCGCCTCAGCAATATTTCACCAAGTGGTTGGACGTAGAGCCTCTCCGAATCCAGCGTCTTACTGACACAGTCATTGCTAGAATAATGACCAAGCATGATAATCAATATCCTAGGTACTCTCCCTTGCATGAGTGTCCACATGTGCCGCAGGATTTGAAAGCTACACAAACATGGAATCCCACTATACGAGGAATTCCGAACCAGCAGAAGATATTCAAGGCACGAGCAACCAAGCCTAACAAATTTCATGAAGGGGATTTAGTTCTCAAGGAAACTAAGCGCAATCTCCATTCCACAAGGAACTCTAACTGGGAAGGACCTTTTATGATTACTAAGTCAGCAGTCGGAGGATATTACAAATTGGCTGACATGAAAGGCAAGACAAGTGTGCCAGTAATTCACGAGGCTAAAGGCTTTTGACGTATAAAGCATTCAGCGTCCCAAGGTATTTTATGTTCAAGGCATGAACTCTCGAGACATCTAACGTTTTCATTTTAGGATTTTCTTTCACATGTATTTTCAATTCCTCCAAGAGTGTGCAGTTCTTGCATTCAGTATTTGAATTCAGTAATTTATCAAAGTTCTTTTATTTTAAGAAAATCTCTGTCAATTCCAAGAAACAAAATCCTCAATCACTCACTTATTCAAAACCAATCAGAAAATAAAATCTCACATCTCTCAGAAGTTCAAGGTTCAAGAGATTATGGAAAGGAAAACTAAAGGAAGCCGGCAAAGTAAGATTTCTGCTTCTCTGCATTCTCCAAGACTTGCAAGGCCGCTTTCTCCAACTCCAGTTTTTCTGTCAATTCAGCAATCTTAGCCATTTTCTCCACCACGGTGATAAATGCATTTATGTGTCTATTTTCATCTCTATTTTGTATATTGTTAGTACCCATTTTTGTACTTATTTTGGTATTTTATCCCTTTGTAGGTGTTTTTGGAAAGATAAGCTTTTGTGGCGAAATTGGCTCGAAAAGTTGTTAAAGACACCCGGAAGGACATTTGCTATTCGGAATCTCACTTTGGATAAGGGGTAACCCATTTCCAAGAAGCTACTAAACACAGACCGGGACTGGATAGGGGGACTCCACTTCTTCACGTTTTAAAGAGAAAAATTGGCGGGAAAAAAATGTTTCACGGAACAGATTTTAGGGTTGGAGTTTTGATCGATTTTTATGGAGATTAAAGGGCTGAAATTGATTGGGTTTACTCCTTAGGACTACACAGGCCTGGTAAAGTCTTTGGATTGAACCCAAATTGGCTAGAGATCGAATTAGAGCAAAACAGAGAGATAAGTTTACACGGGTCTATGATGGATTATTTTTGGAATTTTAGGGAGACTAAAGGCAAGATTTTCTTCCCAAAACTTGATATCTATCTAAGGAAGAGTTTAGAATCAAAAGGAAAGCTCAGATACGCATGGAAATCCTAAAACAAGAAATTGCCGCAACTTTGCCGTGAAGAGAAAGGAAGAGATTTTGGAAGATTTTGGAGAGATTTAATCGGTCTTTTTGATATAAATAGGTGGGTTGGGTCATATAGAAGATGTGTCGAAAGTTAGGGGAAGTTTAGAACAACACAGAGCTGAAAAATCAAAGTTGCAGGAAACCGGCTGTTGTTGCTGCTGCTGAAGAACACGAAGAACTTCGACCCACACCGAACCGTCGCAGAAGCAATCTTATATTCAACTACAAAAAGTTTCTATCGTTTCTGACTGTAATCGCCTAAAAATTTCAGCGACCATTACTTTCCTTACAAAAAGCTTTCTGTAACTATAGCTCGTCCTTTTTAATAAAAACACCTTATTTGATCAATGAAATCAACTTTTGAGCATATTTCTAATATGAGGAGCTAAACCCCTTAGCCGAGGCAACGGAGGAAGCCATTGTTCCATGAAAAGTGGTATATTTCTATTTTAATTTTTTGTGCAATCTTTTACATGATTATTTGCATAGAACTAATATTGGAAAATTGATTTTTATTGAGTGGCTGTGAATTGTTTTGATGGAACATGCTAGGTTTTAAAACTTAAAATGTTTCATGCTTTATGTTTACAATTGTTACTTCAAAAATCTATTAGAGGCAATATGTTAGAATCACTTTAAAAGAAAGAATTGCATGAATATTGATTAGATTGTATCACTTAATTGGTTAATGGTGGTATCCAAAGTCTCGGTGTCTTTTTTTATAATTTTGATACAATTTTATTTGAGTTATCTAATTTAATTTAAGTCTAACAAAATCCTTCACAAGTTCGAGAAACGAATCTTTTTACCACTATCTACAAATCACATCAATTTTTGGGTATATTGTTCTCTACTGCATCCCTGATGATGTTAATCTTCTGACGAAGCCATTTCAAGTTAAAACCAAGTTCTTCAGATTTCCTCAAATTATACTCCCAATCAAAGAGTACATCTTGAGTGACAGTACTTCTCTCCCTGGTCCGTATATCATCTATGACACGCAAGATAGCTCCTACTTGCATTGTCAAGAAGTAACTGCGTTTTGGATCCTTGGTGACAACAATGTGACCATACATTTTCCACAATTTCTCATACATATCAGCATACCCTATGGGAACGCTAAATCCACCAACTGATGTGTGATATGGGAGTGACTCGCCGAATGGAGGCTCACAAATAATCCCTGCGTTAGGGTATTCATGCACTGTTATGTGGTTCTCAATTATCGGAGCAACTTCAGCAATTGAGGGAGCAGTTTCTTCTATCGATGGAGCAGTTTCTTCCAGTCTAGGTCCGGTTTCTTCTATTTCTGAAGTGATGATTATTTGAGCTTTATTCTCCTAAACAACTTCAGTAGCAATATTCTCATGCATTGAGGTGCAGAGATGGTAACATCATCAATTCTATTCACCATATGGTTTGAATCACCATTCGCTCCATTATTCTCAACTTCGGCATTTGGTGCCTAATACGAAGATTACATGAGATTAGAGCAATTCAAGCATGGAAACCAAAGGCAATCATAGAATCTAGCATGTAAGTGAACTAACACTATCTAAGGTCTTTACTATACATCCAAGACATGAGAAAATAGTGTGGAAGTCATAAAACACGTTTTTCAACAAGCTCGTCTGAAGAAATTTTATACTTCCCTGTATAAGACGATGAACTGGGAACAATTTGTAAGGAATCTAAAGTTGAGTCATATACCATACTCTTCTTATGGATGTTTTATACAACATATCAAAATTTCATGACAATTGGATAAATGAGCAAAGAGTTGTGGACAAAACATTGGACTACGTGTCAGCTAAAAATTTTCTGAAGGTCTCCTAGAAATTTACTGTTTCGCTGATTTAGGCCCCTAAACGTGCTCAAAACTCTAAAAGATTCTTTGCTAAAGCTTGGAAATCTCCTGGGAATAAGAATACATGGTAGATCGCGAAAATCCGACAACGTATTAAGTTTTTATGGCGTTTTTGCTAAAAGACTGAGTTCTGAATTTTATGATGACGTATTTCACTAACAAATTTCATTCATTCGTATGGATTCTCATTCATTCATCAACAAATCAGCAATATTATACTTCTATGAAGAGAATATGAGATGGATACTTACTTGAGGGGTTTCCAAGTTGTTCGAAGGAATAATATGGCCGGCATCAACATTGGGAGCACCATTACCTCTATTCGGTCCCAATTCTTGAAGGTTCTCTTTCTCACCACCATTTGAAGACGAATGAACAACACGGCCATGTTGGTCTTCCACAACAATGTTCTCCTGGATATGTAGCGGCAATTATTATTATTTATTTCAAGAAGTATCATGATTGATTATACAAAAGAGTGCTTACATCAACTTCATCTTCATCGTTGGACTCATGAGTTGTTAGCTGAGCAAGATGAAGACCGTCAATACTTGATGGAGCGAAATTCTGGAGCAGCAATAAACATTGGTTTCATGATCCTAGTTATGCGGACAAGGAAAAAGTCACGAAGAAATATTAACAACTCACCAAAGAAACGACTGGGGACTTCACATTATTCAGTATCATCCTGTAGTTCCTCTTACTTCTGCCTTCTCCACTCTGGGGACTTTCTTGCACTTCTGAGAAGTCTACATGGATTCGAGATCTTACAGGACGGCCATCCTACCACAAAGTCAATAAAGTAACTAAGGGGCGATTATTATGTGTTTACCAAAATCATAAGGAAAGTACTTACCTGTGAACATTATGGAGGCGTTTTCCTTTTATCACCACTAGAAAGGTATCTCAACCTTGATCGAGAAGAAATCATGTCAGGAGAAGGAAACTCTCGTACAAGAGACTTAACATCCATCGCAAACTTATGCAAGCGCTCAAGTTATTGACGCCAGAAGTCTACATAACCCGAAGTTACGTAGGTAGCTCGGTCAAAGCATGGAAACAAGTAATCATTTCCTTCCACATGCGTGCAATCAAAATGAGCCTTCAGATATTCAACCGACGGCTTATTCATTTGATGACCTGGAGCACACTGGTTGAGACCCATCTGTCGAGCTGCTCTATCGATGTTATATTCTTCCACCTGGAACTTTCCTTGCATTACTGACACTAAATAACCAGGGGTGCAGCTCAGTATGAAAGATTTCTCTCCATGACTCAGACCGACGCCAGACTTCAATATGACAATTTCTTCATCAGCAGTGAAAGTGATCAATTGTGAGAATAGAGGAGGAACCGACACCCAGGGGAGAAAATTAAATTCAGATTCGGTGTCTAAAATACTAGTGAGGTGTGTCTTGTGTCGTGGATGCTTTGTAGACCAGCGTATAATCCTGGCATTATCTTTCTCGAGGAAAGCATGACGAGTATCAACATTGGGTCCTTGCAAGACGCTACGAGGAATTGGAGCATAATTCTTAAGGTGCTCCCACATCAAAGCTTGGAGGAACATAGTATTAGCATATGTATCAATTTTCATGAAACCATTGGAAATGCTGGAGTCTATGACTAAGGAGTCTAAATTGGAAAACAGCGAACCCAAGAACAGACTACCGATAGGAAGTTTCTCACCTTTAGCCATTTTAATAGCAAAAGGAATTACAAATGGCTTCAAAAAATGTCCACTATCCTCAAGAACATCTCTGGAGAGCCACAAGCATAAGAAAGAAGCAATGGTTAAGGGACCATCAACAGGTTATTTAGGAACTCCATCTCTCAGCCACTAGTGCTTCAACCATTGAGCGTAGCAGATTTTGGGCGACTTGTTGAAATCATGCATTGTAGTCTCCAATACGTCAGACATTACCATCTCCTCTGCTGAGAGTTCTCCAGGAAAGTTACCAGTAACTGGGAGATGCAATAAAGCGACTACATCTTCCAAAGTGATAGTGAATTCTCCCCATCTGCATATGAAGGTATGAGTAGGAATGCACCAACGAGCAAGAAAAGCCACCATACCTGGTATATCGTGATGAATGATTAAATCCCCAGCTACTTGAATAGCTCATGTCACCTGTGTACGATCCAGCATGGTTCTTACGCGACTATGACCCAACATATGTCTTGCCCATCCATAGAAATGTGTCAGAGGCTTTCGGGAAAACTTGAGTTCCACATGTGAACCCAAGTAGTGTTTTCCATGCAAACAGAACCGAGTTATTGCTTGAGGAGACACCAACTTGTTCTGAGTAGTACTCCTGGGATTTATGAGCAGCCGAAACGAGGAACCTGAGGGACGCTTTTTGGGTTTATACTGAAACACAAAGAATTCATCATCAGTATTTGGGATGTTCTTGGTTTTAGAAGTTTCTTATTCCCTAAAAGTCCTGGAATCATCATTTCTGGAAGAGTCATCATCTCTAGTGGAAGACTCTGTAGAAACATCCTCTCTGGAAGTTTCCTCTCTAGAAACATCGTCTTCAGAAGCACTACCATGGGAATCAGACATCTTTTGAAAGTTGCTGCGACATCCATACAACAAATTTCATAAACAAATTTCGTCAACGCAATGGAATTAAAGCACAACAGAATCACATCAGCGTCTACAAAAATGGTAATCCTCAACTCTTACCTATTTACGGTTTCACGAACTTAGTGATAATAACGTAAAACTTCAAGAAATCTTGCTCTCTCCTTCAAACCTGCAAAGACGAGCAACACCCATCATTTAAAATTCGACACCTGACTTTTCACGAAATTATGAATAATTCACATAACCCTTCATGTGAACGTTCACTGATTATCTACCGTGTGTGCATACACTATGAAATCACGAATTCATGGAAACATTGTTTTCTTTCAACAATTACTCAAAAAACAAAATTTGATTTCTTTAACAAATTCTTTTTTAAACTCACGCACACAAAAAAAAAAAAAAAAATTACGTGAGTTATTTTAAAAAAACATTTTGTTTTGCTCAAATGAGCGTTTGTCTATGAAACAAGGGTCTTTTCTATTTTCGTAAAGGTCCACATATTTAAAATAAAATTTTGAAAGTTCACAAACAAACTTTTATCATAAAGTGCAGGTCTATTTCAAAAATATCTTAGGAATTATTGTTTATTATTTAACTACGAATGAACGTACATTTCCTAAAGATATTTGTGTGAAAGTCCATGCTTTGAAAATAAATTTTGATTTTCATGAAACCTTATAAGCAAAATTTTATCTACTACAACTAGACCATGTCTATTTAAAAATATATACATCTTTTTCATATTAGGGATTATTGCTCGTTTCTTAAACTAACGAACGAACGGGCATATATTTTCTAAAACAGATTTTTCATGAAACCTACATCTTCATGCATACATATGAAATTTTGTCTTATGAAAAACTCATGAACAACTGAACCTTAAAAAAAAAAGAAAAAAAAAAGAAGAGTTTCGAACTAACCTGGTCGGCACCGGCCGGAATCTGGCCGGACGATGATCAGTGACGCCGGCGAATGTTCTCAGACGAAAAAAATTTCCTCCTTCTCTGGACGTGAAGAGATCAAGGGGAGGTGGTCGGTCAGCTTAGGAAAAAAAAATTAGGGTATATTCCCTTTTATATTAATTTTATTTCCAAAAAAA
This sequence comes from Papaver atlanticum, assembly GCA_023531105.1. Classification (NCBI taxonomy): domain Eukaryota; kingdom Viridiplantae; phylum Streptophyta; class Magnoliopsida; order Ranunculales; family Papaveraceae; genus Papaver; species Papaver atlanticum. The sequence goes on from JAJJMB010011896.1 coordinate 5,419,416, forward strand.
CTAATAAAACATGGATCTCCTTTTTGGGCTCGGGCCCCCAAACATTAAACCGACCAAAACCGGACGACCGCTCGTCCAAATCAGCAGTGCTTCATCTCTCCATGCTCACAGGATGACACTCTATCATACTGTTAGGATCCTTACCTGAGCATTTGCTCGTACATGACACCATTGGAGCAAATCGAGGATTCTGAAAATACCTTTGTACGACCGAGTTCAACTGCTTATCTCGTCGGCTAGAAAATCAACATCTAGTGCTTACTGCGGAACATGACTGTCCCTCACTAAGCAGGAGACTTAATGTTGATGGTGGATTTTCGACAAAGGTCAAAATCGTAAAATCATGATACTGCATGTTTCTGACCCGGCTTCAGGAACGCATGTGACGATTCATATTTTACGATCCGTGAACCCTTTCACGATCTTTGATCGAGTTCCTCTCAGAGTCATGATGAATATGTTTCTCGAAAGGCCTCCCACTAGATGAGCGTTCGATGCTATGCATTTCATCGTGACCTCTACATAGAAGAATGATTGGGCGGTCCTCCTACATAATTGTTTGTTGAGAGGGCATAACGCCTTCAGGACGTCGGCGACACTCGTTGTTCCCTGACTATGTAGAGAGACCATGTATAGATTCAGGCGTCTCTCCTACATAATTGTTTGTTGAGGGGCCTAAACGCCTTCAGGACACCAATGCTGCACGTTTCAGAACGAGTATGATGCTTTAACTATCTCATATCTTAATTCTACAATAGATTAATTCTACAATAGATTAATTCTACCGTGACATTCGCCACTGAATTCCTAGAAAATAATCTATTATATCTCATTACTCCGTTCCATGGCTATCCCCGGCTGATTCCATGGATTAGTAATAGATAAACATCTTATCTCATTACTCCGTTCCTTGAATTCCCCGGCTGAATTCATGGATTAGTAATAGATACACAATTCATTTATTACTCCGTTTCGTGAGTCATTCTCCGCTGAATTTCATGAATTAGTAATAAATATACAACAATCGGGCATCTGACTATCACCGAGTAAGCCCCAATAAAATGGTGCAAGTGTACTCAACAATGATGCACGAACGGGCACCCAAATGCACTAACGAGCATTCGAAAATATGGACAAACGAGGAATCCTACACAAAACAGGAGAGAGAAAATAATAATAAAGAATAGAAAAGAGGCGCCTAGGGACCGGGCCCATAGACCGGCTGGCCATGCCGCCGTGGCCGGTCCCCCACGCCCTCTTCCTTTATTTTTCTTATTTTATTTATTTTCATGAACTCATGAAAACTCCTTCATTCAAGCAACTTCCCTTGTTTGAGCAAAACTCACGGTTTTTCCATATTTTCACGGTTTCATGAAAATTAATAAAATAGGGAAAGTGTCGCGGGACCGGGCTACCTAGCCGGCCGGCCATGCCCTAGCCGTGGCCGGTCCAAAACCTTGCAATCCTTGTTTTCATAATTATTTATTTCCCTCATCTCATGAAACTCCTCCTTTTGAGCAAAAATCATGGTTTCTTCATATTTTCTCAAATATTGCTCAAACCATGAAAAAAGCCAAAAAGTCATTTGGTCTCATGACCGACTAGGATTTTCACGAAAATAGTAAAATATTATTATTATTTTAATATTCTCAAATATTTATCAAACGAGCAAAGTCTTACTTGCTTATTCGAGCTAAATCAAGGATTTCAGTCAAATATCAAACTCTTCTGAAAATCCAAAATATTGCTCTAACGCGCATCACAAAATACCGAAACTCTCAGGACTGAGACACGGGCATTATGGTGACACGGTCATGCTTCCTTGACCGACCAAGGCCGGCCCTAAGGCTTGCAAGGAGCCGGTCCCACACACTCTTATAATTTTAACCTAATTTGCTCAATTGCTCATATTGGGTCCAAACTCTTTCCAACCAACTTGGAATTTGCTCAAACGACCATCAACTGGTCCCACGACCACCAAGGGCCGGTTTCATGCCCTCTTGGTCGGTCCCACACTTCTCCATAAATTAGATTTTATTACCTAATGCTCGGAAAAGCACTATTTTAATAAATGATGAAACTGGCATTTGATCATTCTTTCACCAACCGGTCAACTAAGGACTCTGGTGCATGCTCACTCAAGCACTTGGGCACCACATGTCGTCCATTATCCCATGTGGTCAGTCTCTCCTTCACTCAATAACCTATTTTCAGTAATTCATCAATTGACGAACAATTGATAAAAAATTAGGGTTTCGAACAAACGCTCCACAAATCATAATTCTGAGCAAGTACAAACACTAATAATTTTATGTTGATCCAGCAATCAACATCTCAATTAATTATATAATATTCGGTCCATCTACCAATATTTTAATTAATATTTTATTTGGTCACGCTACCAATAATTCATCACACGAGCAACATTTGCTCAGTTCATCAATATTCATCATGTTGATCCAATTATCAACATTGATTCAAGAACTATACGTCTCAACAGGCATGTTCAATCCATTAATCATTGAGCATTCGTCAATAATGCTCAATTCAACAAAACTTAGACTCACCGTCTAAAAGTCAACAACTGACCTAATACACGCCTGCCTTGCAGACTCCACGTTCGTGAGACATCAATCACGTCACATGGGGGGATATCAATTAGGGTTTTGGTCTGGCGGCCTACGACACGTGTGTTCATCCACGACGAGAAATGTGAGTAAGTCGTGCAAACGTTTGAAGGAGTTAGCAAAGTAGTGGGTGCACGATCAGTCAAGTCTCCACACGACATGGAACTGACTTTACCACGATCTCCCACTTTCCCACTCTTTCACTCAATAAACCGTCATACTTACTGGGATCAATGTGTTCACTATTCTGACAATATAAATAAGTCTCCGAATCCATGATTGAAAAGGACAGAAAAATCCACGAGATATTGAACAGACAATCCATCGTTTAACCAAGAATCATCGTGTGAGCAACACTCTCTCAATCATTTGATACTTATTTACACAAACTTGCAGAAACCCACAACACATCCATAATCCTTGATCATCATTGATCCCACAATTCTCAGCTTCCCTCCTACAGATCAACCCATCTCCCTCTTTGTGACCGAATTGACTTTGGAACGGCCATTGACTTGGTTTAGGCCGGAGTCCTAAAAATTGATCTATCGAACTCAAAGCACTCCCGTGCAGTGCATCTGTGTGAGGTTAGACAGTTTGCTCATTTAAGGAGTCTCGTCCGATCGGTCGTCTCTTCACTTCCCTAAAAACCAGCAAATAGTTTTTCCCCATCTACAAGCGGGATTAAGTTCTATCCCATGTTGGTAGGCTTTATCAAAGGATCATGAGGGGTTCCTCTAGAAACAATATGTGAAAAAATCACAATATGTTGAATCTTTTGGTTTAGCATAAAAGCATATGTGTTTCGAGGTTTCAACTTTTGCATCGCATAGTTAAAACCGGTTTTCAACCTTTCTCTGGTAAAGGTTGCTCTTTGTTCTTATTCTTTTGTTTTGGCGGTAGGATGACAATTTTAATGGGGGAGAGTTCTAAGTGAACTTGCGCTTAATGATATATCTTAAGGGGAGAAGAGGATACGGAATTTGAGGTAACAATCTTGTTAGTTAATTGTTTTCCTGTTTAAGAAAAGCATGATTTTATTGCATATATTTATTGCTTTTGCTTACCAAAATTTTCAGTACAATTGATGTTTATTCCATTATTTGTGTATGGATGTTTGATTGTGATTCAATTGTTTCCGGTTAAGAAAAACTATTGTTATCTTTCGTTATTGTTTGATATCAATTGTTTAGGCTTACAAAATTTCGGTGCAATTGCGGTGCTATAATGTCTATGTTTGTTTCAATTGCTTCCGGTTAAGATAAATGATTATGCAAGTTGATTTATTTGGTTTGTATGGATTGTTTAATGCTTAACAAAAGGCTTCGGGATCATTTGTTTAGTCCAAGTGATTTCCGGATAAGAGAAACTAAGTTTTTCGGATCTTAGTTAGACTTATCAAAAGTGGAGGTTTCGGTTATTCAAGTCTAACCGAATGCCTTAACAAGAATTACTAGTTAACTAACCTAGTATTTGTCTTGTTTAAAAGTGAAAGGTCTAAGTTATTGATGAGAATAATTAGAGCCTGATGAGAAAAATAAAGTTAATTCTGATCTTTATTTTGGTCTTATCGAACAAGCGATTGTATTTGTACAATCGGTTTAGCAAAAGAACTAAGGTGATTAGTCGATTTTTGAAGTGATAAACTATTAGGGAAAATTGCTTCGGGCAATTGTTTCCTAGATAATATGTTAAAACCAAATTACTTGTAGTTTCGGTTTTAATATTGGTTATCTAAAATGGTATGCAAAACCCTCGTGCTCAACTCTTATAGGTTTGCAAATTCTCTTTGTGATATTTGTAAGACCCTTTCGGTTTGTCCTTTATTTTTTCGTTTCTTTGTCATTTTGTGACAAAAAGGGGGAGAAATATATGGAGTAAACAAGTGATATTGACTTGTTGTGAGTTGGTATCACTAAGGGAATGGACATTTGTGCTAAAACGTTTATTCTGACGAAAAGAGTGAAAGCATAGACTAAGGGGGAGTCACATATCATATGATAAGTAGTTATGAGGAACTACATGAAAATAACAAAGACGTGCGGATTTAAAATCTACCTATCTTACCTTTAGGGGGAGTATTAGCTTTGTTATTATAATGTCAGCAGCGGCATTTAAGGATTGAATTTAATGAAGGTTTTGTGTTGTTGAACTTGGAATCAAGCATATGTGTATAATGAATTTTTGTAATTTGTTTATCCATATGATGTAAGAGTTTTGTCACTAAAATTGACAAAGGGGGAGATTGTTAGAACATAGCTCAGTTGAACCCACCAAGCGTTGGTATGTCAAGTTTGTTTGTCATATTTTAGTGAATAAAAACTCATTTAAAGAGTCGCTTGATTATATACTAGAGTAAACTTCGTATAGGTTAGCTTGAAAGTGTTAGGATATGAGACTTATAAGTATTACATGAAGACTTGAATAATGTGAAGAAGTATGGAGCTACAACGACAACATCATCCTTCCTCTTGAGGTTAGTAATATTTGACTTGAACTGTTTCATTCCCTAACGTATCTTTCAAGTCGTGCATATTGAAAACATACTGCGAAGATGTGTATGATACTTTAGTTAGACATAGTATTAAGGAATACAATACGAGGTTTATTGCTTAACCATTAAACTTTGTATATAAGACATCGACATGATCATATGAATGCTATTGTGATTATGTATGGGTATGAGTGAAGATTTCATCCTAGGAAATAATGTTTTACATTCGTTTAAAGGAAGTAAGTTCATAAACTTGTTTTATGAATCGAAAGGGAAATCGCTAGGCTTATTGGTATTGTTATTCATCGAAAATCTATTTTGAATTACCAATATGTGTGTTTAGTATAACCACTCATAAACATGTTTATGTTTCTTGGTAAAACTATTCACAAGGCCTGACTTATGTATTGGTATGACTTTTATTAGTGAAACCGATCTTAAGTAATCACTCAAGATGGTATGATCGATGCCTTGTAAATAGCAACTTTTATCTAGCCATTGGGGAACTGATCCTAGTAAGAGGTACAACAAATTTACAAGAGGGGAATCGATCCTTGTAAGAGGTGCAACACGTTTTTGGTAGAATGGGGAACCGATCCTATGAACATGTGCAACAAGTTCTTAGAAGATGGGGGAACAATTCCTAGGGACATATGCACCAAATACAGGTAGTTACCATAAGTATGTGGGGAACCGATCCTAGTACCTAGTCAACCGAGTTTTGGTAACTAGCGTGACTATGCACAATACTCACATGGAGGTAGAACCGAACTTGTTTTGTTAGAACCGTGAAACCCATGATTGGTGATTTGATAAGATAATCAATCACATAGTTCTTGGAAGTCAGGTGAACCAATTCTAAACTTGTTTGGAAGTGTGGCAAATCGTTTCCAAGATTGTAAGTATGAAAACGGACTTGCAAAGTAAAGATGTCGACATACTTTTAACATGTGCAGTAACTCTTATCATTAATTGTTCAAAGATATTCCTTAATAACTAAAGGAGAATCCAGGGATCGAAATAAATTGAGAATCTTTTAGTTAAGGTTTCTTAGTTTTTATATGCTATTTAATTTCCATCAATTAAATGCATATCTTTAGAAAATAATAATTAGTAATGTGTATATACTAATTATAGATTTTTCTATTGGGATTTCGGTCAATATTTGGACAGTGCATTTCCAAAAGTCATGAAAACCAAATTTGTGTTTATTGCATATCTTTGAGAATATTCGGTTTTGGAAATTCCTTGGTGTCCAAACTTCATTGTCTATAAATATTGAAGTTTGCATTTCTAGCAAACTAATCCTCCGAGCCAGCAAAACTACCTCAGTTGTGTTGTTACTGGTGGAGCTGCCTATCGGAGAGGAAAGTACCCTAATTAGGAGAAATCTCTTACGTCCGCTCGGTTTAAAGACTTCTTTGGGATTGAGAAGCTCTATTAGTACCGTTGGTGGGAAACTAGATAATTACAGTTTATTTTAGTTTTCGATTGATTTGATTGACTAACGGTTGTTAAACTTTGATTGCATCTAGTTTTTTTATGCTTGAGAATCTTCTCTTCTAATATAAGATTCACTAAAACTAGATCGAAGTTTCGACGGGGATCTTTAGACTGTTTGTAGATCTAAAGACGTCTTGTGATAATCCAACGTTAACAGGCTTCGTTCTGTGTGTGATTGATCACAAGAGATTCAAGTTGATTGTGTGCAGGTGCTGGTGAAGATCAAAGAAGATTTGAAGACAAGAAGACTTTTTGGGTTCATAATCTTTGGTGTGCACAATACTTGTTTCGGCTGGAAAGGGATCCAACTATAATCGGTTTATCTTTGTGATAGATTGGATTGATTAATTGAGTAGATCGGCATCAATACACTTTTTTGTGATTAATATAGTATTGATTGCATAGTCTAACAATTACTTCGGTAGTTGTTGAGAGATTGATCTAAGGACCCGACAAAGGAGTTTATTGGTTAAACGGAAGAGCATTTGTCAAACTCATATCACGTTGTTTGAAAAGAGTTGTTACCGAATAGATTTCTTGTTCCTTTACTGTTTGGAATACGAACCAAAGGAATTGTTCCAAGTGCGTGACTTATTAACTAGTTGGAGGCGCAGGGATACAGATGGAACTAGGTGAACTATAGGTTTAGTTACTCTGTCTCAACTATACGAAGTTGGTTTAGATTTTGTATAGCGGCTTAATCCTGAGAGTATTCAATTCTGGACAAGGTCCTGGGGTTTTTCTGCATTTGCGGTTTCCTCGTTAACAAAATCTTGTTGTGTTTACTTTTCTATTTCCGCAATTATAATTGTTTTATTATTATTAGAAGTAAAATACACAAACGTTAATTCCTATTTACTTGATAACAATCCTATTGTAATTGGTTAAGTCCGAACCTTTTATCAAGTAAACATACTTCGTTGTTGTATTGTCTCGATCTCGTATCCATAGATGATCACACGAAGTGTGGACCGATTAGTTGTATTGTCTCGACTCAGTCCATAGACAATCACTTTCGGAGAAAGGACTTATAGGTGGAAAAGTTTTAGATTGAGGTATATTTGGGTACCCTTGTCTTTTAAGGATAAGATATCTCACGCAAAGTCGTGCCTGAGTTTAAGTCGACATCTTTAGCACAGTGTAGAGCATGGTCCCCGAAGATGTCCATAGGATTATCACAACTGAAGCATACAGAGTCTGGATCAAACATCGGTATGCCCAATTGGTATTGTAGCATAGCCCGAAAGTGTCGAGGTCAACCCAGGGATCGGAATTGCTTTGAGAATGTCCAAGGCATGTGCAGTCTGGTTACTTTGCCACAGGAAAAAGTCACGGTCTTACAAACAATGAGTTGTGGGAATCTGTTCTACAATGACACCAAACTATTTAGCCGCCAGAGACTTCATATAATGAGGGGCGGCGTCATTGATGTCGAATCTGGAAGGAGATATCCCACAAGCCTGTGTATATGCATGTAAAGCAGTCTGATAGTTGTGACAGTGTTCTACGGCTGAAGTGCATGATAAGATGGAGTTTTGTAAAGACTGAGTTTGGGCGCAGGATGCCAAGTAACAATAGTTTCCTGTGTCGGCAATAGTGAGTATGCCTAGACCACCGTTTTTGATTGGCAGAGTAGCGATGCGCTGTTGAAGCATTCCAAACCCAGAACCATCCCCCACAACTATATTACGCAAGTACTCCATTATATGCCTGTCAAACTCAGCTGTAGAAGATTGTAAAGCTGAAGGGTTCGTAGTTCACAAAGTAAAATACAGCTTAAAAACTCCGCTGCAACTGCGTAAAAGAAGCAGTTCACTTTGTGGGTCTTGCAGTTTTTGTATACATGTCATCAGATGTACAGTTTTTTCGAATCGCGCCTGTATCAATTTGCTGCAATACTGTGGATCGAGGCTGATAGGGCCACCAAGCAATTTAACGCCTGTAGTTTGCTTGCATATTTGAGTTGGGAAAGTACCAGGTAGATCCCTTCTAGGGTCAGTCGTAGGCCAGAAAATCTCCGTATTAGAGATGTTTAAGTGTAATCTTCTTTTGGGGCCTTCAGATTACAAGATCTTCAAGGCTTTAGCCACTTCCAGTGTGTCTCCTGCCATGGTGCCATCGTCCAGGTACCAAGCATGGAAATCTAATGTGCATTGGGAAGCTATCAACTCGGCAAGTGGCTGCAGAACTAGAGCAAATAAAAAGGGACCCAAAGGGTCACCCTGCTGAACACCCTTTGCAGATGAAAGAACATTATCATTGTAGTAAAGTCTGGCAGGTGTTGAATAACAAAATTCAACCCATCTTGTGATGCTGGGACAATGCGCTTGCACTTCCTTAATCAACGTAGACCTGTCTACTAGATTAAAGGCGTTGGAAAAATCAATCAACAGTATGGTCATGTTGGACTGATTACCTTTTAACTCTAATAGCCTGTTTGCAGCATGCATAATTCCTTCACTCCCATAGGGGATTCCAACACAGAACTGGTAAGTTCCGAAATATGCAGTCATGTCTTTGATTACGGAAGTTGCAGCTAATTTTGAACATAGCCTACGCCATATAGTTCCTACAGCAATCGGTCGCAGCCCACCCCCAGGTTTCATCAACAGGGTAAGAGGCGCACTAGCAACATATTCGCCAAGTATGGCAGGGCACATACCTGACAGCCAGAGGTTAACAACACTGGCTACGGATTGTAGTAAATCATCGGTAATGGCAGCAGCAGGTCCATTCATGGCATCTAACAAATGCTGTGCACGGAGCCCCTCCCTCCCACATGTTGTCCCTTTAGGAAAACTCCTAATGGCAAATAAAACCGAGTCTACATCTACTGATAGAGCAGTGCCTTAAATGTTTTCTGTGGGGATGGGGGGGGGGGGGGGGGGTGCTGGCGGGTGTTTTTGCTGCAGTTCATGTAGCGTCTCAGGTGTTGAAGGGGCAACACCGTTTGATGACAGAATACGTATAGCAGCGGAGTAATGCCCGTAGCTTATCTTTCTTCTACATGCCTGAACATTGGAGTCCTTCTTCTTCTTCCGAGTAGGCTTGTGCTTGGGTTTAGGTTCAGAAAAACCTAGTAATTTTTGGGTTAGGTTGTAGCAACCGTTTGTCTCATTCCAAAACATCAAGGCCTTGTTAACAGAAGCCACCTGCAGCTTTTTTCTCGTGCCTGAACGTTCCTCCGATGAGCACTCGGAACATAGAGATTCAACGTGCATGCCGGGAGCAAAAGAAGTTGTAGCCAGGCATCCAACTGCGCTGGTTTGGCAATGACATTGTCCAGTACAGTTTTAAGAGATCGAGAGAATTGCAGTCTACATGGTGGAGGAATGCTGACAATGGTTGTAATATGCTTTCGCAGAACCATGTCAAGCATCTCCACTGTAAGAAAAGTTGTATCTGTAACCGGAGGGCTGCTGCTATTAGGATTGTTGGAAGAAGAGGAAGGGCATGCACTATGTGGGGGTTTGACGACACCATGAATGAGAAATTCAGCCTCATTACCACACAGAGGACCAGCTATGACATCGGCAGGATGTGAATTTGACGTACAGGCTTTCTTCCATGCATGGATGTGCATGCATTTGATACACAACCACATTTGCAGATCAGACAAAACATGCTCCCATGCATCAAAACGGTCAGCATTAGTCCTTATTCTTTCCCTGCAAATCTCTTTGTTCGTATCAGTAGGAAAATGTTTATCTGAGACATGCTTGTAGAAGGTACTTCTAACATAACCACTACCACGAACACCATCAAGGCAGCCATCGTAATGTTTGAATGGTCATGAAACTTTTCCCCTTGTGATTAGATTGGAAGAACACCTGATTGTGTAGAGATGGTAATATGGGAATCTGGTGGAACCCTAGGTATAGATGGAGCATAGGATCGTGTTCTAGGCATGGTTTTCCGTGACGAAGAAACTGTAACCGCAAGTAACTGAAACAGGAATCTCGAGATAGGGGAAACTATGGCTAGTAAATTGCATCTCTGAATGCAGGCAACAACAACAATGGGAGGGGAAGACAATGAAGATTATTTTTTTTGAAGAATCACGGACGAAAGTGAAGAGATGAATCTGGTTTTCAGTCACCAGGAAATCGCCTCAAAATCACCAGAGTTTCTCTTTCCTCCCTCAAAATCGCCAGATTTTCATAAAATACTGTTTTGTATTGGATAAATATCATTACAAGAAACTAGTTGGAAGCTTAACAAGCTGAGCTCCAACGGCGAATCCAAGGGAGCCAAAGTAGATAGGGGGTTGATTATGTCGCAAGGAGGGCAAGCTAACTCTACCATCCATGTCAAATTCTACATTGTTTTTCCTAGTTACAAATTGATTCTGGATTAACTATTGTGGGAGGGATGAAATTTTAACATGCTTCTCTCTCCTCTCAGAGATTTCCGGAGTGAATTTTCATGGCGATTTTTTTCTTCTTCAAGATCTCAGCCTCCTCTTCGTCTCAATTCTCTGTGATTGATTCAGTCTAGGAATGTGCTTTACTGAACTTCTCCGCCGTCCAAGGACGGATCTATGATCCTTCCCCTTGGAGCCGAGATTTATTGGTAAGTAGAGTTCTTATCGTCTATTTTCTATTTTTTCTTCGTCCGATCATGAAGCTTAATCGAATTCCTCCTATATTTTTACGTTCAAAGTCTTTTTCTTTCTTTTGGTATGTGTCTGGGTTGGATATTACAGAGAAATTCACAAGAATATCTCTTCCCAGATTAGCATTACCGTGGTTCTCCTCAGTTCTTATGATGCTTTTGATGGAGAGTTTGAATTAGGAAAAACATGGTCTAAACGTTTTAACGATTGTGTCATTCCAATGGTTAAATAACTCTTCTGGTGATTTTTTAAGAGTTGATGAAATCCCTCATTCTTCTTTGTTCTCGAGTTATATTTGTATACCTTTTGGTAAAGATGGTTCAATATGGAAAAGATTCTGTAAATCTCTGAATCCAGATCAAGATGGCTCTAATGACTCTCGTTTTCACAAGCTGGGAGTAGTGAACAATCTAAAGGTTAACAATATCAACTTTCCGATGTTACCAACAAAGGAAGTGGTGTCTGTTAAGGAGTTTTATCATTTAGCTCTGGCAGTGAAGGTTCATAATTCTCATGCAGGGTGGAATAAGATTGAGAGTGGTATTATGAAAAAACTCAAGCGGCAAGACAACTTAAATTTGAGATGTGTTAATGGCAAGCTGGCAATTTTTTATGCTTCATCTCTTGATTCTTTCAATCACTTCAAGGATGAACAATTTTTTAATATGGGTAAATCTAAAATATCCATTAGACGGTGGAAATTGGAGGATGTTTATGTCAATAAAGCTTTTTGTTCTGATCAGGAGCATTGGATAGGCATTAGGGGATTACCTTTTCACTTATGGTTTCTTCTTCCTTTGAAGATATTTGTGGCTCATGTGGGAAACTTATTGAGGTTCATCATTCTTCAATGGATTTTTCAAAACTTAATTGTTGCAAAATTATGGTCAAAGCAAATCTTGCTAATATTCCATCCGCTGTGTTATTCAAAGATTTTTGGTTAAGCATAGATCGGATTCAGGAATCATTGCATCAGAAAGCTAAACCTAAGATCAAATCTATGATAGTTCCATTGGATGATCATTCTGAGTCAAGCTTTCCTAATTTAGTTGCGGCATCTACGTACTCTAAAGATCCAGTTTCTTCGCAAGGGTTTGAAGTCTCGGATTCTCAAATATCCTCTAATTCAAATCTACATGCGTCAAATCAGACGCTAAAAAGATTGAAGAAAGTATGGAGAAAGGTGGCGGACTTATAGCTAAGGGATAACCAAAATTCAAATAATACAACATCCAAACAACGGGATGATTCTGGTCAGCAGGATGAGGTTAGTATACCTTGGGTAACGGTCATAGCAAAAAAAACGGTGTTGAGCCAACATATGGACCAGATGGGGAGAGTGTTACCAAATGATCCATTTTCGGATAAGGGTATCGGCTTTACACCATTAAAGGGCGGAACTCCTGTCCTTGACTCAACTCAAAACACGAATCAAAATATGAGCCAAATGGGGGGAGTGGTATCTGTGGGTGCGGTTTTTGACCCCAATATCGGCTCTACATCATTGGATGGAACTCTTGCTCATAATTCAATTTTTGAACGGTCAGATTTGCTTGGCAATTCAAATTTTCAAAATTTGAATGATGTGGCAATAGAGCCGTTATCCCCTAAAACCTCTATTGATAACATCGAAGGTGAAACTGAACCAGAAGTTTTGGAAAATCAATTCAATCAAAAATTCAGTTCTCTAAGAAAATGGGTGTTTCAATTGAGCACATGTCTACCAACAATATTTGCAGAGAGATGGTGTTGAGGAGTTCTAGACAGAATATTAACATGGAAATACCTTTGGTGGAGGATGATGATGGCCTTGCAAATTATGATACAGACATAGAAGCGATTAATGTTACTCTAAAAATTGACGAACATGATTAGATTGATGCAGTGAGATGTAGAGCAGAAGATGAAAATCAGGATGTGGAAGCAGTTTTTAATCCAATTGTTTCTAGGGATTTAGTGGTTATTTAATGGATCACAAAATCTTGAGCTGGAACATTAGGGGTTTGGGTCAAGACCCAAAGGTTACTGAAATTAGAAATGCAATTGCAAAAAATAATCCTACTATTGTAACTATTCAAAAGTCTAATACCGAATCGGTTGATGATAGACTGATTAGATCACTTTGGGGGAGTAATAGGTGCAATTACATTTTCATGGCTTCTGAAGGTGCCTCTGGTGGCATCATTGTAATGTGGAAAGAGGGTATTCTGATTTTAGAAGACCACTTACTTTGAGCTTTTTCAGTGTCTATCAAATTCAGGAATGTAGCTGATAACTTTGTTTGGTTATTCACTTCTGTTTATGGTGCTTCAGATTCTGGGTAGTATAATCAGTGTTGGCAAGAATTGGGTGATATTAGACTTTAATTGATGAGTCTTGGATCATAGGAGGAGATTTTAATGCAATTCTGAATGATGATGAAAGAAATATTCCTGGTGGAGGATCTACAAACAAAAAATCCTTCAGGTCTTTTGTCAACAAATTTTCTCTGGCTGACTTACCCATGGCAGGTGGGAGATTTACTTGGATTAACTCTCAACAACCACCTCTCTTGGTAAGGTTAGACAGATTTTTGCTTTCTCCTGATTTTTTAGCTCATTGCCCTGCTCATATTCAATTAAGATTAAGAAGACCTATCTCTGATCATGCTTCAATTTTATTATGCTGCAATTCTGGGGATAAACTTAAGTCTCCATTCAGGTTTGATAATTTTATTCTTACTCATCCTGATTTCTTAAAAAATCTTAGGATTTGGTGGGATAATTTAGTTTTTACAGGGTGAAAAAACGGGGGTCTAACAACCACACCCAATATTTCACTTAGCAATCTGTATGACAAACTCCAATATACTTTCAAGAGAATAACCTAGACAGTCATACTCAATCTTAAGAAAAGTATATCCAAGAGTTGTATCTCTGTTTCTCAATGTAATCAGCAAATCAAACAGATAGAATCCGTGAGCCTGATTATTATGAGAAACAACTTGAATGGTACCAAAGACCAATGTTCAAGTGTCAATCAATTTATATAAATAACCAAAGGTTGGATTATCTAATTGATTGAACTACGCACAACCTGTGATATTTTAATTATATAGAAAATATAATGCGGAAAAGAAATAACACAGACACCAGAAATTTTGTTAACAAGGAAACCGCAAATGCAGAAAAACCCCGGGACCTAGTCCACATTTGAACACCACACTGTAATAAGCCGCTACAGACACTAGCCTACTACAAGTTAAGTTCGGACTGGAATGTAGTTGAGCCCTAATCAATCTCACACTGATCAAGGTACAGTCACGTTCCTTACGCCTCTGAATCCCAGTAGGATTCTGCGCACTTGATTCCCTTAGCTGATCTCACCCACAACTAAGAGTTGCTACGACCCAAAGTCGAAGACTTGATAAACCAATCAGTCTCACACAGAAAAGTCTATTGAATATATAAATCTGTCTCCTACAGAAATACCTATGAGTTTTTGTTCCTTCTTTTGATAAATCAAGGTGAAAAGGAACCAATTAATATACCGGACTTATATTCCCGAAGAACAGCCTAGTAATATCAATCACCTCACAATAATCTTAATCGTATGGTAGCGAAACAAGATATTGTGGAATCACAAACGAGGAGACGAAGATGTTTGTGACTACTTTTTATCGTGCCTATCGGATATTAAATATCGAGCAAATCTTAAACAAGATAGTACTCAATCACGATAGAAAACAACAAGATCAGAACACGCAACTACAAAGAAATAGTTGGTTCTGGCTTCACAATCCCAATGAAGTCTTTAAGTCGTTAACCTATAGTGTTTTGGAGAAAACCTAAGGTTAAAGGAAAATCGACTCTAGTCGCAACTAGTATCACACAGAAGGTATGGGGATTAGGTTTCCCAGTTGCTAGAGTTCTCCTTTATATAGTCTTCAAATCAGGGTTTGCAATCAATGTTACCTTGGTAAAAAAGCATTCAATATTCACCGTTAGATGAAAACCTGATTAGACTCAATCTAATATCTTTCAACCGTTAGATCGAACTTAGCATGTTATACACAAATGAAAAGTGACTTCATTTAGATATGAGTAACCATACCTAAACGTGTGCACCTTGTTGGCTCAACAATAGTTAACCGAAGTTAGCCATATGAACATTTTCATATCAACCTTATTCATCTTAACCATAACTAGTTCAAATGACTCAAATGAAACTAGTTCTATAGTTGTTCAATTGTTTATATTCTTATAGAAGTATACAAGACACAATTGAAGCAAAATCGATTTTGATTCACTCGAATCAATTCATGAAAATTATAGTCACGGTTTGCAAAAGATTGCATTCTTTATTATATAAATGTATTAGTTCATGAACAAACCGATTTTAGAACATAACCTTCTCAAGTATGCGAACGGGTATGCATATCTAAGTGGCCGGACCAAGTTTGGGTTCTCTAGTATGCGAACGGGTATGTATACCATCCAACCTCAGTTAAATTCCGGAACTTGAAACTCACGCCAGTACACATACTGGTTGCATACTAAGTTCCCGGACTTTCATAAACCAACCAGTACGCATACGGGTATGCATATTATGGTTCCCGGACTTGGAATATCTTGCAACAATTAGCATACAAGTACGCATACTGTGCTATATCCAATCATGGTTATTTGTTCTAAACTCCCAATTCAATCATTGAAACATTCTTAGAAGACGACAATAGCTGTCTCACACAAACTATTAGCTTCGAAGCAATTTTCAAGTGATTAAATGATCAATACGAAACATTCCGAGTCTACATCAAATGGTTGTCTCACACAAATCATGTAAGATGTTACAAGGCGATTTTCACATGATCATCTTTTGACTTTCGTCAAGAATATAAGATGAACTTGGTTAAAGCGAAAGCTTACCAACACATTTTTCTAGAAATATGTAAGCGAGTTATTCTCAGCTCGAAATATCAAATGTGTATAATTGAAGTCTATATAGCTATACGACTTTTCTATCAAATAGAAGATAGAGTAGATAGACTTTTGAGTGATAGATGAGTTCAAGTATCCACATACCTTTTGTTGATGAAGTTCCACAAGCTCCCCTTAGTAGTTCTTCGTCTTCAATCGATGAACGCCGTGAAGTCTAATGCTCAACTACACTTTCTATCCTAATCTGAGACTTAGCTATAAGTAGACTAGAAATCAAGACTTATAGTTTTGGCAACTGAACTTGACAAAAAGCTTGAGATAGCAACGCTTGCGAGTTCGACCGATCAGTGCTCTAACACAGGGAAACCAAGTTTCATCTTTGCTAAGAAATTACAGGCTCTAAAGTTTTTTATCAAAAATTGGCAGAAAGAAACTTTTGGTAATTTACAAGCTAAATTGGATAATTTGGAGCTTACTATTGATGTTCTTGACAATGTAGAAGAAATTAATTCTTTATTTGATGAGGATGTGATTGCTAGAGAACATGCTCAATTGGAGCATGCTTCAATCTCTTTGAATATAGCAAGAAAAATTAGTCAGAGAGCTAAAAAAAATGGATGAAGGATGGGGAAAGGAATTCAAGTCATCTGCATCAGATTGCTTTTTTTAAATACAAAAATAATAGTGTAAACTGTTTGAAAATTGATGGGAATTTGTGTTTTGACAAGAAGAAGATTGCTGATGAAACAAAACATTTTTATACTTCTTTGTTATCTGAAGATCATAAATCTAGGCCTAGCTTTGATCAGCTTGATATTCCTTCTATCTCTGTAATGGAGAGCATTAATCTTGAGAAGCCTTTTCCTGAAGAGGAAGTTAAGATGGTAGTAGATCATTTTGGAACTAACAAGAGTCCTTGTCCAGATGGTTTTACTATGGAGTTTTACAAACATTCTTGGGAGATCATCAAGTCAGATTTAATCTTGGTTGTAAAAGAGTTTGAATCCTATTCTTCTCTAGATTGGTGAATAAATTGCTATTCTTCTCTAGATTGGTGAATAAATTGCACTAATATTACTTTGATTCCTTAGTGCAGTGGAGCTGTTTCTTTAAAAGGTTTCAGACCCATCAGCCTAGTTAGCAGTGTGTACAAGATTATTTCTAAATTGCTGGTAGATAGGATGAAATCAGTGATGCCCTCAATCATTTCAGAACATCAAGGTGTTTTTGTTCATGGTAGGCAGATTCATGATAATATTCTCATTGCTTTTGAATTGATTGATTCTAGATTGAGATAACAAGTAACTGGTTTAATTTGCAAGGTTGATTTTGAAAAAGCATTTGATAATGTGAATTGGGGTTGTGTTGATAAAGCTTTGAGTAGATTTGGTTTTGGTCATAAATGGAGAAGCTGTATTAATTGGTGCATCTCAACTCCAAGATTCATTGTTGTTCTCAAAGGTGAAGCCACTGGTCTCTTTAGAAGCCAAAAAGGGATTATGAAAGGAGATCCTATTTCTCATTTTCTTTTTCTGGTGGCAAAAATTTTATCCTTGATGTTCAAATAAGCTGTTTCTCAAGGTTTAATTTATGGTTTTAAGGTCAGTTCTCTTGGTATTGTAGTTACTCAACTGCAATTTGCTGATGACCTTATAGTGTTTCTTAATGATATTTAAGTTGAAATTCATAACCTGAAGAATATCTTGTTGGCTTTTGAATTGGTTTATGGTTTAAGACTTAACTTCAGAAACAGCACAATAGTTGGCTTGGGTCAAATGCATAATGGGGACTCTTGTGCTGATATTTTTGGTTGTTCTTTGTCTCAATTGCCAATTAATTATTTGGGCATTCAGATTGGTAGCAAATCCAAGTGCAAAGTAGTTTGGGATGATATAATTCAAAAATTGCATCACAAATTATCAGGTTGGAAAAGATCCTACTTGTCCAAAGGACAAAGATTAGTTATGATTCAAAGTGTGTTAGCTAGCCTTCCATTCTATTATCTCTCTTTATTTTAGATGTCTGTGAGTATAGATAAGGAAATTGAGAAAGTAATAAGGAATTTCTTGTGGGGTTGTTCTGATACAGTAAAGAAAAAGAGTTGGGTTCTTTGGTCCAAAGTAAACCTTCCTAAATGCAGGGGTGGTATTGGTATCAAGAAACTGCAATTGATTAATAAAGCACTTCATGCCAAATGGATCTGGAAATATGGTAGTGAAAAGCATGCTCTTTGGAGAAGAATAGTTAACCAAAAATTTGGTGGATTCACTGATGCTCTTTTTCCTAATAAAACAAAAAAGGATGTGTATTACAGTTATTGCGCAGGAATTTTAAAAGCTAAGAATTTTGTTCAATCTGGTACTACTTTGACTATAGGTGATGGCAGAGGCATTTCCTTTTGGTATGATAGATGGATAGGTGAGGTTTCTTTGAGTGAGGCTTTTCCAGATTTATTCAAACTCTCAAGAAGAAAAGAGGTGACTTTGAAAGACATGATTTCTGCTGATGGAGCCTAGGACTTGCAATTTTATAGACCTCCTAATGATAATGAACTTCTGCAAGTGATAAATATTTTGCAAGTTATTGGTGATCCTAGTAATATCTTTGCTACTGATTTGGCTAAGGATGGAAGACACTGGGACTTTGGCAATGGAAAAGGTTTTACAGTGGCTAATGTTTATGATGCTCTGGAAACAGATGGTTTTCTGTGCTTCCCTGACAAACAGTTGTGGAATCCAAAAGTACCTCTGAAGGTATGTTTCCTAGTTTGGACTTTATGTTACAATGGAGCTCCAACTTTAGATGGTTTATTTAGTGCAGGACTGGTTCAAAATGATAACTGCTTTCTATGCAGCTAACATCCAGAGACCAATGCACATTTGTTCTTACATTGCAGTTTAACTTTTGAGATCTGGTCTTATTTCTTGGATAATTTTGGTATCAGATGGGTCTTCTCCAGTGATGTCAAAAGAAATTTAAGGGAATGGAAGAACAAGAAGAGAAAAAACAGGCTTAAAAGACTTTGGGGCTACTTACCATTTGAAATCTGGTGGAGTATCTGGAATGAGAGGAATAATAGGCTTTATAATAATGTCTCTAAACATGTTAAGCAGATTATTATTGATATTAAGTCCTTATTATAAAATTGGACTATCAACAATGATATCTTTTCAGGGTTTCATTGTCTACCCTCATCTGTAATTGGGATGCTATAACTAGCACATCCTTGTAACTTTTTTGGTTTCTTATCACCTCTTTGATGATTTGATTCTTTTATAAAATTTGCCCTTCTCTTGTCAAAAAAAAAAAACACTTGTCCCTTCCTAAAACAACTACTTATCCCCTTATGGCTCGGTCACTACAGAATCCTCTCTCTGTTATAACATCATGCCACACTCTCTCTCCCTATTTACATCTAGTCTTTTATAAAGACATTTATGTAATAATTAAGCTACTAAATATTAGCTAAGTGTAATAATTAAGCTACTAAATATTAGCTAAGCACTAATATTCTCAAGTAATTTTAAGTGAACAGTATAAGATAATGCAAGAGAGACTTCTTATTATCTTGTATAAGAAATGAGATACCCATTCTGTTACAACCTTCAAGTCTATATATAGTGTTTGCAAATGATCCATCTTATAACACGCACATGCTAGTGGTGTCGGCACTTAAATATTTAGTGCATGCATTAAGCACGCAGCAAGTGTAGTGATTCCAATTTATCTACAACACTTTGTTTCAATACCACATAGGTCATAGTGGATACATGCATTAGATGTATACAGTAGTGGATAATATTAACCGACTTAATATTACCTTTGACCAAGTAAAGAGTAGGTGGGCTTCCAATGCATAGACATGCATGTTAAATATAACTCATAAGATGAGATCAAATATGGAGCAAGGATAAGTCTAACTAGGTGACTCATACACTTAACCCATTTACAATACTCCCCCTTGGATGATTCACTATTTCATGAATATAGTCTTGTTAATACCTCGCCGGTAAAACCCAATGGGACAAAATACGGATGATGAAAAAGGGTGTAATTCAAGAAAAGTAGTTACGCATATGTTGCCTCGTTAAAAACCTTGACAAGAAAAAAACCCGCGAGGGCCAAAATACTTGACTAAGGGAAAAGAGTACAACGCGTCAAGATCCAAGACTAACTCCCCTTGATCAAAACTTCGTTGAGTTTACTGCTTGTACAGATGCCGCATTCCGATTCCATAAACTAGCTTTATGAAGACTGTTGTTGGTAAAGACTTGGTGAATAAATCTGCATAGTTTTCACACGACTGTATCTTCTGGATACATATCTATTTATTCTTTTCTAAATGGTGAGAATAAAATAGCTTTGGTGAAATATACTTTATTTGATCACCCTTGATGTAACCTTCTTTCATCTGTGAGATACATGCTGCAGTATCTTCATAGATGATGGTTAGTACTTTCGTGACTGAAGGTAAATCACATGAACTTCGGAGATGGGTGATTAATGATCTTAGCCATACACATTCTATGCTAGCTTCATGGAGGGCGATAATCTCGGAGTGGTTGGAGGAGGTAGATGGAAAGCTCTGCTTACACGATCTCCAATAAATTACAGTACCTCCACTTGTAAACACATATCCAGTTTGAGAAATGGCTTTTTGTGGATCGGAGAGATAACCTGCATCTGTATATCCCATTAATTGTGAAGGATGGGATACATCCTTTGAGTAAAACAATCCCATGTCTGCAGTACCCTGAAGATTTCGAAAGATATGTTTTACACCTGCCCAATGTCTCTTCATTGGAGTAGAGCTGAATCTTGCTAACAAATTAACTGCAAAAAAAATGTCAGGTCTAGTATATTGTGCAAGATACAGTAGTGCACCAATTGCACTCAAATATGGTACTTCTGGACCAAGAAGAATATCTTTTTCTTACTTCGGACGAAAATGGTCATTTTTAGTGTCAATAGATCTTACTACCATAGGAGTGCTAAGTGGATAAGATTTATCCATATTGAAACCTTTTAAAAGTTTCTCAGTGTACATCTTCTGGTGAACAAGTATGCCACTCGGATAGTGCTCGATCTGCAAGCCGAGACAAAGCTTTGTTTTTCCAAGATCCTTAATCTCAAATTCTCCCTTTAAGCATTCAATTGCCTTTAGGAGTTCTTCAGGAGTTCCAACTAAGTTGATATCATCAATGTATACAGCTGTAATAGCAAATCCTATTGTGGTCTTCTATATAAAAACACATGGACAAATAGGATCATTTACATATCCCTTAGTTATCAAATATTCACTTAGACGATTATACCACATTCGTCCAGATTGGTTTAATCCATATAAAGCTCTGTTAAGTTTAAGTGAATACATATGGCGTTGTTTGTTTTCAGACAATGTAAATCCTTCCGGGATTTTCATATGTATATTTGTATCCAATTTTCCATATAAATATGATGTAACCACATCCATCAAATGCATATCAAGTCCTTCAGAGACTGCCATACTAATCAAGTATCGGAACGTAATAGCATCCATAACAGGGGAATATGTTTCTTCGTAGTCAATCCCAGGTCTCTGCGAGAAACCTTGTGCTACAAGTCTCTCTTTATAGCTAACAACTTCATTTCTCTCTTTACGTTTTCTTACGAACACCCATTTGCAACCAACTGGGTTCACATTTTTAGGTGTTAGGACTGCAGGTCCTAAAACATTGTGGTTAGTAAGAGAGACTAATTCTGCTTTAATGGCGCCCTTTCATTTTGGTCAATCATGTCTTTCACGACATTCTTCTATAGATTGTGGCTTAGGGCCATCTTTATCCATAGTAATCTTAGTAGCTACTGTAAACGAAAATTTATCATCGACAAGAACCTTGTTACGATCCCACATTTCTTTCTTGCATGCAAAATTTATGGAAATTTCTTCATTTCCTGGTACCAGATCCCTTTCAGAGGCATTTTCCTCGACTAGAGGAAGTAAGTTCGGAAATGAGGATCGTTCATCTATAGTCTCATTTTGAGCACTATCTTTTGTCGATTCTGGTTGGCTTTTATTTTTTCTAGGAACAGAATCTTTTGAACCAATGGGGCGTCCACGCTTCAGGCGTACCTTAGACGAATCATTTGCTGGAACAGTCACGACCTGTCCAACTGGGACATTAGTACGTGCCATGACATTTTTAGCGGGTATGTATGATTTTGTTATTCTTGTCGTATCAACAAATGCACCTGGCATTTGATCGGCAATGTTCTGAAGATTTTTAATCTTCTGCACTTTAATTTCTGATTAATTTGTGCGAGGGTCAAGATGAGACATAGTAGGTACATACCAAGAAAGTTTACTCCGTTCTTATGGCGGATTAAATTCTCCCCCTAATAGTGGGAAAATTGTCTCATCAAAATGACAATCAGCATAACGGGATGTGAAAATATCACCAGTTAAAGGCTCAAGATATCTAATAATAGATGGTGAGTCAAAACCAACATATATGCCTTTCCTACGTTGTGGGCCAAATTTAGTGCGTTCTGGAGGTGCAACAGGCACATATACACAACAACCAAAAACACGCAGATGAGAAACATCTGGTTAATGGCCCAAAACAAGTTGTAAGGGAGAGTATTGATGATTTGCAGTTGGCCGAAGTCTAACTAAGGCCACAGCATGTAGAATAGCATGCCCCCATGCCAAAAAAGGGAAATTTCGTTCTCATTAACATGGGTCGAGCTATTAACTGCAAATGTTTAATAAATGATTCATCTAAACCATTTTGTGTATGAACATGAGCTACATGATGTTCAACATCAATACTGGCTGATAAGAAATATACATCAAATGTTTGTGATGTAAATTCACCAGCTCCATCTAGCCGAATAAACTTTATAGGAAAATCTGGGAAATGTGCACGTAACCTAATTACTTGAGCGAGAAGCCGAGCAAATGCAACATTTCTTGTGGATAAGAGACAAACATGTGACCATCTAGCAGATGCGTCAATCAGGACCATAAAATACTGAAAAGGTCCATATTGAGGGTGGATGGGTCCACATATTTGTCCATGGATCCTCTTAAGAAAAGTTGGCGATTCAAGAACAACTTTTGTCAATGACGGTTTGAGGATCAATTTTCCCTTAGAGCAAGCAATACAATTTATGTCTGTAGTTAACAAAAGCTTCTGGTTCTGTAAAGGATGTCCTTGAGAGTTCTGTACTATTCTACCCATCATGGTAGATCCTGGGTGTCCTAGTCGGTCATGCCAAAGATTGAATATTTTTGGATCATTAAACTTCTGGTTTATGACACTATAAGATTCAATGGCTTTGATTGTTGTAAGATACAACCCAGAAGAGATAGCTGCAAACTTCTCTACAACACGTTTCTGGCGTGTGTCAGATAATGTGATAGATAAGTACTCAGTATTATCTTCACTTATTGTTTCTAAATGATATCCATTTCGACGAATATCTTTGAAACTTAACAGATTTCTCAAAGATCCCGGAGAATACAAGGCATCACATGATTTTCAGTTCTGTACCTCCTGGTAAGATAATATTGGTTCTTCCAGAACCATTTATTAAATTTGTTGAACCAGAGATAGTGTTTACTTTTGCCTTATATCCTTTTAAATCAGTAAAATATTTATTACTGCATAATATTGTATTAGTCGTTCCGCTATCTACCAAACAAATATCTTCACCATCAAGATTAATTTTTGATAGATTACTTCTGAAATCCATACCCTTCACAACAAATATAATACATGGATAACAATGAGTTAATAAAACATATGTCTTATATTAAACATGTAATTATACATACCGAAGATGGTATACAAACCAAAATACAACTTAGAGTACACACAACTATATTACAAAATACACAAGTTCACAACTAGTTTACAAAACTAGTTAAGTTCTTCATCATCTGGCTTATTAAGAAAATCAGATATGTCCCACTTCCTTCTTCTGACTTTGTAAGAAAATCAAAGTTTAAGTGGGGAGAACTAGTAAAAGCCTCATTAGTCTCTATAAGATTTGTCTTAATATCAACTGCGGGTCGCTTCAGGGATGCTTGATATTGATTAACAAGATGCTTGGCAGTACGACAGGTACGTGACCAATGACCAGTCATACCACAACGGTAACAAATATCTTCCTTGTTCTTTATAGGCTTGTCAGATGAATCTTTTCCTTTATCTGGCTTCTGCTCTTTCTTTTGGGTGCCATCTTTACACTCCTGGTGGTTTGGCTTGAACCGTGAATTCTTGTCTTGGTTCTTTTCATTACCACGACCATGTTTCCCTTTACCCTTATTATTACCCCGTCCATTACCATTGGTAGAACTCGTTGTTGCATGTGCTTCAGGCACAGAATCAGAGCCTACGAGACGAGATTCATGATTTCTTAATAATAACTCATTATTTTGTTCTGCAACAAGCAGACATGAAATCAACTCTGAGTATTTCTTAAAAGGACGCTCTCGATATTGTTGCTGCAAGACAACACTCGAGGCATGGAAAGTGGTAAAAGTTTTCTCTAAGAATTGTTCATCGGTTACATTTTCACCACACAATTTCAGCTATGAAGTGATTTTAAACAATGTAGAATTATACTCAGAAACATATTTAAAATCTTGCAAACGTGAATTCAACCAGTCATTTTTGGCTTTAGGAAGAATAACCATCTTCAGGTGGTCATATCTATCTTTCAAGCAACTCCACAGAACCTCAGGGTCCTTAACGGTCAGATATTATGATCTTAAACCGTCGTGGATATGATGACGAAGAAAAATTAAAGCCAATGTTCTATCCTGCTCGGATGCAGCATTTCCCTCTTTAATTGTGTGTGCAAGATTCTTAGCTTGGAGATGTAACTCCGCATCCAGTACCCATGAAATATAGTTGTTACCAGAAATATCTAAAGCTGCAAAGTCTAGCTTAGTTAAATTCGACGACATAAAGATAATATAGTAATTAAAGTTACCTTTCGCTTCCGAATATTTTGGCAGCACCTATTTTACCAGAACCAATAATAACCCAAAGCTCGAAGAAAAAGAGCTAACTCGTGCTGATAACGTATAATAATTAAGCTACTAAATATTAGCTAAGTGTAATAATTAAACTACTAAATATTAGCTAAGCACTAATATTCTCAAGTAATTATAAGTGAACAGTATAAGATAATGCAAGAAAGACTTCTTATTATCTTGTATAAGAAATGAGATACCCATTATGTTACAACCTTCAAGTCTATATATAGTGTTTGCAAATGATCCATCTTGTAACACGCACATGCTGGTGGTGTCGGCACTTAAACATTTAGTGCATGCATTAAGCACATAGCAAGTGTAGTGATTCAAATTTATCTACAACATTTTGTTTCAATGCCACATAGGTCATAGTGGATACATGCATTAGATGTATACAGTAGTGGATAATATTAACCGACTTAATATTACCTTTGACCAAGTAAAGAGGAGGTGGGCTTCCAATGCATAGACATGCATGTTAAATGTATCTCATAAGATTAGATTAAATATGGAGCAAGGATAAGTCTAACTAGGTGACTCATCCACTTAACCCATTTACAATAATTTCAGTCAAAAACTTAATTATGTATTTTAGTTCTTTAAAATGTAATCCTGCTCATATGCCTATAAGGCAAAACTTACCTAACATCGCTTATAATCCTAAACTCTCATGCAACGGGAGAAAACTGGAATTGTATGATACCTGAAAACACTTATCTCTTGGCTTGTAATGCTAAGTGGGAATTTCTCTCTCTCACTTAGTCGGTTTTCATGAATGGCTTTTCAAAAAGGAAAAAAAAATCTAGGTGTACCGAGCAATAACACAAAACTAAAACCGTTCCTCTCACAAATCCCTTCATTGGTGGGGCCCAAAAATGGCACCCCTACTAATCCCATATGGCGGGCCCACGTCAATGTGAGAGGTTGTTTTAGTTTTGTTTATGTGCTCCGTTTGTTTAGAAGCACTGTTTCTGTAACCCCCAGAATCTTTAATAAAAACTGTTCAACTATTTTCACGGACTCATATACGCAGAGTGATAGATAAAAGCTTATGGAGAAGAAAAGGCTGAATTTTAATATCATCGATAAAGATACAGATTGAAACGAACTAACAGAGTGATACAAAGTCAACAACTCTGACTTCCTTCCTGCACTATTAACAGGTCACACGTTGTGACCACCAAAAAATTTAAAAAAAAATGAAAAAATTGACCACTTACAATATTCGTGGTATACTAATTGGTAGAAAAAGTAACTAATAGAGGTAATTAGCTTACTTGGAATAGAAAGAGTAATACCACCAGTACTAGAAGTAACACGGACAAAACTAGACATGTTTACCTCTGGCTTTTCCACATAGAAGTGCGTTTTTAGGAATATCATACTCAGTGTATAGACTCTTCTGATTGTTCCATACTTTTACATACAATTCCTGTCCTAAATACCTTCTTGGCCAGATTTGAGACCTCAAATTCCACATTCCCTTGTTGTCTAATGGCAACAGTATTGCAGTCCATGACTTTGGGTATACCTGAATTGTGTAACTTAACGGAGCATCCACTAAATTGTAGTGTTTCCTTTGTGCTGGTGTCCACTTCAAAGGTCCATACCTGTATTTTTGCATCAATATTAATAACAGCCTTCGTTACATGCATCCATAATGTAACAGCAAACGCTAAGAGACTTACCCGACTACCCAGAAGTCGTTTCCAGCAAGGTACCAAGATTGAATGGTGTTTTCGGTGTTAGTAAAGATGATTTCGACGAAGTCATGAAGCAAAGCTCCAATAACAGGAGTTGCCAATCTAGCAGGAGCAGTAGCTCTTCTTTTGTTGAAAGTTTGTAAGTTGAATACTCCAGGAATGTTGAACCAATCTGCTAACTTCAGTGGAGTAGATGGGTTTACATAAGACATCCCATTGATAGCATACCGTAGTCTTCCATTAATTTTAGCTTCTGAGTTCGATAACTGAATCGTTTTCGCTATCTTTTTGGTACCATAATGGTACGTCCCTTGAGGGTTAGGTCTCGCTGCACTCGCTGTCAAATTGGATCTACATTTCAAATACAACCAAATCGAGGGTCAGAAATCATTTGCGAATGTATGTCCGCACAAATTGTACAAAGTATTTAAGCATGTACCAGATTTTATACCTGAAACTTCGAGCTTGTTTAACAGACCAGGTAACATCTGTAGCCCTAGGACCAGCTGGCAAAGCACCTGAAGCTCTAACTTTGGAGTTCGAATACCTTAAGTATCCTGTGGAAGTGAGAACATTGGAGGTGAATCGTGAAGAAGCAACGATAAAGTAATCTCTAGCTTGCTGATTTAACGTAACAAGAACCGCGAGTGATTGACCGACATGGATATCGAGAGAATCATATGTCGTTTGAATTGTATGAGACCCTCCCATTTCAACCAACTTCATTTTGTGACCTTGAATCCTGAAGTTGATTGAAGTTGACAAACCAACATTTGATAATCTAATCATATAGGTTTTCCCTGGATCTCCAGTAAACTTAATTCCTTTATTTTTCCCGTTAATGAGTAAGCCATCAGGAAAAGCGAGTTTTCTGCCTGAATCCAAAGTTTTCTGCAATGCCTTATGGCCAGCCTTGTACCAGTCACCAAGAAGCAAATGAAAATCACCAGCTGGTTTTGCATACGGGACAGGAATTCTGGCACGACTGTATATATTAATTCCTCCGAATCCACCGGATGCTTTGTGCATTTGTGTCGAAGGGAAATACATGAATGTTCCGATTTGATCTTTAACTTGAAGACGGTATGTGAAGCTACGGCCTGGAGGGATTGGACAATTAGTTCCAAGGGTTCCATCTTGCCACGAAGACTTCCTGTTCTTGATCCCATTCCTAAATTGAGAGGGAAAAATAGAGCAGTATTAAACCTCGAAATCAATAAGCATTACATAAAAAAGCTCAAGAGTGATAAGCTATATATCTTACCATGTAAGGAGGAAAGGTTGATCTATCTTGTTAATGACATTAATGATCACATTATTATTAGTGACACAGTCAAGTCTTGGACCAGGGAACAGTCCATTGATGAGAATACCCTACACAACAAGTCGAGTAATACATATTAAATATTGTCTTATGGAACTAGAATTTGATTAAGAGAAGCGCATGAGATTGGATTGAATTATTATTACCTGTTGAGGTTTGCCAAGAGGCGCAATGGTACCATAGGTAACAACCCAAGTGAAATATATGTATGGATCGTCTGCTTCCGCTACCCTAAAAGCACCCAAAGAAGCTAATATTCCTACTGATAACAGCAGCATCATTGATCTGCTTCCTCTCATTTTATGACAATTCTCGTTTCACGCACTAATTTCTGCAATAACCCAGTGAAAAGGATATGCATAAGTTATAAGGATAATTAATATGTAAAAAAGTAAATTGTTGTTAAACTTTCAGTAAACAAATTATGCATCTTAACGAGTACTGTATAAAATATGGGGAACTGTGGGGTCAAACCAAAAAAAAGTGGAACCATAGTACTAGATATTGAACTTCAGATGTATCAAGCAAAAAAACAATAACTCTTTTTTCTTCTCAACATGCAAGTTGACGAATGGGTAAACAATGATGAATGTAATGTAAAGGAGTACTGTATAACTAACCAACCTTGAGTATTCTTCTCCTAACTGAAGAAGAAACAGAAATAGTGTGGAATTGGAGAAGGGATATATTGGTGATAGATTTGATGGTATTGAGTAGAAGTGGGATATTGAATAGGCATATATATATATAGAAAATGAGTAATGGTTTATAAGTTTGCATTAATTGGGCGAGACTTTCTGGATGCAGCATTGGATGCGCGCGATGCCATATGATCAACCCGGCCATATGCGCCGCACTCTATGGGTCTCTCTCATGTCTCTCTTTCTGCATTGTCTGTCACTAAGGAGGCTAGTCTGTCACTAAGGAGGCTAGTAGGCTACAATCTGTGCAAGACACCTGCCTGCTTAACACCTGCCTGCCTGCTTAAGTCAAACCTTGAAACCCTCCCTTTACAATTACTACCAATATAGTAATGAAGTTATGAAGAACTAGTGTCAGCATTTTCTAGGAAAAATAAACTGAGATACTAATTGTTTTACTATTATTTAAGAAGTTCACTTCTGCTTGGCGCAATTTTTGGATTCGTCGGTGACCTGGGTCTACTGAAGGATCTTAACCTTTGGAAGTGATCATTGGTTCCTTGTTATTAGGACATAAAGGGTTTCATGATAGCTAGTAATAAATTGCAATGTAAATGAAATGTCGAAGAAGACTCTAAATGGACAAAAGTTCTTCTATCAGATTCAGAAAACATAAATAGCACCGGTACATTTATGTTCTAGTTCCAGTAGATCTTAACCAGTAACCAGAGAAGGAAGAGCAATTCATGAGTTATAAGAAGAGGAAGAATGAGTCCACAGAATTTTCCAACCATCTTTACAAACCAAATGATGAAACTCAAATTGGATCTCGTTATCCCAATGACCTACCAAAAATTCTTGATAGCCCTGTTTAATAATCTCCACGGGCTATCCCCAAAAATGGAACAAGTAGAGCCATGTTGTACTTCTATATGGGAGCAAAAAAAATTAGTATTTATTTTTAAATTGAATATACCATTTTCGTTTATAAGGGAAAATGAAAATAGAAAAGGAGGGAAATATTTTTTTGTTGGAAATATTTATTATCTTGACGTAGGAAATATTTTTTTGTTGGGAATTACTAGTCTTAGTTACTGTATTACTGTGTCCTGTGCACATATAGGTCACTTGCTTTCTCCTTTTTATGTTTGTCTGCTTCTATCTAGAATATCCTAGGTTTATTCCTTTAGGGTTTGTCAATTTCTACTGCTTGTAATGACACCCTATAAGTATTATGATGTCATGTCTCCTAGATATCTCTGATCTCAATGAATACAACTTATCATTAATCTCAATGAATACACCCTCCAAGTGACTTTTCATCTCTTAAGATTTATGACTGCACCTATTATCCCTTTCTTGGACCAAATAGAAAGGATAAATTAAGTCCCAAATCTACTAAGTGTACCTTTATTGGGTACAGCCCTATGCATAAAGGATACAAGTGCTATGATAATACTTCTAAGAAGACTTTCATCTCCAGGCATGTTATTTTTGATGAAACCACTTTTCCATTTTGCACTTGCACCTCTACTACCTTACCACCTCTTAGCACTATATCTCCCACTTATATCCATCATTCTCTAGCTCTAACACTGCTCAATTTACCAGCTGCTGAGAATGTTACACCTCAAGACCCTTTCACAGATGTTGAACCTCCTACAAGTCCAATATCATCTCCTCTACCTTCACCCACCCACTTTATGACCACCAGATCAAAACTGGGTGTTCATAAGCCTAAATATCTCCCTGACTATGTCACTCATTATACCATTACTCATCTACCTCATTCTACTTTTAATACTGAGTTGACCAAATCACAAGATCCCAAAACTTTCAAGGCTGCTGCTAATGATCCAAAGTGGATGCATTCTATGGTTGAAGAGGCTACAGCTCTAAGGGACAATAATACTTGGTATTTGGTTCCCCCTCATCCATCTATGAATATCCTAGGGTGCAAATGGGTGTATATGATAAAGTAAAGATCTGATGGTAGTATTGAGAGGCTTAAATCCAGATTGGTGGCAAAGGGTTATCATTAAGTAGATGGGCTAGTCTACAATGAGACCTTTAGCCCAGTGGTAAAGCCTAGTACAATAAGAACTCTTCTTACTATTGTTGTCACCAATGACTGGAGCATTACACAGTTTGATGTCTCAAATGCATTCTTGCATAGATATTTGCATGAGACATTCTACATGAAGCAACCTCAGGGGTTTGTGGATCCTGAGAAACGAAACTATGTCTGTAAGCTCAACAAGTCTCTTTATGGCCTCAAACAGGATCCTAGGGCCTGGTTTGAGAAGTTCAGTGGGTTTCTGATCAACTTTGGATTCACTATGAATGATTCTGATCACTTCCTATTTATATATGTCTCTGGTGGTGAAACCATTCTTCTCTTACTTTATGTGGATGATATCATCCTCATTGCCAGTTCCTTTGCAATGAAGGACCTTGGTGATCTGCATTTCTTTCTGGGTATTGAAGCTACTAAGTCCACCAGCAGCAACTACTTACTTCTTACTCAATCTAAGTATACTGCTGACCTGCTTGAGAAGACTGACATGCTTGACTGCAAGTCATGTTCCACACAAGTTGCCAGTGGCACTAGAGTATCTCTACATGCTGGTGAACCACTATCAAATCCATCTGAATACATGAGTATTGTTGGGGCTCTGCAATACTTAACTCTCACTAGGCCAGACATCACATTTGCTGTCAACTACACATCCCAGTTCATGCACTCTCCTACATCTGAACACATGTTGCTGGTCAAGCGCATTCTGAGATACCTCAAGCACTCTATGAGATCAAGTATTATTATTTCTCTTGGTTATATTACTTAGCTCTCAGGCTACTCTGACTCGGATTGGGATGGTTTCCCTGACTCAAGAAAATCTACATCTGGATTCTGTGTGTTTTTGGGTTCTACCTTGATCTCCAGGCAGTCCAAGAAACATCCTACAGTCTTTAAGTCTTCCACTGAGGCTGAGTATAAAGCTCTATCATGTGTAGCGTCTGAAGTTATGTGGCTTGCTACTCTGATGAGTTGCACATCTCTGTGACCATGCCTCATCATCTGTTTTGTGACAACCTAGGAGCTCGTGCCTTGGCCTTGAATCCAGTTTTTCATGCCAGGAATAAGCACATTGAACTTACTTATCACTATGTAAGGGACCTAATCTAAGCTGATACTGTGGATGTAGAGTTCATCTCTTCAGCTCTTCAGATTGCGAATGTCTTCACCAAAGGTCTTCCCTTCCACTTCTCGACAGCTTGAGAGACAAACTGATGAACTTCTGTGCCATCACTGCTTCAGTTTGAGGGGGAGTGTTAGGAATTACTAGTCTTAGTTACTGTATTACCGTGTCATGTGCACGTATAGGTCACTTGCTTTCTCCTTTTTATGTTTGTCTGCTTCTATCTAAAGTATCCTAGGTTTATTCCTTTAGGGTTTGTCAATCTATACTGCTTGTAATGACACTCTATAAATATTATGATGTCATGTCTCCTAGATATCTCTGATCTCAATGAATACAACTTATCATTACCAATAACTCTGTTTACAATTATCACATTGATATCTCTGCTCAATCATCAATCAACATCGATACCTCTTACACACATCATTAAAATATATGTTCCATCAATTTGTTGTTGTTTTGAGCTTTGACATAACATATGCCATCCTTTATCAGAAAGAGAAGTCCCATTAGCAATGGTGCAACACCCTTTTGAATCTGGCCTACCAAGAGAAGTCCCATTAGCAATGGTGCAACAACATTTTTCAATCTGGCCTACCAATTCTTAGCGTCAGGACTCAAACTGTTTTAGAACTTTGTTGTTCCCCATTGCATATTTCAATGGTGTCATTTAGACTGGAAATTGGAATTAGGCTCTGGATTGCTCGACATTATTTTTTCACTCTTCCTTACAAAAATTAGTTGTCTTGTTTTTGAAACTGTCAACCAGAAATGTGGGACAAATGCTTAGACATACAAAGAGAGGTGACTGGAAAATAAAAAAGACTGATTTATTTGATTGATGTGAGATGAAAATGGAAACAGAGTGATACAAAAGCCACTACTCGAGCTTCTATTTTTCTCCTCTTCTACATTAATCTTCAGTTTCTTCTTCTATTTCTACTTGACTTCATTTTTTAGCAGGTCACACTATCGTGACCACTAAAAATTACACTTGAACAAAGGAACAAAAAAAGCAAAAGAAAAAAAAAACAAAAGAAACGTTCAACCGCTTTCATAATTCGCGGTATTGGATCATTATACCTTACAATAAGGGCAACTAGTAGAGATTACTAGCAATGAGTAACAATAACAGTAACTAGTAAAGGTTACTGGCTAACAACGGAGAGTAGGTAGTTGTAGTAGTACTAAATGGACCTAGATGTGCTTACCCCTAGCTTTACCGCAAAGAAGTACGTTTTCAGGAATGGCGTTTTCAGTGAACAGACTCTGCTCCTCGTTCCATACTCTAATATATAATTCCTGTCCCAAATACCTTCTTGGCCAAATTGCTGACCTCAAATTCCACATTCCTTTGTTGTCAAATGGCACTAGCATTGCGGTCCATGATTTTGGGAATACCTGGATTGTGTATCTAGTTGCAGCATCCACCAAATTGTAGTATCTCCTTTGTGATGCCGCCCACTTGTTAGGTCCGTACCTGCAGTTTATGATCATACATATATTAGTTATTATTAGTATATGCAAATAAGTGTACTGTAAATACTAAAACATTTAACAGAGGTAAGATTGTACAGATACAGAGAGATAGAGGGCTTACCCAACGACCCAGCCATCGGTACCAGAAAGATGCCATGATTGAATTGTATCTTCAACGTTGTTGAAGATAATTTCAACGAAGTCATGTAGCCAAAGTCCAACTACAGGAGTTCCCAATTTAGCAGGACCACCAGCAGTTTTATTCTTGAAAGTTTTCAAGTCGAAAACTCCAGGAATGTTGAAATAATCAGCCAACTTCAATGGAGTGTCAGGGTTTACATATGACATTCCGTTAATAGCATATCGTGTTTTGCCCCTAATCTTAACCTCAGAGTTGGATATCTTAAGTATCCTTGTTGGCTTAACGCTACCATAATGGTATGCCCCTTGTGGGTTGGGTCTCGCTGCACTAGCAGTCAAATTCCATCTGCATATATCAAAATAAAAATTAAGAACTCTCCTCAGTATATATATATAACCATATAAAGAATGTGTAGCAATAATTTATACCTGAAAGATCGAGCTTGTTTCAAAGACCAGTGAACATGGGTAGTAGGACCGATTGGCAGAGGCATCGAAGCTTTAATCTTTGAGTTGGTGTATTTAAGGTATGCGGTGGAAGTCAGAATAGGGACGGTAAATCTCGATGAAGCAACGATGAAGTAATCCTTAGCTTTTTTGTTGAACGTGACAAGAACTGCAAGTGATTGACCGACATGGATATCGAGAGAATCATAAGATTCTTGAACTGTATGAGATCCTTCCATTTCTACCAACCTCATTTTATGACCTTGAATCCTAAAGTTGATTGATAATGACAAACCAACATTTGATAACCTGAACATATAGGTTTTCCCTGGATATCCCCTGAACTTAAGTCCCTTTTGCTTTCCGTTAATCAATATACCATCTGGAAAAGCAAGTTTTTTGCCTGTATCCAAAGTCCTCTGCAATGCCTTGTGCCCGGCCTTGTACCAGTCACCAAGGAGCAAGTGGAAATCACCGGATGGCTCAGCGAATGGGAGAGGAATCTTTGGGCGAGTGTACATATTGATTCCTCCGAAACCTCCAGAAGCTTTCTGCATTTGTAGTGAAGGGAAATACATGAATGTACCAATTTGATCTTTAACTTGAAGATGGTATGTAAAGTTACGGCCAGGAGGGATTGGACAATTGGTTCCAGATACTCCATCTTGCCATATGGTCTTCCTGTTCTTGATTCCGTTCCTGAAATGAGAAATCCAGTATCTTTTTCAGCACCAAAATCATTAAGCATTTTTCTATATTTAGAAGAAATGATCTTAGAAATAATTAGCTTACCATGTAAGAAGGAAAGGTTGATCAATCTTGTTAATGACATTAATGATGACATTATCATTAGTGACACAGTCAAGTCTAGGACCAGGGAACTGTCCATTGATGAGAATACCCTGCAAAACAAGATGAAGCAAAGATATTCAGCATTGCTAATGATATCCAATAGAAGTGCTAAGAGAAATGAGATACTTGGATTGGATTATTACCTGTTGAGGTTTGCCAAGAGGCGCAATGGTACCATAGGTAACCACCCAAGTGAAATATCTGTATGGGTCCTCTGCTTCGACTACCATGACGGCGCCTAAACATGCTAATACTCCTACTAGTAACTGTAGCATCATTGTTGCTCCTCTCATTGTGTAGCTATATGTTCAGAAACTGTAATAGTATCTCTCCTTCGCACACTAATTTCTACAATAACCCGAACAAGATTATAAGTGAACTAGACTAATAATCAACATACAGTAACACAATGAACTAGACAAATTCTTTTGGGTCAAAGTAACAAAGTTGTGAAACCCAATTTACTTTTATTGCTTCAATTAAATTTGAAGGAAGAAAAGGAAGCAAAAGTACAGTCTTTGAACTTTTCGAAAATTTTGAAAGAAAACGAAAACCAACACGATTACCAACCTTGAGTAATCTTCTTCTTATCGATGAAGAAGAAGAGATAGAAACAATGAGGAATAGAGAGATGTGACTGTGTTGATGTGAATTAAGGGGTTCGAGATGAGGTATAAATACAAAATGTAGTAGTGAGCAATGCAGTTTATGATATGGTAGCATTAATTGATTGAGGCCTTGAGATTGCAACAATCGGAACCCATTTGCGCCGCACTTCATGGGTCTCTCTACTCAGTACGGTACTAGTCTGATAGGAGTACTAACTAACATTGATCAGACCTCGAAAAACTCTCATTTACTCTGCAACTAGTTCTGGAAGAAGAAGAAAAAATAACTAACTGGGTTTGTTTAAAGTTATTATTTATGTGTTTCATTAATTATACAACTTGTATCTCGCGTGCCTTATAGATTCGTCGGTGATCGACTTACTGAACAAGATATATGAAGATCGAAATGGCGAAGAAAACCGGGTGCAACGGAGACGAATCCGGATCAAAATCATAAATGAAGTCAGTGAATTCAAATGTTAAATTATGAGCTACCTATTCAGCTACTGGTATCATGCATTTTCCAAGTTACTTAAATATTAGTTAAGACTACTCGAAAAGGGGTTTGTTAATGTTACATTGTTGTTTACAGATTTGAATTTGGTTTTCCCAATTTCCCACCCTTATCTAAAACAAATCTACTTTTCAATTTGAATTTTTCCTATTTACCACCTATAAAAATCAAATATAAATGACTATGAATATGACTATTGATATTTTTATTTATCTTCTTTGTAGTTACTCTTCCATTTTCACTAAACACACCATTAATAGTACTACTCTGTGTGTTACAGAGGTTGAATCCAAATGATTCTTCGTAGTTAATCCAAATGATTTAACATCCGCAATTAAATTCAATCAATCTACTCTCTAATACAAACAACGATCTTTTCACCACACCACCTTTGGTAGACTCTGATCCATGCTCGTCTTTCTCCTTTTATTTTGTCAACCATGCGTATACACAAGGTTGATAGGTATTTTGGAATCCATCTGTACTAGTTTAATTTTTTTCTTGTTCTTATGTATAAAATTGGGATTAACGTAGTCTGATAAATTCAGTCACCATGATGTAAATCAGACATGATAATTATCTTGATATTATGCCCTAGACACGAAATATTTTTCCTGGACAGTTGGACATTTCTATCTTTTCCGTAACATTAGCGAGATTACCATTCCCAAAGAACTCTATCATGTACTACTTATCTCTTCCACTGTTGCTTGCTGATTCTGAACGGCGGTTTCCAGGAACATCCCCAGATGATAAATAAAATTCATTATCTGAATTACGGTTTATATTGCAATAACAAATGTTGTACTCCGATGAGAATGGATGTTTTGTTCACAAATAAATTTTGAGAGGGAGTTACAACTCCCGAGGTGGTGGTGGATTGTGGAGGCGAGGAGGAAGATGTAGTGATCAGTGGTGGTGATGGTGGTAGAGAACGAGTTCTCTGTAAATTAGGTTTTTATTAAGTTGTTGGGTGATTTTATCGGTGGGTGTAAATAAAAGTCAACATATGGTATTTAGGAGAAATGAAAATTTAAATGGGTGGTACATAGGAAATTTGGGGATGGAAATTTTTGTGGATGGGAGATACGAAAAGTAGGGATGGGAAATAGGGAAAACCTTGAATTTTGCCTTTCTACTTCTTCTTATTTTAAATGGGTGGTACATAGGAAATTTGGAGATGGAAATTTATGTAGATGGGAGATAAAAAAAACCTTTATTTTGCCTTTCTTCTTATTTTAAGGTTGAAGTAATCAATCAAATCAGATTTAGGAGCCCTATATCTTGTTAGCCGAGCACTATGATTAATTATTAAGCTAATCTCACTGCTGGCCGGGTGATTAATATCCAGTGGCAGTGACAAAGAGAGAGAAGCAACTGTATTTTTAAAAAAGTGAGCTAAGCCATGACAGCCGTGGTTCTTTTGAGCATGGGTATGGGTGATGCGTTTAAACAAATATTGTAACCCGAGACTCGAACCCGTAAGGTTTGTACATGATCCACTATAGGCCAATTGTACATGATCCACATTTGACACCACAAAACCAAGGTCACCAGATAAACCGTTCCAATGGTGCAAAATGTTTTGTCTTATATAAAATTTGATACATTCCAAGTAAATCTGTAATTTCTGTCTTCATACTCAAAACTGCACCATTATGGAAGTTGGGGCCTTTATATACTCCTCCATCGTGTTTTAGTTGCATAAATAGAGTTTTTTTGTAACTCCCAATAAATCATTAACTTTAAAATTTCTTGATTTGACTTACTTTGAAATCAACCATTAACTTAAAAGTCGTGAAGTTTCAAATTTCTAAATGTGTTTCTTATATATATAAACGCACATTGTATAACAACCATTAAACAACTATTTTTTCAAGGTTAGGTATTCTTTCTTTCTTTTTTCTAATCATCCAACCATAAGTATTTTCTGAAAGGATGGATGAGATATTTTATATGGTCTGGAGATATTAATATTACAAAACATTTTACCGTGGGTTGGAAAAAGCTATGTTTGCCATATGCAGAGGGTGGCTTAAACATAAGATCATTGGTTAGCTTGAATCATGTGGCGTTAATGAAGACGACTTGGAAAATTATGGTGGGAGATTCAGAATAGTGTAAATTTATTAAAGCTCATTTCACTACAGGCAGTTCAATCTGTAACCTTCATTAGCAGATTCATTTTCTGTGGTTTCCCTGATCAAACTAGAAGTTACCAAGGAACCATGCATAGCACTAAATAGGGAACCGCCGAATACACCAGCTACGCCTAACATGTGAAATGGGTGCATAAGGATGTTGTGCTCAGCTATAAGAAATCATCAGTTTGACAGGGCTTTAGAAGACAACGGGAACGTGTAAAGGGAGATATTATATGGTTGGTTGGAAATGGCACTAAAATTGACTTTTAGAGAGACAATTGGTGCGGGACTTTTGGTACGATTATTATTGATTACCTGGAGCTGGGCGATACTGATTTGTTAAACAGAGTTGATGAGTTTATTGCATATATGATATGAAGCATACCTAATTACATGTCGAAGCTATGTGAGGTCATAAGTCATATTATAGTTGTACCAATGGATCCTCATATGAAAGACAGTATAGTTTAGGAACGGAGTAAGAGTGGAGAGGTTACCATGAAGGATGCCTATGATGTTTGTAGACCGAGAAGACCCGAGGATAAAGACTTTGCTTATTTGTGGGAGGTCCGAATTCCACCTAGGAGAGGTTGGGTTATGTGGTAAGCTATGCAAAAATGATTAGCAACTGATGATATGGTTCACTATCCAGGTAACTATGATGTCCTTTGCTGTAATATGTATGATGTACCTTGTTGCATGAAACAAAACAACATCTTCTGTGACACTTTCGCCACATCTTTATGGCAATGGATAGGTAGCATATTTCGTGTTCAACTTGATGCTGGAAACATCAGATAAATGTTTCAACAAGTAAAAAGGGTTAATTGAAGTTCTCAAAAGAACTTACTTTGGGGTCAGTAATTAATTGTATATGGCTTATATGGTGGTTACGGAATGAGGTGCCATTTCAACATGTGACCAAGCGAGTTAAAAGTTTTAATCAAAGAGTCTGGAGATAATATTGGTAAGGGTATTATAAAAGATGATTTACATGAAGTCAACAACATGAGGTTATTTGATGTAAGGGGTAAGACTCCTATAGCGCCCAAAATATTTGTTGTGAATTGGTGCCCTCCTGTATATGGTTGGATAAAGGCTAATATGGATGGATGCTCTTTAGGAAATCCAGGCCTGGCAGGATGTAGAATAGTATTTAGAGACTTTAACGGTTTGGTTTTGGGATGGATTTCCCAATCTATAGGTATTGATACTTCAGTTTTAGCTGAATTTTGGGGTGCAATACATTGTTTTAGGTTAATTCAAGCCAGATGAATGACTAGGACTTGGTTTGAATGTGATTTTATGCATGTGATCATGGTTCTTTCTAATACTTTTTGGTTCTACAGAGATTTTCTTGTATGATATTTTTATCTTCCATACAGTTTAGGTTCTCCCATATTTATAAGCAGGGTAATGTAGTAAGAGATTTGTTAGCAAAACGGGGTGCTTCATCAGGATCACAATGATGGGATCAGCCACCTTCTTTCATTCATTCAGTTTTGGGAAGGGATGGATCTCTTCTTCCTTTTTATAGATTCAGATAGATTTTGTAGACATTTTTATTTATTTATCTTCTTCTTTCGTGAGGTGAGTCTCCGCCCCCTCTTTTCCTTTTTGAATAAAATCTCATTGTGAGTTTGCTCAAAAAAATACTATTGTTATTAAAAGTTAGTAGAAACTAAAAACTAACTAAAACTAAATTTTTGTAGAATATATATTAATTAAGAGCATTTATGGAGATTATTTTAATCTTTATCATTTTCATATGTGTGCAAAACGCCAAAATCCTATTTATGTAACTGAAATGGAACGGAGAAAATATTATATACTATTTGCATAGATTTTTACATGCTTCACATCAAAACAATATCATCATCAGGGAGTAGCAATTGATAAAAAAGAAAAATCTTTTTGAAAACATGAACGTCATGAAATAAAAATCACAAAATCATAACTAGCCCAAAATGACATAAAATTTTGTCAATAACAAAAAGTAAATTTTTTTATTTTATTTTATTTTTCAATAAGCAAAGTGTTTTTTTTTTCCCCTCAAGTTGTTGGGTGCAAAAACTTTAGTCTAACAACTGAGTTATTCCTAGTAAGATTGGTTTGAAATAAATTACAGTACATAAAATACTAAAATGTTCATTTTTTGATGACATGAATAGCTAGCAATTAGAAAATTAATCATTATAGTGCAAAATCAACTTGCAATTCAAAAAAAATTATTATAACAAAAAGTCGGTCGATGTGATCCCAAACTTGCCGAGGCCATTTAAAATCCGTGTTGTAATAAATAAAAACTGACTCATGACTCAAATTTGACCAGTGACCTGAAATCTTCTTTGTGGTTAAATATTCGCCACCTGATTTAAATTTTAACTTGTGATCCAGAAATTTTCGTCATAATAGAAATTTTTTATATGATTAAAAAAATATGCATTGTGGCCTAAGATTTGCTATTTTATCCCTAAATATTGTCATATGACCCAAATTTGTGTTATAATGACCAAAAATCTTCCTTGTGGCCTAAAGTTTGCTATGCTACTTTGATAGGTCTCGTGACCTAAAATCTATCGTTATAGTTCAAGTCAATTTGTTTTGTAACCCAAAATGTGATACTGTAATCCCCAGTATTTCCAAACTACCAAAACAAAACAAAAAAATATCATGTAGCCTAAAAATTGTTTATTTAATAAACTAAAATCTACCTCATGAACCAAAATGCGCATTATGAGTTCATGACCCTAAATATTTTTATTGCGATTTAAAATCGTGACACGAAGTATGCTCCAAGATTTGCTAAGTGAGTACAAACTTGCCATTATGATATCAAATATACATCGTGACCTAAATTTGTTTAGTAACTTATATTCCCTGTGAACCAAAATCTGCCACTTTATTAAAAATTTGTTACGTAATCAAAAATTTGTCACAAGACCCATGTTTGTTAAGTGGGTCAAAATTTTGTTATATGGTAGAATATCTGCCACGTGTTTAGTAGGATGGAA
Source organism: Papaver atlanticum (assembly GCA_023531105.1). Classification (NCBI taxonomy): domain Eukaryota; kingdom Viridiplantae; phylum Streptophyta; class Magnoliopsida; order Ranunculales; family Papaveraceae; genus Papaver; species Papaver atlanticum. The sequence goes on from JAJJMB010011896.1 coordinate 5,460,672, forward strand.
AAATGTTCCACAAGTAAAGATTCCATGACATATCTCTACATGAAAGGGTTTTCCATGCACAATTAAAGAAAAATATGTTTGATTGGAAACCTTGGAATTCTTTCCGTGCGTGCATAGTCAATCTGGCATACACCCATGAATCTCTTAACATAATTCTATTACTGTAGAGACTTGCTCCAGATCCTGTTGACTACCACTACCCGGCGGCAATCAGACGACTAGAAAAAAATTTACGACGTTAATCAAAAAGTTTGGTCAAATTACAAAGATAAGAGTGATATATATTCCAAGTCAAGATTCTTTCGTTTTATACCCGAAGCTCTTGAATCCACAAGTTATGATCAGATCTTAAACTCCTTGAAATAAATAAGGTGTCGATCGAAGTAAACTACTTCATTCTACAAGTATTACGTTTACGAAACCATAAACAACTTGTTAATCCACAAGGCTATTTTGTTTACAAAAAAACTGTAAATCAAGTTAAGCAATAATTAAACCAAGATTTCTATATCAAAGTCTTCAATCTTCAAAATATTTAATGTAAAATCTGCACAACAAATTGATTCCTCTAATGATGGACACATAGATTGGAGTCTGTTAACGTCGACAACTCACATATCTTGAATATAGATCAGTCTATATAGTTCTTTCTTCAAATTTCTTAAGTGTCATTATTAGAGAAGAGGAGGACCATGGGATAAACAAGAACTTACAATAAGAAGAGAACTACCGGTTAGTCACAAGTACAATCAAATAAAAACTAAATAACTATCTAGGTTCCCACCAACGGTATTTATGGTACTTCTTGATCCCAAAGAAGGATTTAAACATGTTAATTTCCCCATCACTTAGTCACGACTACTGACACTTTACATAACTTGGTGTGTTCTAGAATGAGTTTGTACAGATACAAGACTCCACTATTTATTATATTAATACTAAGGATTGTACAGTAACAAGATAAACCATTTCCGAAATTAAAAGATACACATTAATGCACATTTCCGAAAATGTTTTATCTCGATATTCTTGGATTATACTAACTCAAACTACAATTAAGACAAATATATAGAATGTTAGTTCCTAAGATATCCTACTACATTCAATACCATATTTAGCTAGTTGCAAATCCATGTACTTTACTAAATATGTATACTAGTTACGTGCAATTTTATGGGAAAGGAAAACACACAAATACAAATTCAAAGTATAGCAAATGAAATTAATTTCAAATATTAATCTCTTCAAAAATTTATCAAATGACAACCGTGGCTTTAATATGTTGTCTCTAGCTTTCTACAGTTACATATTTGACATAATCGGTATAAACAAGATTTCGACATAATGTAAACATCTTCTTTGATGGAAGTAGCTAGGATCATGTTCAAACACTTTCAACATCAATCAAGAATAACAAATATAAGCCAAGGAAAATATCTAGCTTTGAGTATCAAAGAAATGAATCAGAACAATAATATGTTAGAGTTATATATATGTGTTCAACATTTCATGGCATTTGAACATTCATACTCAACTTGCACTTACATCAAAATCTATTAATCAAGAAAAATAAAAAATACAGTTCAAGAACCAAGTCAGATTCGAATCTGGGGTTCAAACTTGGGACTCGATCTGAGTTTTTCAGACTTGAGTTCGGTTTAGACCTGGATTTTATTTGAATATGAAATTTAATTCGAGTTCCAAATTTCTTTGAGTATGTTTACAAATTTGCTTTCTAATATTACTTCAAAGCACAAATCCCAACTGGCTAGATAAACCTAGTTATCGAAAGTTTAACACTAAGTAGTAGCAAGTACAAATTAATGTTATACCTAAATCATCGAAATAATGGTAGCATATACTTCGTAACTTTATATAATGAGTTTTTGAACACAACTTATGTATATCATTCCTTCGATACTTTGACCATAGATAACGATCAAGTCACCAGTACTAGATCTATATATATAAAAAAAACTTTGTATGTTATATGTTTCAATGTATAGACTGTAAGAAATGGATAGAAATGGAACAATGGTTCAATAGTTACCAACCTCAGTCTGAAGGATGATGTCCCCGCTTACTCTTCATTTCTTCATCTTCAAATATTCAAGAGTAACTAGAGTATTGCCACTATACTTCTAAGTCCTAAGTCTAATCTAACGAAAAGACTTTAGTAATCAACTCAAGCGGTGAGTTTTGACATCTAAACTCGGTAACTAAACTTGACATACCAACTCTAGTTGAGGTCAACTGAGTAGTGCTCTAACAGTACCCATGCTTTAAAATCCCAACAATTTTGTCGGCGATAAATTTATTCTACTGAGATGATGGGAGGTTTTGAAAAGATCTGTCTAGCTAGATCTACCTACAACTTACACTTTGTATGCTAGTTTCATTGAATATAGCAGATTGGACATCTGACATATATCGTAAGCCACCGCTTGCTGAATTGAATCGATTGTATTGGTTTTGACTCGCTGCCCGCTATAGGCTTTAGTTAAAAACAACAACAATTGAATTTATATATAAAAAAATCCAACAAACTTCGACCATTGATTATTATAGCAGTTATGGAGTGAGGGACTATCGAGGTGTGGAAAAGTGGAATCAGTTGATATCACCCTTTCCAGAAATAAAATACTAACTCTCAAGTGTGAAATAATTTTACGGTTTTACCACTACCTTTTAGCTAAATTGTCTCTCCAACACCTTATCCCCATAAAATGTTTTTTTAGTTTGTAAAAATAATATTTCTATTGCCACCTATCTATGATTTTGTATTTGCCTTTGGATCATAGGATGATTATAATTCAAGAATCATTTGCAAAGCTTTCGAATAGGGCTAGATTAGTGTTATTGTGGAGGACCCAAATAATAATCATCATATTTCAAATATGAAATTTGTTTTGGTAAGATCCCTATTTTTTCCACCTACGAGTTTAAGAGTATCTCCAATAGGTTGTGGTGTGATTCCTACGTGGTTGGAGTATCGAGGAATCCTTAGGAACAATATTTCCTGCAATTTTAGGAAGTAGAGAAATATCTTCTCCAACCTATATATTTTTTGTTTATAATGTTATCCAGTTGTATCTATCTAATTGGTTACTTTTTTTTTAGAAGAGATTAATATTGTATAGGAGAAGTCGTGTAACAGGAGAAGGCTGCAGGTCGCTGCTATTAATCATGCCTTATTGGCTTGGAAAGAGACTAATGGATGCTTCATGTTGATCAATAAGATGCTGCAAACGCCAAGCCAAAAATAGGTCAAACAGATGAGCAAAAAGAAACCCGAGTCTGCCAATTTGATTGCATGCCGAAAGAAGGTAAGCTACGGACATTATGCAGATGCAATTCATGTGTTATCTTTGAATGGTGTTGCCCCTCGCAACTAGAATACTTTTACTGAGTTGCAATTGAAACACCCGACGGCTCCTCCACCCTCTATTCCACATGAAGCTGTCAACTTAGACGCTATCATGGTTGATTCTAAGGCAGTCTTAGGCGCCATCAAGAGTTTACCAAAAGGTACTTCTTGTGGTCGTGATAGTTTGCATGCACAGCATTTAATTGATGCTTTGAGTGGACCAGCAGCGGCAGTTGAGGATGATTTGTTGGCTTCGATTACAGGAGTAGTCAACCTTTTGTTGGCAGGCAAGTGTCCCAATGCCTTAGGTGAGTTCATTGCTAGTGCACCCCTTACTCCATTGCTTAAACCCGGTGGTGGGATATGGCCCATTGTGGTTGGCACTATTTGGCGTCGTTTGGTCTCTAAGGTGGCTACACACTCCGTCGGTAAGGCTATGACTTCTTATTTGGGTGATCATCAATTTGGTGTTGGTGTGTCGGTTGGGGGTGAGAATATCTTACATGCGGTAAATGGTATGCTGGAGTTGAAGGGTCATTCGGATAAGATGTCAATGTTACTTATTGACTTCTCCAATACGTTCAACATGGTGTGCAGAACTCATCTAATCAAGGAGGTCCGACTTCACTGTCCAGGTATTTCTTGTTGGGTGGAATTTTGCTATGCCAAGCCTGCTAGACTTTATTATGACCATTATATTGTGTCCTCCGCACTTGGTGTCCAACAAGGTGATCCTCTCGGTCCCCTTTAGTTTGCACTGACACTTCACCCACTCATGAAGTCTATCGCATCTCGTTGCAAGCTTGATTTGCATTCTTGGTACCTTGACGATGGGACTATTATTGGTGACACGCTTGAGGTGGCCAAAGGTTTGAGCATAATAGAATCTGAAGGACCGGTAGGGGTTTACATCTCAATATTAAGAAAACTGAAGTCTTTTGGCCTTCATTCGATCCACGAAGCATTGCTGAAGGTGTTTTCCCCCGAGATATTGGTAGACCTGCTAATATCGTCAAACTTCTAGGGGGACCAGTGAGTCTGGACATGAATTTTATAAGTGGCATGATGTTAAGCAGGGTCAACAAGACTGTTAAACTAATGTCTTCCATCAAAAAACTGAAGGACCCTAAAAGCGAGATGTTATTACTGCGTAATTGCACTGGTGTGTCCAGGTTATATTTTTCAATGCGTACTACCAACCCTGCAGCTTTACAACAGGCTTCTGATCTTTTTGATGACCAGTTATTCCAGTATTTAAGACTTTTAGTCACAAGAGACGGAGCTGGTTTTGGGCCTTTGCAGCATAGACTAGCAACTTTTCCTATCAAAGATAGTAGCCTTGGCATTTACACTATGGAAGACACTCGCACCTACTGTTACCTTGCCTCACAGAGTCAGACTACTTCGGTACAAAAGGTGATCCTTGGTAGCTTATACTCAACAGATAAAGGTTCTGCCTATTAGTTGGCTCTTCAGAACTTTGTTAAGGTATGTGGATTACCTTCCAACTATTGCGTCGATGATACTGCCCCCCCCCCCCCCTTCTATGCACTCCCTGGCAATCACTTATTTTGATGCAGTCAAGAAGCAAATCCCCATCCAGTTTTCAATTTCTGCAAGAGATTCCATTCTGTGGAAATGTAATCGGGTTAAGCATGCACAAGATTATCTTTTGGATGTTCCCATTAGTAAGCTTGATCAATGCCTTGGGCCCAGACAGTTTAGGGCGGAAGTTTGTTATCGGCTGGGTATCCCTTTGTTTGTTGAGGGTGGCTTGTGTTCAAGCTGCAGTAAACCTATGGATATATTCGGTGATCACGCGCTTCATTATTCTAAAGATGTTGGACTCAAGTTTCGACATGACCTTATACGTAATGTTAGTGCGAATATTTTCTACAAGGAGGGTGTGCCTGCGCGCAAAGAAGTTGCTTTGGGTTTTTTGTCAAATAATAACAGGGATCTACGTCCTGCGGATATCCTTGTCCTTAACTGGGAAAATGGCCAAGATGTGTGTATGGATGTCACAGTTGTCTCACCTTTCAATGGAGAAGGTACTCGTGCTTTCATTCCGGGCCAAGCCATTTCGAAGGCTATGTTGCGTAAACGTACCAAATATTTGGATGAATGTGTCTCGCATGTGTTTTGGGGTAAAAATTGATTCTGCTGTTTTTGGAAAATTTGGGTGTGTTGATGAGAAACGAATTCAAACCCTAAACAAATACACTGCACGGGAGTACTTTTAGATTCAAGAGATCAATCTGTAAGACTCTGGCCTAAACCAAGAAATGGCCGTTCCAGATTCAATTCGGTCACAAAGTGAAGGAGAATGGTTGATCTTATGGAGGGAAGCGAATAAGGTGTTTGAGATCAGAATGTTTAACTATGAAGGTGTGGTTGTTTTATGAATCGTATCATAATACGGAACTGGCTTGCAGAACGTAAGCTATCAGTTCCTGGTGTTTTCTGGATACTTGTGTTGATAACACTTGTGTTGTTGAAATAGGTTGAAATCCTATTTATACAAGTCATGTTCGAACACACCCTGATCTCGTAGGAAGTGGAGGTGATTAAGCAGTGGAGAAGTGGGGTTGTGTAAAAGTGGTGATCACCACATTTCCATTACGAGGGAAAACTAGTCACACTTTCACCCACTACTCTCATTACCGTTAACCGTCCGTCCTTTCCTAACACTTTCTCGTAATGGGCGCATTGCACACCGCACGCTGTAAACCGTCATACCAATACCTCAGTGAGCATCCCCCAGTTTGTGACATGTTTGATGTCTCGAGTAAATGGGTCAAGTCGTGAGACTCGCCGCTAAAAGCAGCACATAGTGCTTTTAGGTCAAATAATAAAATTATTGGTGAAATCAATATTTATAAAACATTGCTTATAATCGATGTATATAAAGCATCGCTTTTAAACTAGCAGCTGAAAATAATCGATGTGCAGGAAACATTGTTGTTTTAGAGCTCGTTCAAATTAGTCGCGAATTGAACGTCTTAAAAAAGTAGCATGACCGGCCACCTTTGGGCGATCATTTGAGAACCCTATGGGTGATCTACCACTTGGTCGATCCCTCCCTATGGAGGAGGGGTGGCCGGTGATCACGGCGCCACCCTGTTGACCATCTAAAATCCGATCTAAACCGTCTGACCAAGCTAGCGAAGTTGGACTGACAAGATGATTTGCGGCAGTTGGATGCTGCCATTGATTGTATTTTAGGGTTTGAAGCCGTGCGGCCACCTTACCATTGGGCCAAACGATTTGTGGCGTTTTCCACTAATTTGGACAGGCCGATTAGGTATACGCACAGATGGGTTGTTGGTGAGTGTGCAAGCATCTCGTTGGCCTCCTAAAATTAGATCTAGGCCGTCCGACTAGGCTAGCGAAGATGGACGGCCGTGATCTATTTGCAGCAGTTGCGTAACGCCGCTTATTCAATTTAGGGTTTTATAAGCGCGTGATCGCCCTACTTTGGGCAAGCGGTTCAACGTGCTTCTAGATCGCTGCATGTAATTCGATCAACTGGGGATAGAGATGAGCCGACGGCAATCATGTTGTCGCCTCTTTGATCATCTGAAACACGATCTAAGCCGTCCAACTTGGCTGGATAAGTTGGACGGATGTGATGATTTTGAGACCGTTATGATCCGTCTAGCTCGTTTTAGCTTTTCTTTCGCAACGCGATCACCTTGTTTTTGGCTGGCGATCAGGAGTACTGTGGGTGAACTAAAGGGATCCAATTGGATGGGACGCTAGTGGTCCCGCCGGTGTATATTATGGAGGTTGCCTAGTTCTGCTAGGAAGAGGCTAAGCTTGTTGAATTGTGTGGCAAAATCGTGTGGCCGCGATTGCTCTTTAAGACTTACATGGACAGTCTATATTTTCCTTACGGAATTTAAGCGTGTCGATTATGCTAACTTTTAATTAAAAAGCGTGTTGACACGAAAATCTCTTTATCGGGGAGTGGTGTAGCTTGTGCGAGTGTTTTCATGTAGATCTCAATACTGACACTTCGGGAGATTCGTGTTACTCCGCTGCGAGTGAACATTAATCGTCATGTCATGCCAATATTGAGAGTCCAGCTGGGGAACATAGCTTAGGCGGGAAATGCATTAGTGAAAATGCTGGTGGAAAATAAAATTCATAGAATATTTGGGATTGTTGCTATATGCACCATTCTGAGTGAATTTATATATATATATACAAATATATTGAATTGCTCAATACATCTGTGAGCAAAGAGGTTTATGCACTCATCACTTTTTAAATGACTTTTGCTCCTTTGTAGGATGACATCGCATTAAGTACAGGGTTTCACAATTTTAGCCCTGAACTGAAAACCACCATCAACATTAAGTCCCCTGCTTAGTACGTAATAGTGACATTGTTGCAGGGTAAGCACTAGATGGTGACAAATAAAGATAAAACTTATGAGGCAAAGTAGACAGATGTTACCGGGAGAGGTTGGTCGGCTTGTCCTTGGAACATGGCACGAGACGTCCAGATGAGCGTTCCCCTAGCATGATGTCGGTTGGCCTCAGGTAGATCAGGCAGACGGTTAGTTGGTATCTCAAACTGCATTCCAAGTTCCTTGTACATCTGAGCATCGTCTGAGAGCGTGCCTAAGTTTTCCTGGCTTCGTTTGGCATGGAGGAAAAATAGAGGCGCAATGAAGCATCTCAGCCAACAAGTGCTATGACTGAAAGGTTTGCTTCCTGGCTAAAGCGCCGGAGGGTGGAGTATGAGCAGCTCTCGGGGTGAACTTGAACTCTTGGATAAACATGAACACCCTATTCATGACGGCGTCATAATCCTCGACTCTGACGTTGACGAACCGGAATACCCTCAAAAGGTTGTTGAAACAGTTTCTGAAAAGGATGTCGGGGCAACTTCCGAAGAGTGTGTAGGAGGAGCGGCATCTGGAGAAGATATTGAAGCGGGTTTCGAAGTGAATGTTGGTGCATCTTTCAAGGAAGATGTTGAAGCGGTTCCCAAAGGGAATGTTGATGCAGCTTCCGAAGAGGATGTTGAAGAAGTTCCCAAAGAGAAAGTTGATACAGCTTCCGAAGAGGATGTTGAAGCGGCTTCTGGAGAGGATGTTGAAGCGGCTTCTGGAGAGGGTTCCAGTGAAGGCGCCATTGACCCTAGCGTTGATGATACTTCTTTGATGTTTAGTAGTCTTTTGTTTCATGCGGATGGAGCCAGGGCTTCATCAAATAATAATCCTTCATTCATGCTTCTTTCATGATTTTATGTTTCCAGTTGGATGAATGAATGAAATCTCCCGACTAAGAAATCCAAATTCTTAGAAATATCTCGCAATATCTTGAAACTTTAGATGTAGCGCTCTTCGGTAGCATGTGTTCATGATATTCATTCATAAAACGTGATTTTGCAATCTGATCTCTTCCCATTCTATTGAGGCGGCATGGTGAAGACAATACACAAATATTAATGGATGGCAAGTCTGTGTTATCTTCTCATGGGAAGAGATGCCTCTTCAACTATAATATTTACACATATGTAACGCTAGTAAAAGCAATTTAGAGTAGGCAAAAATAACAATTATGGCTCGACCAACCTTCTGTTTGATATTCCTCTTGCAGATTACACGCTTCTTGAAGATTTATGGCGTGTCGGCTAGGTATGTAGAAGCATGGAAGCTTTGCCACGAATCTAGAGACCCAATAAGCCACATATTGTGGGCTAAACGGATGAGAGAGGCCTTATCTTCAATTGACAACATGTGCAACGTGATTTCTGAAGAAGTAATTGCGAACTGGGAGTGTCACTGGGTACGTGCGCCACCTTCAGATTCGTTACTTCTCGGTCCGTGAAATGATTTTCAAAATCCGAAAATTGCATACTTAAGTGGACAGAACCTCCTCTAGGGATCACGTCAGTCAAAAGAGGTAGTGGTTGAGAAACCGTCTCAATGTTGAAGCAGGATGCTCTTCGGGATACGTAAGGTGCTTTCCAAGAAGAATCTGTTGCTGCTTGATGATTTCCCTTGAATATCTTGTTCTTTCTTTTTCTTTTACATATTCCCCTCTTAGGTATTTACTGAAAGATGTAAGCTATTTCTTTCATGGTTTAATTATTTTTTTTTTGGTTTTGAACTGATGGGTAATGGTTTTGTGAGGAAATGATGTTTCGATTAACAGATAAAATGAAATCCTAATGATGAATGCAAGCAGTGCAGTCATTTTGGAGGAATTATAAATATTGCATGAAAAGGGGAAATGCTAAAAGAAATGCTAAAGAAAAAGGCGACGTGTCGTCTTAGGTATTGAAAGGTTTAAGCCACCTGGCGTGTATTACTACGCCTTCTAGCTTGTCAGAATTGATAAGTTTGCAGTAGCCTCCCAAGATAATTTCTACTACTAGGTACGGATCATCTTCTGGGGAATTTGGCGGAGCAGGTTGGGCAGCAACCCTTACTACTATATCTCCAACTTGAAATGGATTTGGGCGTTGCACCGTTACTTGATTCTTAGATTCTGCATCTTTGACTGTGATAGCTTCTAAATTTTTAATAAAATATTTGAAAGGCCCAGCACCCCATTCACATCTCCTAGTGACGGCTGGGTTGACGATCGGATCAAGTCCCCGGCCCTTGACGGAAGGAGGAGTGACTGATTGCAGAAAGGATTGTTCAATAAGACTTACTTGGGTTCGGAATCTACGAATGTACATCGCCGGGCTCTCTCCGGGCAATTGGGTCACATTGGAAAGTTGTTGATACGGCAGCAAATAATCCTCAGGGTTGGATGGCTTGTTGGAAATCCTTTCGGGTATAGACACTGGTAAAGGATATACTCCCAGCTTTGCTTTGTTTCCATGCACCCACGAGCGCCACAGAACCATATCATAATTTGGGAATTCTTTGACAATATGAAATTTGGCGTGCGTTAGAGCATCTCCCACCTTGATTTTGAGATCGATGTACCCATAAGCGTCTCTAGACTCCCCTTCCGAGTTTTTGATCATGGTCAGACAGTGAACGGCTTCCTGTTTTGGGATCTTTGTGGCTTTAAGAGTCTTAATGGTGACAACTTTGAAGTCAGAGGCTGTGTCAATCAGCATGCTGTCAAACTCGACACCCTTCAGGCGGGCAGTGGGCAGTAGTCCCCAGTTGCATTTTCCAACAGCGCCTCCTAAGAGAGATTGGGGCTTAGGAGTAGCTTCTCCGACTGAAAACAGCCGCTTGCCTGACACAATGCGATTGAGAGCCGCAAATATATCTTGACGCTGTGCCTTGGATAAATAAATAATTTCACATACACGCTCCATCATAGATTGCATGGTCTTGTGAGCAGAGTCCCCAGAAAGTGCGCAGCTTCTGACTGGAAGAGGGTCTCTGTGAACTCCCTCAGTGCCTAGTTGAAGTTCTCCAGCATCTACCTTTTCTTTAAAGATGCGCTTCAATTTGTTGCATTCATTGGTTGGATGATTGACGAACCTGTGGTAGAGACAATATTTGGGATTCTCCATTTCTTCCTCAGTTGGTGGGCGGCTGATATGAGGTAGCTTGATGGCATCATCCTGAATCCATGCTTCCAGGAGCTCGATTACTTCCTCAATTGGGAATGGGAAGTTTGGAGAAGCATTCTCAGTTTCTTGTTGTTGCGCAGGAGTCTTAGCTGCGGCCTTCCGGGATGAGGCCGTCTGAGGCGCTGGTGCTGCACGTTTGGGTTGTTGTTCCGCCGCTGGAGCTTTTCTCTTTCCTCCTTCTCCCACTACACTTACAGAGGGTCTTGTATTGTATTGTTTGTTGATGAGGCGTCTGCTTCCTCGAGTCTCACGTGCATCTTCATTTCTGGTTGATCTGGTCCTTTCCAGTAATGCCAGTGATGTCGTGGCCGAACGCTTAGCGGCTTCATGAAGTTCAGAAAAGGTTTGGAAACGCAAGTTCTCCAGTAGAGCGCGATATATGGGGACCATGCCGTTAATGCATGACTCTACCAACTGTTGTTCAGTCACGTTTGGATCGTGATAATCCAGCGCTTGAATCCTGAATCTCTTGACATAATCATTTGGATGCTCATTGTTTCATTGGAACATCCTCCCCAAGTCTGAGAAAGTGATTTGCTCAAACACGAAGAAATATTTCTTGTAGAAAGCAATGACCATCTCACACTAGTTGGATATGTTGTTTGGCGCAATGTTGTTATACCAGGTGTACGCTCTTCCAGTAAGCGACTTTGAAAATTCTTTTAGGCGCAGGACATGATTGTATTCGTGTTCTCCCAAAGATTCCAGAAAACGAGAGATATGTTCACGAGCGTTACCAGTGCCATCATAGAGTGGGAACTGAGGGGAGGAGTATCCTCTCGGGAGAGGAACTCTTTGCACATTAGGAGGATACGGAGGTTGATGCTGGTGCATGTCCACCAGGTTTTCTTTGCCTCGATTTTGGAGAAGTCGCTCCAGATCCTCACGTGTGATGAAATTGGAAGGCTGATTCCTTCCCCATGTGCTTTCAGGAGCAACACGCACTTCTTCATCTATAAAGGCTCTCCTTGTTGAAGTGCTTGCGCCAGGAGTGTTAAAAGTACTCCTTATTGGCTCTGTGGGTTGACGTGGCTCTTATGGTAACCTCTCCGTTAGTGTCTTTAGGAAAGTAAGTACCTATTTCTGAGTTGTAGCCATGTCCGTCTGGGCTTTAGCGAGAAATTCTTGTCTTTCCATCAAATCAACAATGGTAATAGGGGGTTGGCTTCCTCTAGTTCCTCCAGCCTCTCATCCTGATAGAGGAGTGGCAGTAGCTCTGGTAACAACTGAAGGTGTTACCCTCGAAGAAACATTGGGAATAGCGGCAACGGCTCTAGCCCTGGTGATAGGAGGTGTCACACCGAAGGGGATGTTTCCTGCACCTCTGGTGTTGGTGGTAGAGGGTGTAGTGCCACGAGATGCGTTGATCGTGCTGGTAGGCGGTACGTTGGTGTCACCGGCAGGAATGTTGACGCCAGGGGTGTTTTCAACGCCAGTGACATCGGGTTTTGTTGCTGATCCCGACCTAAGATCCACCATTGTGAAATTGGGAAGATTGAAATGAAAATTGAGATTGATTTCGCAGCCGAGAGATTAATCTCCCACTATGGTCGCCAGTTGTTTTGGGGTAAAAACTAATTCTGCTGTTTTTGGTAAATTTGGGTGTGTTGATGAGAAACGAATTCAAACCCTAAACAAATGCATTACACGGGAGTACTTTTAGATTCGAGAGATCAATCTATAAGACTCTGTCCTAAACCAAGAAATGGTCGTTCCAGATTCAATTCGGCCACAAAGTGAAGGAGAAGGGTTGATCTTAGGGAGGGAAGCGAATAAGGTGTTTGAGATCAGAATGTTGAACTATGAAGGTGTGGCTGTTTTATGACTCGTATCAGAATGCGGAACTGGCTTGCAGAACGTAAGCTATCAGTTCTTGGCGTTTTTTGAATACTTGTGTTGATAACACTTATGTTGTTGAACTAGGTTGAAATCCTATTTATACAAGTCATGTTCGAACAGACCCTGATCTCGTAGGAAGTGGAGGTGATTAAGCAGTGGAGAAGTGGGGCTGTGTAAAAGTGGTGATCACCATGTTTCCATTACGAGGGAAAACTAGTCACTCTTTCACCCACTACTCTCATTACCGTTAACCGTCCGTCCTTTCTTAACACTTTCACGTAATGGGCGCGTTGCACGCCGCACGCTGTAAACCGCCATACCAATACCTTAGTGAGCATCCCCCAGTTTGTGACATGTTTGATGTCTCGAGTAAATGGGTCAAGTCGTGAGACTCGCCGCTAAAAGCATCACATAGTGCTTTTAGGTCAAATAATAAAATTATTTGTGAAATCAATATTTATAAAACATTGCTTATAATCGATGTATATAAAGCATCGCTTTTAAACAAGCAGCTGAAAATAATCGATGTGCAAGAAACATCGTTGTTTTAGAGCTCGTTCAAATTAGTCGCGAATTGAACGTCTTAAAAAAGTAGCATGACCGGCCACCTTTGGGCGATCGTTTGAGAACCCTATGGGTGAGCTACCACTTGGTCGATCGCTCCTTGTGGAGGAGGGGTGGACGGTGATCACGGCGTCACCCTGTTGGCCATCTAGAATCCGATCTAAACCGTCCGACCAAGCTAGTGAAGTTGGACGGACGAGATAATTTGCGGCAGTTGTATGCTGTCGTTGATTGTATTTTAGGGTTTGAAGCCGTGCGGCCACCCTACCATTGGGCCAAACGATTTGTGGCATTTGCCACTGATTTAGACAGGCCGATTAGGTATACGCACAGATGGGTTGCTGGTGAGTGTACAAGCATCTCGTTGGCCTCCTGAAATTAGATCTAGGCTGTCCGGCTAGGCTGGCGAAGATGGATGGCCGTGATCGATTTGCGGTAGTTTCGTAATGCCGCTTATTCAATTTAGGGTTTTATAAGCGCGCGATCGCCCTACTTTGGGCAAGCGGTTCGACGTGCTTCTGGATCGCCGCATGTAATTCGATTAGATGGGGATGGAGATGAGCCGCCTCTTTGATCATTTGAAATACGATCTAAGCCGTCCAACTTGGATGGCTAAGTTGGACGGATGTGATGATTTTAAGACCGCTATGATCGGTCTAGCTCGTTTGAGCTTTTTTTTCGCAGCGTGATCGCCCTGTTTTTGGCTAGCGATCAGAGGTGTTGTGGGTGAACTAAAGGGATCCGATCGGCTGGGACGCTAGTGGGCCCGCCGGTGGACATTATGGAGGTTTCCTAGTTCCGCTAGGAAGAGGCTAAGCTTGTTGAATTGTGTGGCAAAATCGTGTGGCCGCGATTGCTCTTTAAGACTTACATGGACAGTCTAGATTTTCCTTACGGAATTTAAGCGTGTCGATCATGCTAACTTTTAATTAAAAAACGCGTTGACACAAAAATCTCTTTATCGAGGAGTGGTGTAGCTTGTGCGAGTGTTTTCATGCAGATCTCAATACTGACACTTCGGGAGATTCGTGCTACTCCGCTGCGAGTGAACATTAATCGTCATGTCATCCCAATATTGAGGGTTAAGCTGGGGAACATAGCATAGGAAAATACTAGGCGGGCAATGCATTAGTGAAAATGCTGGTGGAAAATAAAATTCATAGAATATTTGGGATTGGTTCTATATGCACCATTCTGAGTGAATTTTATATATATATACAAATATATTGAATTGCTCAATACATCTGTGAGCGAAGAGGTTTATGCACTCATCACTTTTTAAATGGCTTTTGTTCCTTTGCAGGATGACAACGCATTAAGTACAGGGTTTCACAATTTTAGCCCTGAACTGAAAACCACCATTAACAACATGGTTATGGTTTAGGCGTTTTAGTTTTTTCTACTCTAGGGGAGCTGAGTGAGGATACTCTGTATTTTTTTAAACGTTTGAAGAATTGTCTAGTTAGTAATGATGCTGGTAGCGGTTTAGGCAGTTTTATTTTTTATATAATAGGTGTTGTTGTTCAAAAAGGTGTTGGGGCCCAGCTTGTTGCTAGGTTACCAACCCGATCTGTGTACAATCCTAATTATTTTGGAAAATTATGGTCTATATTGTTAAAAATTAATATACTGAGATAATAATATATATCTAAAAATTCAATCATTTCAACTATCTAAAACTTTGTTTATTTGAAACAGATTAATTGTTCGTATAAAAACATACGGTAACATCATAGTTGTACACGATGCTTCACTTTTGAGATTTAAGAAATCTTAAAAGATTTCTTTTTCCGAATCAAAGTTTCTCAGTAAAGTTGGTGTATGTAGTTTAAGAAATCAGTATTTGTCTCCTGAAAAAACTCCAATTTGGGGCAGAAATCAAAAGGATAGCTAACAGGGAAAAAAGAGTATGTCTTCAATCAATTGTATTTCGCACCAAAATAAAAAGTTGCAGAGAAACTTATCATGGGCGTAAAAAATTGAGAGGAACAATTTTTTGTCATGGGGAGAAAACAGAAAGAAACCAAGTGAAGAAGACGATATGTGATTTTAGTTATGAAAAACTCTTAATTTTTAAATAAAAATGATGATTGAGATTTCTCACATCCTCGAGGAAAACCTCTAAATATAGAAGATAGCTTAGAGGATGTGTTAGTAACTAACTTGCCACATAATCCTCACAATAAATATTACGTCACCGTTGCATAATGTTAAAAAATGAGAAAAATCTAAGGTGGCTTCAAATATAGGAGGTCGAGGAGGTTGTTGTAGTCCTGTTGGAAATGCTCTAAAACCGCTAAATCTCAGTCCAGGCTTGATCACGTCAACATAGTCCCACACTATATTTGTTCAAGTAAGGTAACTGCATCAAGATCAATTTTTTCACAAAACAAATACGCACTAGTCATTACGCACTGTGAGTGGATTTTGGAGTGGCTAGCAAAATCAAGGCACGTGTAAGTAATAAAGCGGTAAGGCACGGAGTTTTTCATGGATCGGGTCGCATCTTTATTAAAATTAGCTTAACGTTGGATTCTGGAAAAGGGGCACCATTAACTGCTTTGTTGCTTCAAAATTCAATTTCCAATTTGTTTATGTTCCCGCCAATTCCTAATTCAAATCTTGACTTTGACCTTATGTTTGTATTAAATCCATCAATTAATTGATCTCTTCCCTTAACCCCATGCAGTTTGTCAAGAACGTGCTGTTTTGCTTATTTATATACAGGGCTACGTGTACTTCTTTTCGAAGACTTTAGTTTGAGATTAGTGTAACAATCTAGATTTTATCATCCTATGGTCGATAATAAATGAGTTTGGTTCACCTCGATTTCAAATAAGTAAATAGTTGACTTTATTACTGCAATCTCAGCCATAGATGACGAGGAAATGGAGCCACACAAAAATGCATGATTTATAAAGGGATACCACTATTAGCGGGATGATACCAATTGAACGATCCAACGGTCAGGATCTGGTGAAACTTGTTTGTCATATATGAAATGGTATCACTCCCAAGTAATACTGGTATCCCCTTTATAAATCGTGAAAAAATGGCGCCGTGGCTTATTGTCATTTTTCTTTCTTCGTAACAAAAGCCCAAGTACAGCCAGCTAGCGGACGGAAGTCACGGAATCCTTTGAGCTTCCCTGTATTTTAGTTCCTTACCGAAGGAACTAAGGTGGGCTTTAGCACACCCCATAATTTCACAAATCTCTTTTGGGCCCTTATAATTTCCACAAAAATTATATTTAGCCCACCTATAAAATTAAATTAGTCTATTAGCATTGGTGATAGAAAAAAAAACATTTTAATTTGTTCCTGATTCTTTTTTATGAGTTTTTTTTTTATAGCTTAAATCATTCAATCAAGCTACATTTCAAAAGCTAAAACAAATATCAAGGTTTTATTGGCCATGGCTCCAATCTCCCACATTGACTGTGTATAATACAGTTTTGTTTGCTTGTTTTACTTGTCAGTGCAACTATATGATATAAAGATAATACTAGATATATTAGTCAAGCATATTTTCATGTGTGACAGCGTCATTTAGCTTTAAAAATGATGAAATTCCTAAAATTTGACGCGACCTTCGGACGCCTAACATATTAATATGTATTATATAAAATTTATGTCATTGAAATTTGCGCCCATTAAGATAAATGTATGGCTTCACATATGATTTTAGATACCTTTGTGGATTTACAACACCTATCATTATTATTCCTGAGTATTCGTGGAAACTTGTTTTAGCCCACCCATACATAAATTCCTGGCTCCGTCGCTGATCACAGTTGTATTAAGAAGTATGTGAATCGTTACACAAAAAGGACTAGGGATCCACTATTTGTAGAGCATAGAGATCACATTCATCAGACTTAATAAAACACAAAGAAAATGACACTCATCTTATACACTTATAATACCTAACACTCCCCCTCAAGCTAATGAGTCAACAAAGTACATTAACTTGCGAATAAAGGAATAAAACATAACAACTCCAAGACCTTCAGTGAACACATCTGCAAGATGATGTATAGAGGGAACATAAGCTAATTTCAAAAACCCATTTTCACCTAGTTCTCGAATGCAGCAATAGTCAATTTGCAGGTGCTTAGTACGAGCATGAAAAACGGGATTGATTGTCAAACTTTTAGCTCTAATGTTGTCAAATTATAGAATAGCAGGGCCAGATAGAGAAATACCCAAACTCACTGAGTAAATAAGAAACCCAACGAAGCTCTGGACTTGTGATTGCCAAAGATTTATATTCTGCCTCAGTGCTAGAGCGAGAAATTGTCGGCTGCTTTTTAGAAGACCGGGAGATTAGAGAATTCCCTAAGTAAATGCATTAACCACTTATGGACTTTCTAGTGTCAGGGTACCCTGCCTAGTCAGAGGTAGAATATGCAGTACGAAGGTCACACTTTCCAACTGACATAGTAACCCCTGAACCAATACTACCTTTGACATAACGTAAAATTCGCTTAACAAGTTGCAAATGAGAGGTAGTTGGTGCATGCATAAATTGAGCGACGTAATTGAAAGAAAAACATACGTCAGGTCTAGTAAGAGTTGGATAATGTAAACCTCTGACTAGACTTCTACAACCAGCATCCTCAAGAGAGTCAGCATTGTATAGAGATGTTGATGGTGGTTTTTAGCTTAGAGCGAAAAACGTAAAATTAATATTACTGCTCTGATGTTTAAAATACACTTCCTTGATATATTTACGTTCCGTAAGGAATTTGAGAGATATATCAGAAACCTGAGGAGAGTCTATGCCTCACTTGTTGTATACATGTAGCTATGTTTATGAGCTTCGCCTGGCTGAACTCAAAAATATATGTATATGTATAAACTGCGTAATGCAGTACCGTAAAATTATCATAACAGTATTGGCGCATGTTGCAATAATCCCAGGTGTTCTAATATTTTATCATGAAAACTCAAGCTCCTAGATGAATTGCTCACTAATGTAGAGACAAATGTTATGTAATGTTATGTCCTCAGCTGACTCTTAATACTGACCTGAAATTCATGTTCATTCTTAGCTGAGTAACATGGATTCATTGAAGCATCTAAATTAAGAAATGCATAAAAGTACCTGATCAAAAGCGCCGCAAGCTACGCCAGCAAGACCAGGTAGCCACCATATGCTACTTGCAAGAGTAGCAAATTTAATAATTTTATTCTAATGCGCAAAATTCAGTTAACATATTTAATTTTGTGTTAACGTACAAAATTCATCTAAATTGATTCATTTTGTGTCAATTCGCAAAATTCAATTTTTTAACCTAATTTTGTGCCAACTGACAAAAATTGGATTTTTTGCCCTAAGATGGAGCATGCATGATATCTCTATCCCTATTGGTCGAGACTAAACCTAGGAAAACTTGGAATTCGCCCACCATAAAGCTAGTAGGAGTAAAATCCTAACAGAAGTTGGGGAAAAAAAAAGGGAAACTGTGACTGATTAGGTCAGTCACGGAATGAGAACGAATACGCCACTTGGCCGGTTGATTTGTCCTAGCACACGCCTCCTAGGGTCGACCGTCCTTGCTCTATATTGGCCTCCTTTCCCTCCTCTTTCTTATCGGCCAATCACATCGCTTCTAGCCTACAAGTTCCGCTTTAAATTGTTAGCCAAAGTAGGCTAGTCGAGTTGCTTAATTTCTTATGGAATAAATCTTGGCCGCCCAAATCAGTCGCAAACTGATCACGACCACACAACTTGGTCGGCTCAATTAGCTAACCTAAACCCTTACATGCTCGGTAAAGAAGGTGTTGTTGTGATGATCGGTCGCCTACCTATTATCTCGACCAATAAGATTGCTCCTAGCCTACATGCTCCACTCTAAATCGTTGGCCAAAGTAGGCTAGTCGAGCTGCTTCTTCATATAAATAATTAAATATTGGCTGTCCAAGTCAATCGCAGAATTATCACGACCACATAACTTGGTCGGTCGATTTAATAAGCCTAACTCCTACCATGCTTGACCGAGCAAGCTCCATGGTAGCTACCTATGGCCCTTTTACTATTTCATCCAATCAGAGAACTCCTATCCTACTGTTTAGAGGAAAAACTGATTCTGCTGGTTTTGGTAAATTTGGGTGTGTCGCCAAGAAACGAATATAAACCCTAAACAAATGCACTGCACGGGAGTACTTTAGATTCGAGAGATCAATCTGTACAATCCTGACCTAAACAAAGAAATGGTCGTTCCAGTCTTGCTTCGGTCACAAAATGAAGGGGAAAGGTTGATCTTAGGGAGGGAAGCAAAGAAGGTGTTTAGATCAGAATGGTTAACTCTGAAGGTGTGACTATTTTATGACTTGTATCAGAATACGGAACTGGCTTGCGGAATATAAGCTATCAGTTCTTGGTGTTTTTTCTGGATACTGTGTTGTTAACCAAAACTCTGTCGTTGGTTGAAATAGGTTGAAAACCTATTTATATAAGTCATAGTTGAACGCACCCTGATCTCATAGGAAATGGGAGTAGTTGAGTGATAGAGAAGCGAGATCGTGTGAAAATATTGAAAACCACGTCATTTAATGAGGGAAGACGGGTCGGTACACACCCACTACTTCTCTGCCACCACTAACTGTCCGCTTTTCCTGACACTTTCTCATAATGGGCGTGTTGCATGCCGCACGCTGTAAACTGCCAGACCAATACCCTGATGAACATCCCCCAGTTTGTGACATGTTTGATATCTCGAGTATTTTCGTGGAAAATATGCAACAGGCTGCTGAATGGGTCTTGTTTGCAAGACCTAGTTATTCTGACCAATCACGCGCAAGCTAGGTGGCGGGTGGTCATGTGTGAGTAGCTTCCAGGAGCTATCCATGTACATTAAAGATGTGGTGATAGGTCCCTATAGGAGAATGGTGGCTGGTAGCCATTTTGACATCCTATTGGTTGGCCCAAATTAAATCTAAACCGGTTAAGTTGGCTAGCCAAGTTGGATGGCTGAGATGATTTGCAGAAGTTTGTGCTAATTCATGAAATTTCGTAATCAGAAAATTCAGATGTGAGACCCTCACTAATACTGTTGTAGAATTCTCATACGAACGCGGGAATATTTAGGTTTTGAGGTCGTTTAAAAGGTGAAAACGACCCGACAGTAAAAACTCAGGAGGAATTCTGTCAGTTTTCAGCCATGACCTAGCTCGCCTTTTAAGCTCTATCTTTTAGCTCGTTAATCCGATTGATGTGATTTGTTAGTATGTTATGCTAGACATCCATACGAAACTTTTGGAATGTAGCACATACTAAAATTGTTTACCAAATGCTCCCGGTTGTTCGTCCAATCTTTGGGTGACCGTTTAGAAGCCATATGGGTAGGCCGCTGCGTGGCCTTGTTCTTTATGGAAGAAGAGCGGCCAATGATAACGGAGACACTTTGTTGAAAGCCTAGAATAGGAGTGTGGCCGGCCGATTCGACTAGTGAAGTTGGGCGGCCGAGATGATCTTCGACAGTTAATGACCGCGTTGATTAATTTAGGTTTTTAAAAATCCGTGTGGCCAACCTATTTTGGGCTAACGGTTTTTGGTGTGAGCCGCGCGCTGGGAGTTGTTGGACCGACCAGCACAATAGCTGGGCCGCTGGTGAACATATCCGCACCATGCCCGTTGATTGAGATTGAATCTAGGACAGTCAATTCGATTGGCGAAGTTGGGCGGCCAAGATCGTTTTGCGGAAGTAATGTAAGCCGCTTAATAGAAATTAGGATTTTGTAACTCACGCGGCCAACTGTTTTGGTAAACGTTTAGTGGATCCGCTTGCGAGTCGAAAGGATTCCGATCGGCCTTAGCATTAGTAGGCCCGCCAGTGTACATTATGGCGCTTGTCCGACCATGTTAGGAGGCGGCTATGTTTGATAAATCGACTGGCTAAAACGTACGGCCGTGATCGTTTTTGAGACTGACATGGGCAGCCTATATTAAATTCCTTAAGGAATTTGGAGCGTCGACCAACCAACTTCCAACTTTATTTAAAAGTGTGTGTGGCGCATTTAAAGCGATCTGATTGGTCGATGGGAAAGGGGGCCGGCAAGCAGCAACATGGAGCGTTGCCAGCCGGCCACAGGCAGCGCCTGTTGGAGCGGATCGGCCGGCCAAGTGGCGTGGCCGCGCCTCCTTTTGTTGTGGCTTCTATTTGCCGCAGTTCTTATTTATTTCTTGTTTTCTGGTAGGACATTGCTCCTACTAGCTCCATGGAGGATTAGTTTCCTAGCTTACCTAGGTTTGGTCTCGACCAATAGGGTTCGGGATATTGCGCAGGGAGCAAAAAACCTAATTTTTGCAAATTGATAAAATTAGGTTAAAGGACTGAATTTTGCGGGTTGCCGCAAAACCAATCAAATTTTGGTGAATTTTGCATACTGATACAAAAATCATTAATTTAATATTAAAGGGAAGCATAATTTTGCGTGCCTATGATTAAGTACTTCCACACGCATCTCAATCCTGACACTTCGGGAGATTCATGCTACTCGGCTGAGAGCGAACATTAGTCGTCATGTCATGTCAGTATTAAGAGTTCAACTGGGAACATGGTATGGAACAAATACTCAGAAATTTACCGAATATTTGGGATTGTTGCTACACGCACCATTCTGGATAAATTTGATATAAATATACGGAATTGCTAAATACGCATGTAAGTAAAGAGGCATGAGCACTCATCACTTTTAAATGGCTCAACTTCTTTGCAGAATGATGGAGCATTAAATACAGGGTTTTACAATTTTATCCCTGAACTAAAAACCACCATCAACATTAAGTCCCCTGCTTAGTACGTAACAGTGACATTGTTGAGGGGTAAGCACTAGATGGTGACAAATAAAGATAAAACTTATGAGTCAAGGTAGACAGATGTTACCAGGATAGAGGCCGGCTAGGTCTTTGAGCAAGACATGTTTAACGAATTATCAAAGCACGCAGTGATCGTCCTCCTATCATAGATCAATTGCCTCCAGGTAGATTTCGAAATTTGCTAAACTCCATTGCGCTCGATTGCGAGAGTCCTTGACTTTTAAGTTGCTTGGAGTCTGGACTGCTGAGTCGCAACTAAAATGTTTTTTAAACTACTGAGCATTGAATGGAATGGAATATCTTTCATCTTGACTCTTTATCTCATCGGCTCATTCTTTCCCTTCTGATTGCGATGATGAAATGCTTAGAATGCTTATATGGGCAAAATCTTCTGGAATCTTTGAGTGAAGTAAACGAGCTGGAAGACGTTCTGTTGCCGACGTGCTGCTATCAAGTCTTCAAGGACTTCGTTACAAGCGACATCCTTTGAACCATCTTCCTAATCTTGGATCGTTGTATGGAATGGGATGCGATTGAGCAGTCCCCAGTTATACTTTAGATCTGATGGCGTGGACGGATATGTGAAAATATCTCTACGGCGTACTTTTGGAGTCTTTGATGCACGTGCACGGCTTCATGTTGAGAAATTCATGTGGCTCGTAAAGCTTTGATAGTGGTGATGCTGATATCAGAAACAACCTGGTTGAGGGACCTGAAGGCATCCCATGCTGGAAGTCCCCAGGTGTAATTATCCTAAGCTTATTTTCTACTGAAAGATGTAAGGTGGTTGACGAATTGATGAAGGCGGCAATATTTTGGATTCATCATTTGTTGATCAATGAGCGGGAGTCGTATTTGATAGATCTGTATTGCATCCAAACTTTTGGCAGCTCATGCACCCCTTCCAAAAGAAATTGGAAATCTAGAAACATCGAATCTGACTTTATCGGCGATGTGCTAGACATGATGCGTTTGGTCTGTGTGGCTTGCTGAGGCGTTGAAGCGGCTTCGGCTTCTAGAGAGGACATTGAAGCGGCTTCTGGGGAGAACGTTGAAGCGACTTCTGGAGAGAACGTTGAAGCGGCTTATGGAGAGAACATCGAAGCAACTTCTGGAGAGAACATTGAAGCAGCTTCTTGAGAGAACTCCATTGAGGGCGCCATTAATCCTTGATTTCGAAAAACAAGTTCTTCCCATTCTTCTGTTTGATAATCCCCTGTGCAGACTACATGCTTCTTGAATATTTGTGGCGTGCCGTCTAGGCATGTAGAAGCATGGACGCATTGTCACGAATTAAGAAATCCAAAAGCCAAGTGTGTAGAAGCATGGACGCATTGCCACAGACTAAGAAATCTAAAATCCATGCTTGTTAGGTGAGAAGGCTTCATCTCCAATTAATGGCGCGTGTAATGTGATTCGATGCGCCGGTTCTGAAGAAGTAGTTGCAACCCGGGAGTGTTATGTGTTCTGACTTCAAATTCATTGCTTCTTGCTTCCGTGAAGGGGATTCCCAAAATCAAGAAAACTGCAGACAACAAAACTTCTTATGGGAATCTCATCAGGCGAAGGCTAAAGCAGGCTGCTCTTCGGATGTGAAAGATGCTTGCTCCAGAAAGAATGTGCCGCTGCTTAATGATCTTGTGCTTTATTTTCCTTTACATATTCCCTTCTTCGGTATTTTGAAAGATATGAGACATCTCTTGCATGGTTTGATTTTTTCTGGTTTCGAATAAATGGGTAATGATTTTGTGAGGGTTTGGGTTTACTTGAGACTTTTCCTTGAGATGATTCAGGAGTAAAGAGATTTATAAAAGGGAAATGATACTTGATTAACTGACAAATTAAAACCCTAATTATGAATGCAAGCAGTGCAATCATGTTGGAGGAATTACAAATATTGCATTGAAAGGGAAATTGCTAAAGGAAACACTAAAAGGAATTTTGGAGGAGAGGGCAGCGCGACATCTTAGGTATTGAAGGGTTTGAGCCATCGGGCGTGTATTACTACGCCTTCTAGCTTGTCAGTATTGATGAGCCTGCAGTAACCTCCCAAAATAATTTCCGCCACTAGGTACGGCTTGTCTTTCCTTCCTGTGGAATCGGACGGAGCAGGCTGAGCCACAACTACCATATCTCCAACTTGGAATGGGTTTGGGCGTTGCGCCATTACTTTCCTAGATACCTTATCTTTAACTGTGACAGCTTCTAAACTCTTGATAAAATACTTGAAATGACCAGCATCCCATTCACATCTCCTAGTGACGGCTGGGTTGATAGTCGGATCGAGTCCCCAAATAAAGATAAAACTTATGAGGCAAGGTAGACAGATGTTACCAGGATAGAGGCCGGTTAGGTCTTTGAGCAAGACATGTTTAACGAAGTATCAAAGCACGCAGTGATCGTCCTCCTATCATACGTCAATTGCCTCCAGGTAGATTTCGAAATTTGCTAAACTCCATTGCGCTCGATTGTGAGAGGCCTTGACTTTTAAGTTGCTTGGAGTCTGGACTGCTGAGTCGCAACTAAAATGTTTTATAAACTACTAAGCATTGAATGAAATGGAATTTCTTTCATCTTGACTCTTTATCTCATCAGCTCATTCTTTCCCTTCACTAGGTTGAATTGAATGGAATTCCTTTCATCTTGACTCCATTGCCGCACGTTTAGGTTGTTGATAGTCGTTCCCCAGATTCCTTCTCTTTTCACCCTCACTAGTGATTGGCTGGAGGCTGGATCTTTTATTGGAAGGACGCCTGCTTTCCTGAACATCTTTACGAGTTTCTTCATCTTGGGACGGTTCGGATCGGCTGAGTAAAGCAGCAGCGGATATCTTAACAGCTTCTGATGCAATATGAGAATTGATATTTTCCAAAGAAGGACTCATATAATGAAATCACCTTTTCATTGCAAGGACTCTGATGAGAATGTGATAAATCCCACGAGTCTTCTTTCTGAGTTTGAGGAAACATCTCTTGATCTTCATGAGCAGATAAGTTAGGTTGGTGGCTACCTTTCCATTCAACGTGACCATGGGCTTCATCTTCCCCACCAGGAATAGGAATATGAATCTTGGAAGAAGGACTACTACCATCAGTATTGATCCAAAATGAATTGTCGATATCGTTTCCTCCAGAATGAATACGTGTTGGTTCCTTTGATAGTTGATTCGTGAGGACTTTCAAAAGCGTAAATACTTTGTCCTGCATCTTGACAATAGTAATTCCTGACAATATCATTCAGGATTTTCGTCAAATCGCGAATAGTTGTTAAATATTGAGACTCCATAGCCTCGACAAAGGTTTTGAATGAAAGAACGAATTCAGGAATAACATGTGAAGTATTGTCAGTGTTAGGAGAAGTAAAATTAGGATTGAGGGTTTCTGAACCATTCTTAATATCAGCCATCTTGAGAAATTTAGGAAATTGAAAATGGAATTGGGAAAATGATTTTTTAAACCGAGAGATTAATCTCCCACTGTGGTCGCCAGTTGTTTTGGGGTAAAAACTGATTCTGTTAGTTTTTGGTAAATTTGGGTGTGTTAATGAGAAATGAATTCAAACCCTAAACAAATGTACTGCACAAATGTACTTTTAGATTCGAGAGATCAATCTGTAAGACTCTGGCCTAAACCAAGAAATGGTCGTTCCAGATTCAATTCGGTCACAAAGTGAAGGAGAAGGGTTGATCTTAGGGATGGAAGCGAAGAAGGTGTTTGAGATCAGAATGTTGAATTATGAAGGTGTGGTTGTTTTATGACTTGTATCAGAATATGGTTTATGGCTACTTGTGTTGATAAAACCTGTGTTCTATGTTAAAATAGGTTGAAATCCTATTTATACAAGTCATGTTCGAGCGCACCCTGATCTCGTAGGAAGTAGAGGCAGTTAACTAGTGGAGATGTGGGGTTGTGCAAAAGGTGGTGATCATCACGTTTCCATTATGAGGGAAAATTGGTAACCCTTTTTACCCACTACTCTTTCTCATTGCTGTTAACCGTCCGTCCTTTCCTGACACTTTCTCGTAATGGGCGCGTTGCACGCCGCACATTTATAAAGCATCGTTTATAATTGATGCACATGAAGCATCGCTTTTAAACAAGTTGTTAAAAATAATCGATGTGCAGGAAGCATCGTTGTTTTAGAGCTCGTCCAAATTAATCGCGAGTTGAACGTCTTAAAAGGAGCGTGACCGGCCATTTTCAGGGAGCTGGTATGAGTTGTGCGCGTGTGTCTGAGACTGGCCGGTTGGTCCCTATAGGAGAGTGGTGACTGGTAGCCATTCTAAAATCCTATCGGTCGATCCAGGTTAGATCTGGACCGCTTAAATCGGCAAGCCAAGTTGAGTGGCTTAGACGATTTGCGAAAGTTAATGACTTCTATAAAATCATTAAAATTGTATATAAGCAGCGCGAACGACCATCTTTGGGCGATCGTTTGGGAACCCTATGGGCAAGCCACAACTTTGCCGAACGTTCCCTGTGGAAGAGGGATGGCCGGTGATTACAGCGTTACCCTGTGGGCCTCCTGAAAATAAATCTAGACCATCCGACTAGGCTAGCGAAATTGGATGGACGAGATGATTTGCAGAAGTTTTGTACTGTCGTTGATTCAATTTAGGGTTTAGAAGCCGTGTGGCCAACCCTATTTAGGATAATCGATTCAAGGCACTGGACATTGGTTTGAGCAGGCCGATTGGTCAGATGCAAAGGCGGGCTTCCGGTGAGCATGCTGACATCTATTGGGCCGCCTAAAATTGGATCTAAGATATTCAATTTGGCTGGCGAAGATGGACGACTGTGATCGATTTGCGATAGCAGCACGCTGCCGCAACGCAAATTAGGGTTTCTGAAATATTACGTTCACCCTAGTTTGAGCAAACGATTTGATGCGCTCCTTGATTTCCATGGGCAAGTCGATCGACCAGGGATGGAGCTGGGTGGCCGGTGATCACACCAGCACATCTTTGATCATTCGAAGGAAGATCTAGACCATCCAACTAGGCTAGCTAAGTTGGGCGGATGTGATGGATTTGAGACCGTTATGATTGGCCTTAGCTCGTTTGAGCTTCTCTTTCAACAGCGCAATCTCCCTAGTTATGGCTAGCGATCAGGGGTGCTGCGGGTGAACTAAAAGGATTCCGATCGACTGGGATGCTAGTGGGCCCACCGATAGACATCATGGAGATTTCCTGGTTCCGCTGGGAAGAGGCTAAGCTTGTTGAATTGACTGGCCAAAACGTGTGGCTGTGATTGCTCTTTAAGACTGACAT
The DNA here is from genome assembly GCA_023531105.1 of Papaver atlanticum. NCBI lineage: Eukaryota > Viridiplantae > Streptophyta > Magnoliopsida > Ranunculales > Papaveraceae > Papaver > Papaver atlanticum. The sequence goes on from JAJJMB010011896.1 coordinate 5,488,094, forward strand.
GGACAGTCTAGGTTTTCCTTGAGGAATTTAAGCATGTTCGTGCTAACTTTTAATTAAAAGCGCGTTGACATGAAAATCTCTTTATCAGAGAGTGGTGTAGCCTGCGTGAGTGTTTTCATGCAGATCTCAATACTGACACTTCGGGAGATTCGTGCTACTCCGCTGCGAGTGAACATTAATCGTCATGTCATGTCGGAATCAAGAGTTCGGCTTGGAACATAGCATAGAATGAATACTCGGCGGGCTCTGGCATTAGTGAGTAATGCAACTAGGAGCTTAAATATTCATTAGGCTCTATACTAGTGAACAATACATCTAAGAGCTTGAGTTTCAATATAATATGAAGAGAGACATAGGCACTCATTAGATTCTGATATATTCTTCAAATTCCTTGCGGAATATAGACATATCAAGGTCTACTATTTCTGATGCTGGGTCAGGTAGGCAGACTTTTACAGTTTTCTCCCTATACTAAAAACCACCATCAACATTAAGTCCCCTGCTTAGCACGTAACAGTGACATTGTTGTAGGGTAAGCATTAGATGGTGACAGACGAAATTAAAATTTAAAAGACGAAGCAGTTAGATATTACCAGGAAAATTCTAATCGGCCTTCAGCAGCGGAATCACGTGGCAAGTGGCCATCGTAGTAGCGTATTTCTAGCTCAACTATGGGGTATGAATGCGGTGGGACCAGCCATCTATTCCCGTTCATGGAGCAAGAAGGAATACTTCTTCTGTTCAAACTATAGAAACTCCGTTCGTATAAAAAGGGACATCGACCCTCTTCTGTTTTTTTTTTTCTCGTCCGGCTCCTTGCTTTCGTCTGCAGTAGCTGGCTCCTCCTCCTCACTGTCAGCAGCTCCATCACAAGCGTGCCAATCGTCAGCGGCAAGGTAAGTTCATCTTGTCTTCGTATTTTATATGTGAGTGTAATATCCATGAGTAGTTGATCAAACTTGGACATTTAGCTCGGTGTGAATGACGTTCTTTATTAGCAGCGGTAGAGTAAGTATCAATGGCAACAAAGAAATCTCCAATAGTTATAATCAGCAGCAAGGCGAGCCAGAAGAACTCAAGGTAGGTGCTCTTTTCTCTTTTGCGCATGTAGGCAACAATACCATCGATTTTCTCCAGAATGTGTAATAAGGTTTTGTCTCCAGAAGAATGAGTATCTAACCTCTCCAGTGGATTTCAAAATTTACCAAACCCCATTGCACTCCTGGGATGGATGGATGAAATATATGTTCGGCAATGATCATGTCAGGGCTAATCTTGGAGAGTGTAGCTTTGTTGTTAATCCGTCCTTGACTTTAAGTTATTTGGTGCCTGGACTGCTGAGCCATAATTAAAATATTCCTTAAACTCCTGAGCATTGACCAGAATAAAATTGTGTTTATTCTGGCTCTTTAGCTTACAAGCTTATTCTTTCTTTTCTGACTGCGATGATGATATGATGTGGATGCTTGTATGGTTAAAATCTTCCGGAGCCGTTGGGTGAAGTAGACGGGCTGAGAGGCGCTCTGTTGCCGACGTGCTACTATCAAGTCTTCACGGACGTCATTGCAAGCGACATCCTTTGAACCATCTTCTGAATCTTAGACAGTTGTATGGAATGGGATGCGATGAGCAGTCCCCAGTCACGCTTCTGTTTGGTTACTAGAGTTGTACTTTTTGAGCCGGCTTGGGTATACAGTGCGTTCTTGCAAGGAGTTGTGGATGCGTGCTAGATCCGATGGCGTGGCCGAATATGTGAAAATATCTCTACGACGTACTTCTAGAGTCTTTGATGCACATGTACGGCTTCATGTTGAGAAATTCCTGCGGCTCGTAAAGCTTTGACAGTGATGATACTGATATCATAAATAACCTGGTTAAGAGACGTGAAGGCATTATGTGCTGGCAGTCCCCAGGTGTAATTATCTTGAACCTATTTTATCCTAAAAGATGTACTTCCATTGCATTTGCTGGTAAAGTGGTTGACGAACTGACGAAGGAGGCAATCTTTAGGATTCGTCACTTGTTGATCAATGGGCGGGAGTCGCACTTGATAGATCTGTATTGTATCCAAACTTTTGGCAGTCCATGCACCCCTTCCATAGGAAATTGGAAATCTAGAAACACCGAATCTGACTTTGTCGGCGATGTGGTTGTTGATGCGCATCTTCGTGCAGGCCTTGGGTAGGCGGCACTGAGTTCTGAGTAGGTGATGTGGCAGGCATGATGCGGTTGGTATGTGTGGCTTGCTGAGGAGAGACTTTCCTCTTTGATTCTTCACTGACGGCAATTCCTATGGATGGCTGAGCCAAATACTGCTTGTTGGTCAGGCGCATTCCAGACAGGGAGGTGATGATATCCTCAGGCTACATCTTTGAAGAGTGGTGACCATGTCACAATTTCTTGGTTGACCGTTTCTTCTGAGTTGAAGAGGTCCTTGACAGTGAAGGGATTCCGTGTTGAGCCTCAGTCCCCAAGTGTGGTTTACGTGATTCTATCTTGTATGGTCAGAGGGTTTACCATAATAAATATATCACCATCTTTCCTCCGTACTGGTGACTCTATTACTTCCTCCATGGAAAATAAAATATGCAGGATTACCTTTATCCGTAGTCGTTGTTGTTATAATGAAGCTCTGGATTGTATCAACAAACGAGCAGCAATGGTTCTTGGCAGCAACTGTGATCAGAAGAGACTACATTTTCGTGGGAACAAAACAGGTTGGCTGGAGCTTGGATGGATACGGTCACTATCCTTGACAGGGAGGAGCGGTGACTACGGGCACAAATCTTGGCAGGGACGAGTGGTGGCTACAGACATGGAAGGGAGAGGCGTGGTGATGGTGGTCATGGGCTTTGGTAACCACGACCATGAATCTTGGATGAGCGAAGAAGCATAAGTAGTGGTAGCTACATCCACGAGCTTTAGGCGAGCATAGGTGGTGATGCTAGCCACGACCACATATATTAAAAGTCTTTGATCGACCGCTATGACCCAAAGGATGAGTTTCTTCCTTTCACATAACTTACATACGTGAGTTTTATTTCTCCTTCTATTATTTCCCCTCTTTTATTTTCGGTGAAGCAGCTCCTCCCTGATTCCATGCGTGCGGAAGCTCGCCTATTGTTGCTTGCCTGATACAACACGGTTGAGGGTTGCAAATATGTCTTGATGATGCGCCTTGGAAAAATACAAAATCTCACATAAATGCTCCATCATGGACTGTACGGTTTTTGGACGGAGTCCCCAGAAATCATGTAGCTCCTGACGGGAAGAGGATCTCTGTAAACTCCTTCAGTACCTAATTGGAGTTCTCCTGCATCCACCTTCCTCTTGAAAATGCACTTTAATTTATTGCACTCATCGGTTGGGTGATTGACAAACCTATGGTAATGGCAATATTGGGTTTCTATTTCTTCCTCGATTGGTAGACGTCTGAGAGGAGGTAGCTTGATAGCATCATCTTGAATCTATGCTTCTAGGAGTTCAATTAACTCTTCAATCGGAAATGGGAAATTTAGAGAAGCCTCTCCAGTTTCTTGTTGCTGTGCAGGCCTCTTAGGCGCAGCCTTCCGGGTTTGAGTTTTCTGCTGCGCTGGTGCCACACGTTTAGGTTGTTGATAGCCGTTTCCCAGATGCTTTCTCTTTTCACCCTCACTAGTGATTGGATGGAGGCTGGATCTTTTATTGGAAGGGTGCCTGCTTTCCTGAACATCTTTACGAGTTTCTTCATCCTTGGACGGTTCGGATCGGCTGAGTAAAGCAGCAGTGGATCTCTTAGCAGCTTCTGATGCAATATGGGAATTGATATTTTCCAAGAAGGCCTCATATAATGAAATCACCTTTTCATTGCAAGGACTCTGATGAGAACGTGATAAATCCCACGAGTCTTCTTTCTGAGTTTGACGAAACATCTCTTGATCTTCATTTGCAGATAAGTTAGGTTGGTGGCTACCTTTCCATTCAACGTGACCATGGGCTTCATCTTCCCCAACGGGAATAGGAATATGAATCTTGGAAGAAGGACTACTACCATCAGTATTGATCTAAAATGAATTGTCGATATCGTTTCCTCTAGAACGAATACGTGTTGGTTCCTTTGATAGTTGATCCGTGAGGAATTTAAAAAGCGTAAATACTTTGTCCTGCGTCTTGACAATAGTAGCTTGATTCCTGACAATATCATTCAGGATTTTCGTCAAATCACGAATAGTTGTTAAATATTGAGACTTCATAGCCTCGACAAGGGTTTTGAATGAAAGAACGAATTCAGGAATAACATGTGAAGTATTGTCAGTGTTAGGAGAAGTAAAATTGGGATTGATGGTTTCTGAACCATTCCTAAGATCAGCCATCTTGAGAAATTTAGGAAATTGAAAATGGAATTGGGAAAATGATTTTTGCAACCGAGAGATTAATCTATCAGTGTGGTCGCCAGTTGTTTTGGGATAAAAACTAATTCTGCTAGTTTTTGGTAAATCTGGGTGTGTTGATGAGAAACGAATTCAAATCCTAAACAAATGTACTGCACAAGAGTACTTTTAGATTCGAGAGATCAATCTGTAAGATTCTGGCCTAAACCAAGAAATGGCCATTCCAGATTCAATTCGGTCACAAAGTGAAGGAGAATGGTTGATCTTAGGGAGGGAAGCGAAGAAGGTGTTTGAGATCAGAATGTTGAATTATGAAGGTGTGGTTGTTTTATGACTTGTATCATAATATGGTTTATGGCTACTTGTGTTGATAACACCAGTGTTATGTGTTGAAATAGGTTGAAATCCTTTTTATACAAGTCATGTTCGAGCGCACCCTGATCTCGTAGGAAGTGGAGGCAGTTAAGTAGTGGAGAAGTGGGGTTGTGCAAAAGGTGGTGATTATCACGTTTCCATTATAAGGGAAGACTGGTCACCCTTTTCACCCATTACTCTCTCTCATTGCTGTTAACCGTCCGTCCTTTCTTGACACTTTCTCGTAATGGTCGCATTGCACGCGGCACGCCGTAAATCATCAGACCAATACCCCAGTAAGCATCCCCCAGTTTGTGACATGTTTGATGTCTCAAGTATTTTGTAGGAAAATATATACATCGGGCTGTTGAATGCGTCAAGTCACGAGACTCGTTGCTCAATGTAGCATATAGTGCTTTTAGGTCAAATAATAAAATTATTTGTGGAATCAATATTTATAAAGCATCGTTTATAATTGATGCACATGAAGCATCGCTTTTAAACAAGCTTCTAAAAATAATCGATGTGCAGGAAGCATCGTTGTTTTAGATCTCGTCCAAATTAGTCGCGAGTTGAACGTCTTAAAAGGAGCGTGACCGGCCATTTTCAGGGAGCTAGTATGAGTTGTGCGCGTGTGTCTGAGACTGGCCAGTCGGTCCCTATAGGAGAGTGGCGACTGGTAGCCATTCTAAAATCCTATCGATCGATCCAAGTTAGATCTGGACCGCTTAAATCGGCTAGCCAAGTTGAGTGGCTGAGACGATTTGCGGCAGTTAATGACTGTTATAAAATCATTAAAATTATATATAAGGAGCGCGAATGACCATCTTTGGGCGATGGTTTGGGAACCCTATGGGCAAGCCACAACTTGGACGATCGTTCCCTGTGGAAGAGGGATGGCCGGTGATTACAGCGTTACCCTGTTGGCCTCCTAAAAATAAATCTAGACCATCCGACTAGGCTAGCAAAGTTGGATGGACGAGATGATTTGTGGCAGTTGCGTACTGTCGTTGATTCAATTTAGGGTTTAGAAGCCGTGTGGCCAACCCTAGTTAGGCTAATCGATTCAAGGCACTGGACATTAGTTTGAGCAGGACGATTGGTCAGATGCAAAGGCGGGCTGCCGGTGAGCATGCTGACATCAATTGGTACGCCTAAAATTGGATCTAAGCCATTCAATTTGGCTGGAGAAGATGGACAACTGTGATCGATTTGCGACAGCAGCACGCTGCCGCAACGCAAATTAGGGTTTCTGAAACAACACGTTCACCCTAGTTTGAGCAAAAGATTTGATGCACTCCGTGCTTTCCATGGGCAAGTCGATCGACCAGGGATGGAGTTGGGTCGCCGGTGAACACACCGGCACCTCTTTGATCATTCGAAGGAAGATCTAGACCATCCAACTAGGCTAGCTAAGTTGGGAGGATGTGATGGATTTGAGACCGTTATGATCGGTCTTAGCTCGTTTGAGCCTCTCTTTTAACAGCGCAATCACCCTAGTTCTGTCTAGCGATCAGGGGTGCTGCAGGTAAACTAAAAGGATTCCGATCGACAGGGATGCTAGTGGGCCCGCCGGTAGACATCATGGAGATTTCCTGGTTCCGCTGTGAAGAGGCTAAGCTTGTTGAATTGACTGGCCAAAACGTGTGGTCGTGATTGCTCTTTAAGACTGACATGGACAGTCTAGGTTTTCCTTGAGGAATTTAAGCATGTTCGTGCTAACTTTTAATTAAAAGCGCGTTGACATGAAAAGTTCTTTATCAGAGAGTGGTGTAGCCTGCGTGAGTGTTTTCATGCAGATCTCAATACTGACACTTCGAGAGATTCGTGTTACTCCGCTGCGAGTGAACATTAATCGTCATGTCATGTCAGAATCAAGAGTTCGGCTTGGAACATAGCATAGAATGAATACTCGGCGGGCTCCGGCATTAGTGAGTAATTCAACTAGGAGCTTAAATACTCATTAGGCTTTATACTAGTAAACAATTCACTCTAGGAGCTTGAGTTTCAATATAATATGAAGAGAGACATAGGCACTCATCAGATTCTGATATATTCTTCAAATTCCTTGCAGAATATAGACATCTCAAGGTCTACTACTTCTGATGCTGGGTCAGGTAGGCAGACTTTTACAGTTTTCGCCCTATACTAAAAACCTCCATCAACAATGTGATGCATGCAAACTGTTGGACTAATACCCTTAATATCTGAAATTATCCATCCTAGGGCTTCTTTATGCTCCTTAAGTACTTCTAAAAGCTTATTTTCTTGTTCTATATCTAAAGAAGATGAAATGATTATAGGCAAAGTATTAGAGAAGCCCAAAAATGCATATTTAAGAGTATCAAGCAATGGTTTCAGTTCAAGCTTTGGTGGCACAACAAGAGATGAGACAGACTTGGATTCAGAGAGTGGAAGTGGCTCCACTCTAGCTTTCCATTTAGTGGTGTCCATGAGAGGTGCAGATTCAAGCAAAGTATTCACTTCTCTTATGTACTCATCATCAAAAAGATCTAAGTCAAAATTATTCAAACAAGCATGCAAAATATCAACAGACATGTTATTAGACAACGAGTCCCGAATCAAACTCTTAATCATATTAATCTCATGCACATCATTATCATTATCATCAATCTATAAATGTTGTTGCTAGCATTAAAAACATTCAACTCCACAGTCATGTTACCAAATGACAACTTCAACACTCCATTACGACAATTAATAATTGCATTGGACGTCGCCAAGAAGGGACGTCCTAAAATGACAGGACTGTGACAGTCTGGGTTCTACATAGGCTGAGTATCTAATACAATGAAGTCCACAGGAAAATAGAACTTGTCAACCTTAATCAAAACATCTTCTACCACACCACGAGGAACTTTGACGGATCTGTCCGCCAATTGCAGAGTTATAGGTGTTGGTTTTAACTCTCCAAGACTTAACTGCACATATACCGAATATGGAAGTAGGTTCACACTTTCCCCTAAGTATAGTAACGCCTTATTAACCATATGGTCACCTATCATGCATGAGATTATTGGATAACCCGGGTCTCTAAACTTAGGTGGAGTCTTGTTTTGAATGATAGAACTTAACTGTTCAGCGAGAAAGGAACGCTTGTGCACATTAAGCTTTCGCTTTTGTGTACACAAATCTTTCAGGAACTTAGCGTAAGCAGGGATCTGCTTGATTTCTTCGAGAAATGGAATGTTAATATTGACTCGCCTGAATAATTCCAATATCTCGTGATACTGTAATCCCTTCTTTTGCTGCTCCAACCTTTGAGGGAAATGAGCTACATGCACATTCGATGGTAGAGAAACATTAACATCAGCAGACTTTTCAGATCTAGGGAGATGCTCAGAGTCATTTTCCACAACTTGCATATCATGCGATGTTTTATGCAATGGTGACTTAGACACAGACTCACTCTTTCCAGGCATGATTACATTGTTATCAACTATTTTACCACTACAAAGAGTAGTAACAGAGTTCAAATGGTCACCCGAAGATTTATTACAAGTAGAAGTACTTGCCTGAAATATTCCTTTCGGGTTTTGGTTGAGGGTGACTTGGGAACTTACCCTTTTCCATTTCATTAAGTGCATCACAGATCTGGCCCATCTTAAGTTCTACACTTGTAAAACGTTGGTCAGTGGCCTTCTGAATTTGCAAAAGATTTTGGGTCAACAGACCGACACTTTCTTCAATGCTAGACAATTTTTTCTCAGAAGGGTGTTGTGTGTACGATTGCACCTGGGGGTTTCTAAGATATGAATATCCTTGTGTGTTTCCTGATGCACCCCCTTGTACAGGGCCCTTGGACCAGGAAAAGTTAGGGTGGTTTCTCCACCCTGGGTTATATGTCTACGAATATGGGTTACTCTCATGCTTTTGATACAAAACATTAGCTTATTCAGGTCAGGACTCTTGCAATGCATGCAATTGTGGGAAATTCTCAACAAGATGTTCCGAACTATTACACACAGCACAAATAGAAACTTCAACTTGGTTACAAGAAGTAGTTGCAGCAGATTTTATATTTTTCTCCAGTTCTAAAGCCTCAACTCTCCTAGCTAGTGATGCAATTTTCGCATTACCCTCAAAGTCGGACTCAATCCTATGAACACTACCCCTGTTGGTTGACTTCCTAGGTTCTCTAACAGACTTCCATTGCTGAGTTTTCTCGGCCACATCATGTAAAAAGGCCCACGACTTGTCGGCACTTTTATCTGTGAACTCACTATTGCACATTGATTCAACCATGGTTCGAGTGGCGAAATTCAACCCTTCATACAAAATTGGTGAGTCTCCACTATTCGAAACCATGGTGAGGACATTGGAGTAACAAATCATTAAATCGCTCTAGATACTTTGATAATGTCTCACTATCTAGTTGAAAAAAACTATTGATATCCTGACGAATGGTGGCTGTTTTATGCTTTGGGAAGAACTTTTTGAAAAATTCTTTCATAAGTTCATCCCAAGTTCTAATGGACTGTGGTCGTAAAGCATACAATCAGGATTTAGTCTTTTCCTTCAAAGAGAAAGGAAATAAATGCAATTTCAGGGAATTTTCTGTCATCTAATTGAATCGCAGAGTCCCACATATCTCCTCAAAATCTCTCACATGATGGTAAGGGTTTTCAACATCAACCCCTCGAAACACTGGTAGCATATGTATTTTGCTCGCCTTTAACTCAAAATGACCGGGGTTGATTTAACTCTTCACCCATTGTCTCAGGTTGGTTAGGTCTATCTACGAAAGAAACAGGGATTTTAACTATATCCTCTCGCTGAATTCTAACCAGACGATTAGTTTGGTCTTTGAAAGACACAATCATATCTTAGCAGACATACCATTTAACATGTTATAACACCCAGTCAACCAAGCACAACATAATTCAAAAACTCAGGGTTATGTGAATGATTATCAAGATTATGCAAGCATAAATACAGATAACAAAAGTTCATAGATTGTAACTTAAACAAAAAGGGTGAACCTTTCAGCAAGCAAACATGCTACTCGGACCAATGTTTTAAAACCCAGACCGGACATCAAACCGGCAGAATTACTGGGTCAGGGTCAACTGGTTTAACCAGTGGGTTAGTGGGTTAATTATTTTATATATATATAAACAATTAATCTCACGGTAGAGGATGCCACATTGGGCTTTACAAATTAAGTTTGGAAAAGAGAACTTTGAGATACAAAGTCTTCTCACTCGTTCTCCCTCTGACCTAACTGCCCTATGTCTTCTTACGAATCTTACCCATTCTCTCTCTAACCTAACTCTCTGTGCCTCTTTTATCTCACTCACGACACCACTCCATCTCTATCAAAAGTACCCGTTCCTCTTATATTCTATCTCTCGATTAAACACCCACCACAAATTCATATTTATCAAAAACTAGCCATACATTTATAAGAGTTCATCATCTGTTGATATAAAATATAACATGGCTTTTATGGATTTATTCTAATCTTAATGTATTGCATATGGGTTTTAGGTATTTCTGATCAATAACGGTGATTTTTCAAAAAAGTGTTCTTAGTTCTTCTTTGTATTCTACTTTTAGTTTGTTTTAATCTCTTTGATTAAAGAGGGGAGAAAAGGGATTTTAAGATTGAGATTCAGAAGAACATGATTTAGAGGAGCTTCTCGTATAGAAAAAAAGGATCGGGAAACAGAAAAAAAAAAAAAAAAAAAATGGGTGTGAAAGATAAAGTAACCGGGTGAACCGGGTAATAAGCCAGATGGGCCGGCTGGTTCGCTGATTTAACCGGACGGTTCAACTGGTTCTTTGGGTTTTTTTACTTGTTAGTGGGTCATAAATGAACCAGGCCATTTTTTCTACTGGTTCACTGGTTTACCAGTTGAACCGTCCGGTCTGGTTCTTAAAACACTGACTCAGACTAATCACAGAATCATGTTATGGGTGACAAGGCTATGTAAAGAAACTAGTTCTATCAGTCAAACATAATATACCATTCACACAATCTTCAGGTAAAACAAGGGTTGGGAGACAATATCGCCGGTATAAAACCGGGTTTAGGCACCACAACAAATTGTCCTTCTCATCTTTCTCGTTTTCATTGGTTTGCAAGGAAGTATCGCAGGCACCTGGTTCTTTAAAAGAAAATGTTAGAACCCAGAATTGTACATGTAAAGCAAAGACAGGGAGTACAAACTGATAATCTCAATGGACAAATTAACTCTAACAAAAAGGAGGAGAGAAAAAATGCTGAAACAGAAATTTTACTAGGTGATGTTAACTATGAGCTACCTTATACTAATACGGGACTATGCGAATGAAAGATTAAACAGATGTATATATGTAACAGAATATGCTATGGTTGAAATTTAGAAATTACAGCTACTACTACAGAGCTAAGCTACAGCTATGGATTCTCTAACCTAAAATCTAAGTTATGCTAATGCAATACAGAGAACAACAGCTTCGCAATACCTAATATTACTCAGCGATTAACACAGTTTGTTACAGGATATAAAAAGATTACAACAACAACTAAATTATTCTAGGGTACGTCACATGAGCTACAGGGTTATAGCAAACTAAAAAGCTTCAGCACGTGATGACAGAAAGCTTTAAATAGAACAACTAACACTAAGTTACACTACCACAACAAGAAAACAATAATCTAAACACATATATACAAACACTAAACTAAAAATAAGTAAAGTGATATCTAAAGATTCAACTACACCGCTACCGAGTCCCCGGCAGCGGCGTCAAAAACTTGGTAGGACTAGAAAACCTACAATTATACTAACCGCAAGTATACAATGTCTACAATGTAGAATACAGTAAGCACGGATCGTTCCCTCAAGGACTTGGTTGGTGTGAATGAATTTCTAAGTTTTACTCTACTAATTTAAGCCGAATGATTGTCGAAACGACGAAACTGTTTGTCTTGTGAAAGATTCAAATGTAAAATGCAAAATAAAAGGCTTTGAGATAGTTGATGGGATGGTACTAGGGCAGTTGATTTCACCACTCAAACTATATTAGACACTCAGCAATGAAGTTGTTCTTTTCCTATATAATGAATCAGCGATGTAGATACGAGTCTTTCGCTTCATCAAAGGGATCTCAATACAAAAGATTCAATATTAACTAAGGTATTAATTCCTAGTATCAGTTGTCTTGTTACAGCACAACTAATCACAGATTAATGAAATCAATTTAACATAAGTTGATGCAACATTATGCGATTGTTATAACGACCTAGGATGCGAGACATACAAGGTGATAGTTATATAATGCAACACAAAGATTGAATGTATCTTTTCAATAGAACATAATAAGAACAACATCATAGATATAAGTGACTAACAATGGTTTAAGGGTTTCATCTCAACCCTAGCTAAGTAATTAGCACATATTGAAAAAAAGTGATAGATGAGATTCAAATATAAGTAAACCCATTATAGCTTCTAAACCCAATTGATTTATCCCTGATTTCTTAAGAACATTCAGAACAAAAAAGAGCTAATTCGAGTATTTTCATATATCTCTTACTCACTGCATACCCCCAATTACACCATGATAACCCCTATTTATACATTTATTTCTCCCCTAAAATCCCCATTCACTCAATCAACAGATACACCACAAGAAAATTAGGGATTTCTTGGAACTCACTACTGATGTAGTCTTCCTTCTCACGCACAGTCATTATACCGTCTTCACAATAGTCTGATGCTGTCGGTAGTGCAAACTTAGATTCAGAAAATTTGATAACGCCTGCTGCTTGTTTTCACTTGTCAATTCTCTGCTGCTTTTGTTGGTGTTTGAAGGAACAATTTTTTTTGACCTAGCTTATCACGCCTGCTGCCTGTTGTTGCCACAACCATCTTACAATGCCTCCTGAGTTTGTCTCCATATCTCGATGCATTAAATCAATCTTCATATCATATCATGCTTCAAACAATAAAGGAGAGGAGAAATCGTTGGGGTAGGAAGATTGATTTGATGTGAAATGGTACTGGGTAGAGAGTAACGAAGGTTGACAGAGAATTAGGGTTAGAGAGGGATGGGTTAAGAGATAGGGTAGGAAGATTGATTTGATGTGAATTGTTTCTTGTGTATGAGATCGGGTTGAGAACATTGATAATGTATTCTAGTGTAAAACATGAGTACCTCGTTTTGGTATTCAAGAATGGACCTTGGTGTTATAAACGGCAGTTTATTATATAGATGCCCACTTTAGTGGAACCATATTACTTGTGAACCAAGTATGTAAACTCTATAAATATAGTCCTAAGCCTTTGTATTTCACACACATATGAATAAAATTTCTCTCTCTTTCTTCCTCTCTACTTGTATCTTCTTCTCCCTTTTCTTTATTTCATAACACTTGGGATTGATTTCATTTCCATGTATTTGAATTCTGAACTTCGGCCTATTGATTTATTTCAAGATCAGATATTTCTTTTTCTTGTTCACTACTGGTTCCATTCACTTCATAAATCTGCTCGCACCCCGGCTGCCTTCTCCATTACACGTATCTGCTTAGAGCCGACTTGACATCTAGCTCGACAAGGCATAATAGCTTCACTTTGTGCATATCCCATGTTCAGACCATTCTTTTCATTCCCCTAGCATTACAAAACAAAAATCAGAAACAATAACCACACATTTACTCGCAACGAACAAGTGATACAAAAAATATAATTTGGCATAAATATAGGAAATTAGTGCAACAAGATACAGTAAACACCTACAAAATGATAAGAATATATACAATATTAGGTGCCTATCAAAGGTCTCCTTTGCTTTCATGTCTTCTTTTGACAATTTTACAGGTTTAACAGGGATTGGTGTTTGTATTATAGATCCAACAGGAGACACAATTGGCAGGAGAACCAGGGGAACCCGAATCCATGGCAGGGAAGAAGGTGAATGCTTAGCGGCGCATGATGCTATAGATTGGGCCTCTCAACTTCACTGCAGATCTCTCGATCTTCTGGGAACCAATCAAAGTATGACTAAAGTCTGCAAGGCGGAATGAGAAGAATTAGCTGGAGGACTACTGGTAGAATAGATAACCTTATTTTGTGTCTAAAAAACTTTGATAGAGTTTGTCGTAAGACCATTAAACATGGCACTTTTCCCGATCTCCAAAGGCTGGCTATAGTCGGAGGCACCTTTACTTCTAGAAATTTTTCAATAACTCCTTCTTTATCTAAAAAATACAGAATTAACTAAAACAAGTATGAATCGAAACAGAACTGCGTTGGTAATATTGCTACAACTCTCTAAGCCAAGTCGGCAGGTATCAAATAGCACCTCTATGAAATTTCGCGGAAACTCACACGTCGCTTGCATACCACGCGGGAATATTGAAGATAATTCCCCACCACTATCACTTGGCTACTACACGCGGCACAATAGAAACACAACACGATAAAACGGATGACACATTCGTAATTAAATCCATGAACCATAGCCTTTCTCGTAACCTATAACTTCTTTCCTCACTAGTCGGTCAAGCTGAAAAATCAAGATCTCCAAAACCATTTCTTCTCTTACTCTCAAAAACTTTGATTTGATCAATCTCTTCATCATCAACAATGGATCTACGAGAATCAATTGCAAACGAAACAAATGTCGCGTTACAGATAGCAAAACAAGTAATGCTAAAAGAAAAAGAAACAAATCTAGTATTTTCGCCACTATCAATCCATGTAATATTAAGTTTAATGGCATCTGGTTCTAAAGGTAAAACTTTGGATGAGATGTTATCGTTCCTAAAATCATCTTGTAATGGTGATCTTAATTCATTTTCATCTGAACTTGTTGCTCTTATATTGGCTGATGGTAGTCATACTGGTGGTCCGTTATTGAGATTTGCTAATGGTGTTTGGATCGAGAAATCTCTTCCTATGAAACCTTATTTTAAAGATATTGTTGATTCTGTTTATAAAGCTGCTTCTAATCAAGTTGATTTCCAGACCAAGGTAACCTCATTTTTCTATTTTCAAGATTTTTTTAGACATTATTCATTTTGCTCATTTTCTGTGCTTTATTTGTTTCTATGTGCTCATCAGTGTTCGAGTGTAGTTTTAGAACTGAAAATTTGATGGATCGGAACTCATTTACACACTATATACCGGCCAAAAAGAAATGATTGGAAGTTGGAACTATACAAACCAAAAAGAAATGATTGGAAGTTGGAACTAGTTTCTGGAGTTTAGATTTACATTGTACTACTAGATCAACTAACAAGCCGAGAGTGTATTGAGATTTTGAGGTATTGTGTGACATTATGGTAGTATTCCGTTTGTGTAGGATTATTGTTTTTGTTTGTGACATAGTGTTACTGTTACTCTTACCATGGTGAAGGTTTCATATGAGGAATCACTACAGTTTAATGCTGATTTGGGTTGGATTGGTGTGGGTTTATTGTTTAAATTTATGATTGGCTTGTAGGTGTTTGAATTATCGGTGAGGTTTTATATGACATGGAGTTTCTGTTAGTTTAGCAATGTTCAGGTAACAGAATGTAGAGCGAGCAAGTATATGTGCATTAAGTTATGTGGTTGTTTTTGTTGCATCTGTGTAGGTTCATTGGTTAATTTACAATGAAAACATAGGGCTAATTTATATTCTGAATTTGTTAAGTATATCCTTGTTTTATCCTTATTGATTTATGGTTATATAAAGCTTTCTAATTGGTGTTTTCTGATGCAACCTTTTTTAGTAGTGGTACTTAGATGTTACCTGTTGGTAGTAATCATGGATCTGCAACTCATACAACTTTAGTATTTTGTGGTATGAATGGAACTGTTAATCTAACCATGTGTCCACTCCTAAGGAAGATTTGTGTGCATCAATCGGAGAAGTTCTTGTTACAATAGATATTATTTGTACATTGGACTACGAAAATTCAATTTGGCTGTGAGAAGGATTATTTGTATGCTTACATATCGTAAATACTAAATACTAATAGCGCGTAACGTATGATGACAGACAAGCTCTTTTACAACCATGAATCTGGCATATGACATGCACATTATTTATTGAGAAAAGCTTGGCATATTAGAAACTTGTGTTTCATATCAACCAAGTCTTGACATTAGTGCATACAGGGTATTAGCATGAACACCAATATGTTACTGTTATGTTATTTTATATTCTGCTGTTGTACTTGATGGTTCGTTGGTTTGTTGTCACTGTTGCAGGCTGTTGAAGTGGCAAATGAAGTTAACTCGTGGGCTGAAAAGGAAACCAATGGCCTTATCAAACAGGTTCTTCCTTCTGGTTCAGTTGACCATTCAACTAAACTTATCTTTGCAAATGCTCTTTATTTCAAAGGAACGTGGAATGAGAAATTTGATGGGTCAGAAACCAAACATGAAGATTTTCACCTTCTTAACGGAACTAAAGTCCAAACACCCTTCATGACAAGCAAGAAGAAACAGTTTGTCAGTGAGTTCAATGGTTTCAAAGTTCTTGGTCTGCCTTACAAGCAAGGGGAAGATAAGAGGCGCTTCTCCATGTATTTCTATTTACCTGATGCTCAGAATGGGCTGGCAGCACTGGTAGAGAAGATGGGTTCAGAACCTGATTTCTTAAACCGCTATATCCCGTCCCAACAAGTAGAAGTTGGTCAGTTCAAGATTCCTAAATTCAAGATCTCATTTGGATTTGAAGCTTCAAGCCATCTGAAGGAGTTAGGCCTGGTATTGCCCTTCTCCGGTGATGACGGAGGTCTAAGTGAGATGGTTGATTCGGTTCAGGGTCAGAACCTTTATGTTTCAAGCATTCACCACAAATCTTTCATTGAAGTAAATGAGGAAGGTACTGAAGCTGCTGCAGCTTCTGCTGCTGTGATAAAACTGAGGTCCTTACAAATGTCCGGCCCGATCGACTTCTTAGCTGATCACCCATTCATCTTCCTGATCCGAGAAGATATGACCGGCATGGTTCTGTTTGTTGGCCATATTGTCAATCCAGCTCTGGAGGCTTAACCTAGTGTGGTAGGAGAGAGACCTAACTTAATCATGTTTGTAGCAAGTAAAACTGAAATACATGAAAATCTTAGTACAAGGTTTTGATGCTGATTACTGTATGTGTTAATGTATAATAAATGGTTTTTAGTTTGTACTGTGGTCCCAGGTTTGACCTCAACTGAATGTTAGCCGTACCATACGCCAATGCCAATTCCCATACAAGGTGAATTATGTTTGAGATAGGCTCTGCTTTAGAAGGCCCCATATGTATGTGGATGAGTATGGAATTATGGATTATGGAATATGGATTTATCTTGTAAAGTTTGGCCATAAAATGAGAAGATAGATGTAGATAGACATAACTTTATATGAAAGTAGAGAAACCAGCATTTTTGAAGTTTTGCCATAAAATGAAAAGATGGAAGAAGATCATACGTAATAAAAAGGAACTAGTGAAAAGTGTGAAACTAGAATTTTGATTTCAGTGGGCTGAGAGACTAATTAGAGAGTCGTGATAAAATAGAAGAAGGCAAGTAAAAGGGACAGAAACTGTTACTAGAACTGATGCAGGTCCATTCATGTATGTCGGTGCCGTCCTCGTCGTTACAATCTTAATTTAGTTCATTGCTCGTTTAGTTCGTTCATTTGGTAAATGTCTTTGATAAAATAAGTTTACTGCTCTTTCCTCCCATTTGCTCCAGCCATGTGATTTGGTGCGAAAATATCGAATCACTACCGGTTATTGTCCCTCCCGTACACTCAAAGCATGTAAAAATAATGGTGGCGCTTGTTAAAATAAAATAAAAAATCAAAAAAATTGTCTCGTTTGCAGTTCGTTAGAGCTTTGCATACTACAAATTATTAACTCTTGTTTAATCAAGAGAAGACAACAAAAATAGAGGTGTTTGCTTAACTCGAAAAGTTTACAATGTTGTTTAGTCGTATAGTCATGTGTCTGGTCGAGCCACGTAAAGCTGGAAGCCAATTTGTCCCTTGAGCTGGCCGAAGCAAACAAACATCAGATTAATTAATCAAAGCCAGCTTGAACCCATATTAACAAGTCATTAACATTCGATATAAACTAAGCCAAATATCAATTAATTCATCTCCCAAATTAGCAAAGAAGAGTAAATGAACATAGAAACGCATCAATCAGTTGAAGTGACTCATGAGATGAGATCGGGAAATATTCCCGAAGATTCCCATTCTTAGAAAGTTAGAATAGGATTCTAGGTGGGACATGTTAAAAAAGCTGTCGATGATGACCATATCAAATCAAATCTCTTGTATAGTCTAGTAGAAGAAGAAAAGGAAGAATAGCGAATGACGGTTGAGTGTGACTTCACTTGCATTTGCAGCAACACCTATTAGATTAGATTAGACACAAATTCAAAGAAGTTTCTATGCGCACATTATAAGCCTTCAAAGCTTTGACTCTTAATAATTCTCTTGTTTTTGCATTCTCCAAAGTTTTAGTATAATTCAAGTTTCAAAACTAAAAACCAGTAATTTCAATTCTCAATTTTATATTCTTAAAACAAGAAGAGAACTGAAGGTGTCCTCGATTTTGATGCATTAGAACCTGGACACCGACCCAACTCCCATCACTTGACTCCTCGATTCTATACAAATACGTCAATCTTCCTTAACTTTCACTCTCTGTAGTTGGTCTTTCCAAGTTTCTCTTTTTGATTTTTTGGAGAGGGACTGTTTTTTGAGGTTGAAGAGAAGAAACCATTTCTAAGATTTGAGGGATCTGTGAAAAAGTTAACTGAAGAAGGAGAAAAAATGGGGGAAACACATCATGATCATCATGATCATTCTCATACACCGCCACCAATAGGAGTACCACCTATGTCTGTTGGATTAGGAGGACCACTCTCAGGACCTAGAGGAGCTACGTTTACACCTGAAGAACAACTTCATCAGCTTACTTTCTGCATCCATTCTAATCCTTCATGGCGTAAGTATTTTATTTTATTAGATGCATTAGCACTTTTTTCATTCTGGGGTACCTTTTTATTTTTCCAAATCTTAAGTTTATTTTTAAGTTCTGGATATTCTATAAAAAGTACTTAAAAAGCATGTCAATTTCCTTTTTATAATACACAAAATGGGATTTTCGTTTGATCTGATTGAAACCCAGAATCTATTTTCAGTTTATATTTTGTATGAAGATTCATTTTCTTCACTGACCCTATTGTGAATCTGAAGAAACCACTTTTTGTACTGTAATTTAGAATTTTGAGTTTTGCACTGTCTGTTATTTTATACTGTAGCAACAAAAAAATTCTAGAACCAAGGAATTTCAGTAGTATAGCTTTTTCAGTTAGCCGGAGATGATGATTTAAGTTCAAATATTGGCTTTTGTGATAACAAGACTTGTTTAGCATTTACATATCTGTTTTAATCTTGATACTAACTATTTGTGTATGTCTGGATTCAATTTTACAGCGGAAATGTTTCTTCTGGCTTTCCAGCATTACATTGTGACACTAGGAACGACTGTTATGATTGCCAGCTTTCTTGTTCCTCGAATGGGAGGGGACCATGTACAGTTTCCGCATAATCTTATTTATTCTTTGTTTAAGTGTACAAGCTGTGTTGCTGTTAACATTTTATTTAATCTTGTTCTAACATTTGAATTTTTGTTGTTGAATAATGGAACAGGGAGATAAAGCTCGTGTAATTCAAACATTGCTGTTTATGGGTGCTATTAACACTCTTCTTCAAACTTTCCTGGGGACACGGCTTCCTACAGTGATGGGCTCATCATTTGCATTCGTCATACCAGTGGCGGCAATAATTAGAGATTTCTCTGATAGTGGCTTCAACAGTGAGCATGATGTATGTAAAATATTACTCTGAGACTTCTGATGACTAGGTCATGAATTTTTCATTGAAGTATGTCAGTTATGTAGTAAATTTGCCGTTGACACCAATATAATTTGATCGTGGTGTAGATGAGTTCATAACCTCCCCATGAACGACATTTTCCTTCACAAAACTCTCCTTAAACTACCTGTTGTGTGCTAGCAATTCGCAAATTAAGTTCAATACTGATACAATTTCAGGGTGCTTGCAGAGATTCGTCCACACAATGCGAGCTATTCAAGGAGCATTAATTGTCTCATCATTTTTCAATATCATCATTGGGTATAGTAAGGCATGGGGGACATACTCAAGGTAACATTTTTGTCTGAGTTCTGCAACTCTTCTTTATTTTAGCCTTTTTTTAAGGTCCATCAGGGCTTGAAATTTGACCTGTAAGACATCTAAGTATCCTCCTATCCTGTTACGCATACTGACATCTTTAATTCAATGTCATTGACAGACTCTTCAGTCCTGTTTCAATTGTTCCAGTGGTCTGTGTTGTGGGTCTTGGCCTGTTCCAGAGGGGATTTCCCATGGTATTGTTTTGCCTTTGAGCTCTTTTTTTATCATGAAATTTGCAATGGAAAATGTAAGAGCTGACTGATAATTTCTTTGGTCTCTGCAGCTTGCACAGTGCGTTGAGATTGGACTGCCCATGTTAATTCTACTTGTTATCGTCCAACAAGTAATGTATTAGTTTTATCTGATTAAATGATTCTTAAGCAGTTCAAATGGAATAGAAGATGAAAAACTGTAAAAGCTTAATATCGCTTTTCTTGCAGTACTTGAAGCGTCTCCATGAGAGCACTTATGTTATACTTGAGAGATTTGCGTTGTTGATGTGTGTTGGAGTTGTATGGGCTTTTGCTGCTCTACTCACTGTAAGTGGTGCTTACAATGATGTCGGTGAACAAACAAAAACAAACTGTCGCACTGATAAATCCCACCTTTTGTCAGCGGCTACATGGTATGGTATAAAGTTACAGAAATCTCTTTAATAGCAGTATTAACGCCAGTCTTACTTAACTTGCCACTGCCTTGGTTCTAGGATTAGAGTGCCATACCCTTTTCAATGGGGTCCACCCATCTTCAGAGCTAGCCATGTGTTTGGAATGATGGGAGCTGCGCTCGTTACCTCTGCTGAGGTCAGTCATTTCTTTTTGCATTATTGGAACTGTAACAATATATGGTTTTGGTTTACTTAATATTTTTTATTGCATATTGCAGTCAACTGGAACATATTTTGCAGCTGCACGTCTTTCAGGTGCTACACCTCCTCCAGCTCATGTGCTTACTCGAAGCATTGGTCTGCAGGTAAGTCAACAACCACAAATAAAGAGTGTCCAGGTTAATCCTTACGAGCTTTTTCTGTTCTTGTTTTCATGGTGAGAAGACTAATTTTGTAATGACCAGTTATCTTTTGTTTCAACAGGGTATTGGTATGCTGCTTAATGGTATCTTTGGAGCAGCAGTTGGCCCGACTGCATCTGTGTAAGCTTACATGAGCTAACCCTATTTGTATTTTTTTTATTTGCATCTCTTTGTGGCTTTACCCAGCATATGAATGTCCTGTTTGCAGAGAAAATGTTGGTCTTCTTGGATTGACCCATGTTGGTAGTCGAAGAGTTGTGCAGCTATCATGCATATTCATGCTCTTCTTCTCTATATTTGGTTAGTCAACCCTAACTTGTTTAAAGAGTTAAAAACTTTAAAGTTAAAACTAAGTATATCCTGGAGTACGTCAGTTAAACTGGAAACTTTTTTTATTTATTTTTCAGGAAAATTTGGTGCGTTTTTTGCATCTATTCCGCTGCCAATATTTGCTGCAATTTACTGTGTGCTCTTTGGACTCGTTAGTAAGTTCATCATTTCAATCTTTCATGTATTCTACAATCAACAAGAACCAGCATCCATTTCTTATAACATGCTTACTCATGCTATTTTATGTTTTGGTAGCTGCTACTGGGATCTCGTTTATTCAGTTTGCGAATAATAACTCCATGAGGAACCTTTACGTATTGGGTCTTTCGTTATTCCTGGGTATTTCAGTTCCGCAGTATTTTAATAACTTCAGTAATATAGCTGGTCATGGACCAGTTAATACAGACGGGGGATGGGTAAGTCGATATCATGTTATTTAACAAGTAGTTTCAGTACCAAAATCCCAAGTGTACTCTTTAGTATCCATTGTTGATTAATGCTTTTGTTTTGCAGTTCAATGACATTATTAATACAATATTCTCTTCGCCGCCAACTGTGGCATTGATAGTCGGGACACTACTTGATAACACACTTGACGCTAGACGGTACGTCGAAGATAGAGGACTTGGGTGGTGGATTCCATTCCAACACAGAAATGGAGATATGAGAAACGATGAGTTTTATGCTTATCCCATCAGGATAAGCGAACTAGTCCCTAGTAGATTTCTCTAACTAAAATGAAGGATTGTTTCATGAATGTACTAGCTGTTGTACTATATGCATCCTATAATATTCATATTCTTGCTGAACATAGTGTTTCAAATTTTCATCGACTAAAAGAATTGGGTAGAACAATTGTGTCAGACTTTTGGCCCTTTGTTTCTGCAGAGTTACAAACATTTTTACAGGCTTAATCTCTGTATTTATATTTACCAACAAGAAATTGCATTGTTGGCTCAGAGCCCCTGCTGCCCTGCTTTGCAGTTACAGTATAACCCCTCTAAAATAATAGCGTTGGGACCGGCAAAATTTATTAATTTATCGCGATATTAAATAATCGTATAAATTAGTAACTATTAAATTATATATTAATTAGTTTATCAAAATATTGTTTAATTCTAAAAGAAAAATAAACAAAAGGAACCAATACACCTTATTCCATTGCAAATTGTTTTTGTCATTGTAAGAAAAATAAACAAAAGGAACCAATACACCTTATTCCATTGCAAATTGTTTTTGTCATTGTAAGATTCGTTCAATGGATGATACCGTATTAAATAATCCAAGTAAACCGTTAGATAATAAAGGAACTGGAGAATTACAAAATTTAATCAATAGATTGAATTATCACAATGGAATGGATGTTGATTTTCTTTTAAACAGCCCTCAAAAGGATATTGATTCAGATTTGTTGATTGACGAAGAAATAATTGAGGGTGTCATGGGAAAATACGAAAGTGATGATGTGGAAGTCGAAGATAAAAGTGTAGTTACAGAAGCACCTTCCCGTAAATAAGCTATCAAAGCTACAAAGATGTTTAATAGATTTTTATTGCATCAGGAAATGACAACACCAAAAACTCTTCTAATGTAAACAAAAACCAAGATGAAATTCAACGTGACATCAATTTTAAGAAAAACCAAGTCACAATTGAATCATTCTTTACCAAATTAGCATAATTGTAAAACTAAATTTATATAAATTGGATAATTATTAATTTATATATTCGAGAGGACCTATAGAAAGCTAAAAAAAAATATTATTTATAAATTTAGCACGTTGGTCCCGACACGAGACCGGTAAAATTTATTAACTTATCGTGATTATTAATTTACCGTGGATTAAATTATAGGTTCTACTGTACCATTTTCTTTTTTTTAAATAAGCACAGATGCAATATCAGCAGCAAACGTTCAAAATAACAATGCCACCTCTATTAACACCCATCTTAAACAATGTCTGCGTGTCAAAATAAATAATCAGATTCTCACAGGTGTCCTTCTGCTGGTTACACGTTTCTGCCATTTGTATGACTTGTAAGACTATGATTCAAGCTTCATCTCAAAACTTCAAAGTTATTCATGTTTATCACTCTCTCAACTGAAACCTCTTGATAACTCAATCCATAGTCATAATAGAAAGAAAAAAACACTAGTAATTCAATGTCAGATCCATCTCCATCTCCAGTGTCTGATTCACCTCCATCTCCAGCTCCAACTCCAGTTTCTAGCTCACCAAAACCCAGAGGTGCACTTCTTTCTCTAAATACTTACATCCTTTGGTTTTGCTGGTATTTTAACTACTCAAATTTGTAACCATTATTTATCTTAATTAGTTGCAGAGAGAAGCATAGATAATTCATCATGGGAAGACGTATTATTATGGAAGAAGAAGAAACAAAGTTTATCAATATTAACAGCTTCAACATTAACATGGGTTGTACTACAAGTTTATGGATATAACTTCATCACTATCGCTTCATGGGTATCCATGGCTATTCTAGCCATGATGTTCCTTTTCGGAAACCTCCTTAGGCTCCTGGGAAAGTAATTACTCAAAAATAAATTCAAAAGAAATATTAGCAAATATCAAATCTTATTGGTTTGTAGTTGATTGATTTCACTTCATATTGTTTCAGGGAACCACCAAAGATAGATGATTTTGCAATTTCGGAGGAATTAGTAATGGGTTCAGCAAAGAGATTGAAAGGAAATGTTGAACAAGGAATTAGATGGATGTTTAGTGTTAGTTCAGAGAAAGAATGGTTTATGTTTGCTCAAGTTATTGGCGCTTTATTGGTTCTTTCTCAAGTGGGTAGATACTTCGATTTTGTTACTCTTCTGTATATGGGTAAGTTTCGATTGCAGTAAAATGAATTTTACTTTTTCTCATTTATAGAACGTATCTCAAATAGAATTTGTCACAATTGATGAGCAGGCGTGGTGACTGCGATGACAGTACCATTGATGTACGTGAAATATGAAGAACAGTTAAAGAAGTTTGTGGGGAAGATTAGAGCTCAAGGGAGAGCATACTATGAGAAAGTTGATGAAAAGGTATTGAGAAAATTGAAGCATAAGGCTGGGTTTGTTGAGAAGAAAAGGGAGAAAAAGGAAGAGTAAGTTTGTGTTTAAGATTTCAGTGTGGATGTTAATTATATGATGCTGTTTGTGTGTTTAATTAGTTGTAATCAAGGATTTTGGTACTTCATATAAGGGATTGCTATGTGTGTGGATGTGTTTATGGTAGTGTATGCTTCGTATCTTTTTACGCAAAGGGCACAGCTAAACCACCAAGGAAGTGGTCAACTGTAAAAAGGGCGCCTTGTGCTCAATTGTAGTAGAGACACAAGAGTTACAGAGAAGAACTTGTATCAAAAACAATCTGAAAAAAGAAAGAAAACAGAACCCCAGAATAAACCAAGTGGCTTTAAAAAACTCTGACAAAACCTTACGATGGACCTAGAACATTAATCACAACACTCACAGAATAGCTATCAAAAAAATTCTTGCCCACACCAGTTGAATATATGAATCTTCACAATATCACTTACTACCTTCAGATCGTATTTGCCATTCAAATGCCTGTTTCTTTCCACCCAAGTTGTCCACCTGATTGCAAATGGAATTTTGACAGATTTTCCTTTGTTGCCTTTTTTTTCTTCTTATTCCATTCCCATTATGTCTTTGTTACGACAAATGCTATCCCGCACCGTTTTGCGGAGCTTCCACCGTTAGATGATAACGGTTAAATTCATAGGACCTACCATTTTCAGAAAAGGATCCACCATTTTCCCTAAAGGGTTCGAGGCTGTGGGATCTAGATTTTAACGTGATCTAACGGTAAAAAAGCCGCTTGAGCGTAATAGCTTCCCGCAAAATGGTGCAGGACAGCAGAGCTCCTTTGTTACTGATCCGTGATCTGTGAGTTTTTTAGTTTTTTACTATGGTGCCCCACCATCTTCACCCATGTATGTCCTTGCGGTACACTTACATATGCATTCATTGTGTTTATCTAGCCTATAAATAGGTCCATGTGCATTCTCATTTGTAATAAGGTTACACAAGTAATAACAATTTCTCTTTCTATTTTCTTTCGCACAAGAACATTATATCTACAAGCCTCTTAAGGTTACACAAGTAATAACAATTTCTCTTTCTATTTTCTTTCGCACAAGAACATTATATCTACAAGCCTCTAACCCGGTGCATACGCACCGGCAGTGTGTAAAGCATTTGTGCATAAAATTCGAAGAAACTAACCCTACATAATTAATTTGAACTACAACCTTATATAATTAGTTTGAACTACAACCTTATATCCTTTGAGTCTGCATCTTTTTTTGGTATTCCTTCTGGTATGATCTTATTACCGTTTGAAGGCTTTTATCTGTGTGATGTTGGAGCATGAAAAAGCCCTCGCTTCTGAAATTTAATAATTTTTTTATGTAATTTAATCTTAAAAACCCTTGAGACAAATAGTTAGCATTATAATAATGATGATTATCCATCTTTCGCTGTACTCTGAATACCAATGAAGACAGTTTTTGTTTTTTTTTTCTTTCTTTCTTTCTTTCTTCGCAGAAGAGGATTAAACCTCATACCATATATTGATTAAAATGACCTTCACAGAACTGACGATCATTTACAGTTACAAGACTGATGCAATTTCTTAAATATAAACTGTTTAAAATAGCTAAAAGAGGTCGAAGCTGCTACACTTCCCCCACTCCCTTCCCCCATTAGGTGGTTTAGCCCTTGATCTCTTGGATTGAGATTAGCAGGGGGTCTCATTATTATTGGATTTAACCAATGCCTGCATGACACATAGTGGAGGAAAGGAGTGGGGGTAAAGAGTGGGGGATATATATCATTTTCGAAAAGAGGTTCCCCTTTCCAGGTGTTTTGTACGGCATTCCTGTTACAAAAAGTGAAGATGTCTGCGGTTTTCTTAATTGTATATCTAGAAGTTAAAACAAACCTGACATATTTAGGGGCCACTAAAAAGGAATTAGGGGCCACTAATAAGACAAAATAGGGTCACCCAAACCTAAAATGATGTCACCCCTTATCTTCAATTTTCGTAATGGCTAAATTGCCCCTCACATTCGGTAGTTTATACTACAATCGGTAATTTAACTATATATAATCGGTAGAAATTATGTTACAGTAACTTCCGAATATAAAGTAGCCCCAAAAATGAATTTTGTCAAAATCCTTTATTTTTCAAATTAGAGGAATGATATTCGGTAGGTAAATTGATTATTATCTACCGATTATTCTTGATTCAAAAAATTCAAATTTTTGTACTAAAAATTAAGCACAATCGATAGATAATGAGCATCACTTATTAACACAATTTACTACCGACTGTTATAATTCCAAAATTCGAAAAATTAAGGTTCGAAAAATTAAGGGTTTTTTTTCTTTTCAAAAACTCATTTTGGGGCCAGTATATAATCGGAAGTTTGTTTAACTGAAATTACTACCGAATATGATAATTCTCGTTTCGAAATGCCATTATGTATATAATCGGAAGTTAAGTTCACTTATCTTACTTCCGATTGTTATAATTCCAAAATTCGAAAAATTAAGGGTTTTTTTTTCAAAAACTCATTTTGGGGCCGGTATATATTCGGAAGTGAAAATTAACCCAATTTACCACCGATTATGGTAGTACGCAATGATCGAAAATTGAAGGATTTTGGAAATATCTCATTTTGGGGACACTATATATTCGATAGATAAATTAACACAATTTACTACCTATTATGGTAGTACCAAGATTCGAAAATTTTATATATAAAAAAAAATAGAAAATTAATAACTCAAATAATTCTCCAAACAATAACTAAATACACACTAACTACCGATTTTGCAATTAACTACCGATTATGTAAGGGCAATTTAGCCATTGCAAAAATTGAAAATAAGGGGTGGCATCATTTTAGGTTTGGGTGACCCTATTTTGTCTTATTAGTGGCCCCTAATTCCTTTCTAGTGGCCCCTAAAAACGCTAGGAAAACAAAAGCATTTACTTTAAAGTTTATTACTGGATTTGTTTGATCTTGAAAATCATTGCTGATTTTATATCTTCGTTCTCTTGCATTTGCATATCTTCCCATCAACAACTTTAGAACTGGTGTTGAGTCACTTTGAAAGATGAATCTATATCCACTCCATTCAGTTGCCCATTGGAAGGCCGCTTCTGCACCTTTTTCTTCTCGTTGCTCTCTTGTTGTACAATCTGCATACGATCCCCTAGCTTCAATTGTAGTACCTGTGTAATCAATGAGAGTGAGACCAATACCTGAAGAAGTAATGGGATTTTGTATTGATAGTGCTATATTAATTCTCAAACTCATAAAGGTGATCTCCTTATCTGGTTCTCTGTTCATTATTTGTAGTACTTCATCATGCATAGGGTTATAATACAGATTTGCATGATATTATAAGAAGGGTTGTTCACATGCATGTAGCTATTTCTAAATCTCACTATTTGTCTTTTTGTGTTTTCACTGTTTTGGTCTTTGCTTTCCATATATGCCAAGAAACTAGACTACAGAATTCCGTCCAACCTAATATGCATTTATCTTTGTTTCCTACATTGAACCGGTTGTTTAACCATTCATGGAAAGTGTTACAATTGTCACTGACAAAGTTTAAATCATGATTTAAGTGTAACCAAACCTGTTTTGTGAAGTTACATTTAAGGAAAAGTGAGTTAGAGTTTCTTCACCATTTTTGCAGAGGCTACATTTTCTGTCGGTGTCTGGTAAAATTGCAGCAATTCTCATTCCTGTTGGAAGAATAGAATTTCCCGTTTTCCAAGTGAACATTTTGATAGACGGTGTTGTATTCATATTCCATATTTTATTCCAATCTAGGGTCGGGCTATCACTGTTATTGATAGAGTCATATAGAGAATGGACTGTGAAGTTACCTTTATTGTTTAAGCTCCATTTAGCAGTGTCTTCTTCTTCATGTTCAGGTATACTTATTTGTAAAATCTTATCTATTGTTATTTGATCAAAACATACATTTAATTTACCTATATCCCATGTTCTATTTTCCTTTACGAGTTCATTTACCTTCTTTAAATTACTAGTTCCATTACTTGGTTTAATGATTGGTGCTGTGGTATTTGGGATATCCATTGATCTTCCCATATATCTACCAATTTACCATTTCCAATGATCCAGTTGCAGTTTTGTTTTATCAGTTGGACGCCATTGTGTATGCCATTCCAAACCCAACTGTCTCTTGGGTTTGGTTTTGATTTTGTATGAAAAATATCATGGTTTGGGAAATATTTAGCTTTCAATATAGTAGCACACAAGGAGTACGGATTTTATTTTAATCTCCATCCCATCTTGGCTATCATAGCCAAGTTGAATTTTTCAATATTCTGAATTCCCAACCCCCCTCTTCCAAAGATTTACAAAAATATTTCCAAGCTTTTAGGTAAACCCCTTTTTTCCCATTTTTTGTTTTTCCCATTTTTGTCTTTTCCCCACCAATAATCTCTTTGAAGTTTATTTAAGGTTTTTCAAGTCTTTTTCGGTATTTTAAAACAGTTCATTTGGTACACAGCTAGGGAGGATATCACATTTTTTATCATTGCTGTTCCACCTGCAGTATTTATGTTAATACCTTTCCAATTTTGAAGTCTGTTACCAATTTTTTGTACTAGTGGTTCAAAACTTTCAATTTTTGATTTATTCGTAAACAATGGGGAACCTAAATATCTGTCATTTAAGGGTATAGAGTTTACTCCTAATATTTATTTTATTTCGTTTATTCTATTTGGTTCTGTTATTTTACTGAAAAACACCCCAGACTTGTTTAGATTGATTAATTGACCTGAAACATTTCCAAAATTCTGAAACAATTCAACTAAGTTTTTGCTAGTAGTATCATTTGCCTTACAAAAAATAAGGCAGTCATCTGCAAAAAGTAGATGACTAACAGATGGCGCATATCTTGAAATTTTGATTCCTGTAATCATACCTTTGTCTTCAGCGTTAGTTATAGTTCTTGATAACGATTCCATAAAAACAGGAATAAGTAGGGAGATAATGGATCTCCCTGCCTTAAGCCTCTAGTAGGTTTAAAAAATTCAGTTGGTGCGCCATTTAGAAGCACATAAAGAGTTGTTGTTGAAATACATTGAAAAATCAAATTGCACCATTTATCAGAAAAACCAATTTTACGCATAATAGTGATTAGGAAACTCCATTCGACCCTGTCAAAAACCTTTGACATGTCGATTTTTAGTCCCATTAAGCCTTTTTTGCTTTTAGTGTTACGCATCTTATGAATAATTTCATGTGCAATAACAATATTGTCTGCAATCTGTCTATCGGGAATAAAAGCATATTGGTATGGGCTGATGATTCTGTCAAGCATACCTTTCATCCTGTTAGCCATTAATTTCGAGATTATTTTGTAAGAAGTATTGTTTAAGGTTATAGGTCTAAATTCAGCAGTTGTAGAAGGATTAAGAGTTTTAGGAATAAGAGATATAAAAGATGAATTGAGTTCTTTAGAAAGGTAGCCACTTCGGGAAAAAAATTGAATCATCAAAACTAAATCCTTTTCTATGATTTCCCAATTCTGTTGATGATAATTGGGTGGAAAGCCATCCGTACCTGGACTTTTATCAGGCTCCATAGAAAATAAAACATTTTTTATTTCAACATTGGTCGGAATAGAACAGAGGAAATTGTTATCTAAATCAGTGATGCATTCAGGAATAAGGTCGATCATATTTCTATCTATATTCGGGTTGACAGTTGTTGCAATGTTTTTAAAATGGCTTGTTATACAGTTAGCTATATCATGCCTACTATTTAGCCAGATGTCGTTGTTATCCATAATGGCTTCGATCCTGTTTCTTCTATATCTTTTTTTCGCTTTACTATGAAAATATTTAGTATTTCTGTCTCCAAGAGTTAAGTTTTGGTCCCTGCTTTTATCTTTCAAGAATTTTTCTTTGATCTCATACCACTTCGTAAGTTGACAGTTCAACTGAGCAAGATCAGCAGCCTTGTTCAAATAGTTCTGTCTTTTATTTGTATGTTAGGTTCTTTTTTATTGTCTCTATATTAGTTTTTATATTACCGAACACATTTTTATTCCAAAGTCTCAGGTAATACTTTACATTAGTGAGTTTTTTGGTGAAACAAAAAGCTAGTGAACCTCGTATTTGATTGTCCCAACATTCCTGAATTAGCCCAGCACACTATTCATGTTTCATCCACTCACAAAAATACTTGAAAGGAGTTGGGCCGTCATTCCAAGTATTGTGAGTTTTTAGACTGATAGGGACGTGATCAGAAGATAAAGGGCCCAAATGGCGCAAGTTAGAACTAGGGAATTTTATGTTCCAATTTTTATTAACCAAAGCCCGATCTAGCCTTTGTTCAGTAAATTCAAGACCAGATCTTCTATTATTCCAGGTAAATGTGTAGCCTATGAATCCCAAATTCATAAGACCACAGTTATCAATTAACGTTTTGAAAATGTTTGCTTCCCTCTTATTGAAAGGATGTCTACTTTTCTTTTCTTCTTCTCTAAGCACAACATTACAGTCTTCTATTACTACCCAAGGGATGTACTCTGTTTTAGACATGTTTTTTATTATGTCCCAGGAATCACTTTTAAGTTTAAGATTGGACGCGGGACTACCGTAAAAGCAAGTTAACAACCAAAAGTAATTTGCATTTTCAGATTGAATTTTAGCATTAATATAAGTATAATTTTAGTCTAGCAGTGTTATTTTCACATTGTTTTTCCAGATTAAGCACAATCCCCCAGCTCTACCTCTTGGTGGCACTAACCAATAGTTATAAACATTAACTTTCTTCATTATTTTGTGCATCTCCACACTTTGTTGTTTTGTTTCTGACAAAAAAAATATATATGGATTATTTTTATCTAGTAGATCTTTTAGACTATTTGTTGTTTCTACATTCCCTAATCCCTGACAATTCCAGGATATCATGTTAATAAATTCCAAGAAATAAGAAATAATAAGATATTCAAATTCAATCAGATTAGCAGATTAAAACCAGTTTATGTGAATATTTATAAAGTAATTATGCAAAGGTCTTTGAATTTTCCTACTCATGTAATCAAAAATTCTGTAATAACGGCTAAAAGTATAATAAGTTACTATTACACTAGATATATCAAGTGAAAAAGTGGGGGTACAACAAACTCACCCAATAATTCGCTTAGCAATCTATATGGACTAACTCCAATATACTTTTAAGAGAATCAACTAGACAGTCAGACTCAATCTTAGTAAAAAGTATATCAAAGAGTTGTATCTCAATTTCTCGATTCAATCCTTACTCAAGAAAATAGAAATCTGCGAGTCTAATTGAATACAAGAGAAATTAACTTGAACGGTACCAAAGACCAATGTTCAAGTATCAATCAATTTCAATCAACAACCAAAGGTCGGATTTCCCAATTGATTGATTCAACGCACAACCTGTGATATTTAAATTATATAACAAAATATAATGCGGAAAAGAAATAACACAGACACCAGAAGTTTTGTTAACGAGGAAACCGCAAATGCATAAAAACCCCGGGACCTAGTACAGGTTGAACACACACTGTATTAAGCCGCTACAGACACTAGCCTACTACAAACTAACTAAGGTATGGACTGTAGTTGAACCCCAATCAATCTCACACTGATCCAAGGTAAAGTTGCGCTCCTTATATCTTTGATCCCAGCAGGATACTACGCACTTGATTCCCTTAGCGAATATCACCCACAACAAAGAGTTGCTACGACCCAAAGTCGAAGACTTTAATAAACAAATCTGTATCACAAAGAAAAGTCTACAGGAATTATTAAATCTGTCTCTCACAGAAATACCTACTAGTTTTGTTCCGTCTTTAGATAAATAAAGGTGAACAGGAACCAATCGATAACCCGGACTTATATTCCCGAAGAACAGCCTAGAATTATCAATCACCTCACAATAATCTTAATCGATTAGCGAAACAAGATATTGTGGAATCACAAACGATGAGACGAAGATGTTTGTGATTACTTTTCTATCTTGCCTATCGGAGAAATTAATCTCGAGCAAATTTTACAATTATACTCAATACGATAGAGACAGCAAGATCAGATCACGCAACTACAGAGAAAATACTTGGGTCTGGCTTCACAATCCCAATGAAGTCTACAAGTCGTTAACCTACAGGGTCTCGGTAAAAACCTAAGGTTAAAGGAGAATCGACTCTAGCTTATACAACAAGTACCACACATGAGATGTGGGGATTATCTTTCCCAGTTGCTAGAGTTCTCCTTTATATAGTCTCCAAATCAGGGTTTGCAATCTAAGTTACCTTTGTAACAAAGCATTCAATATTCACCGTTAGATGAAAACCTGATTAGATTCATCTTCACCATAACTAGTTCAAATGACTCAAATGAACTAGTTCAAGAGTTGTTCAATTTCTTAGATCTCATAGAAGTATACAAGACACAATCGAAGAAAAATTGGTTTTGATTCACTCGAATCGATTCATGAACTTTATAACCATGGTTTGCAAATATGCATTCCTTAGTTTATATAAGTTTAAGTTCACGAATAAACCAATTTTAGAAAGTAACACACTTAAGTATGCGTACTTAAGTAACTGGATTTGAGTTTGTTTTGGTTTCAAAACTCAGCAAAAATTCACGGACGTGAACTTTCCGCCAGTATGCGTACAGGTACGCATACTTAGGTAACCGGATTGAGTTGGTTTTGATTTCCAAACTCAGCATAAATTCACGGACGTGAACTTCCGCCAGTATGCATACTTACCCAGTCTCCATCAACCATTTAGAACACACACAAGTATGCATACATTTGGTTCCCGTTTTTGGACTTATACGCTAATGCCCGAACACATTATATGCTTATATCCAAAGATGGTTACATATTCTAAACTCTTTATTTCAATCATTGAAACATTCTTAGAGGATGTTAAATATAGGTTATTCACACACTATTTTTAATCAAAGCAATTTTCAAGATATTGAAATAACCAACATGACTTTCATCACTTGTAAAAATGAACTTAGCCAAAGAGAAAGCTTACCAACACATATTTCGAGAAAAAGATAAGCGAGATAAACTCGGCTCGAAATAACAAATGTGTATAATCAAAGTCTATATAGCAATACGACTTTTGTCTCAAGATATGAGATAGAGTAGATAGACTTTTTGAGTGATAGATAAGTTCAAGTATCCACATACCTTTTAGTCGATGAAGTTCCACCAGTTCCTTGAGTAGTTCTTCATCTTTGTATGATGATCGTCGTGGAATCTAGAGCTCAACTACACTTTCTATCCTAGTCCGAGACTTAGCTATAAGTAGACTAGAAATCAAGACTTATAGTTTTGGAAACTAAACTTGACAACAAGCTTGAGATAGCAACGCTTGCGAGTTCGACCGAGCAGCGCTCTAACAATCTCCCCCTTTGTCAATTTTAGTGAAAAAACTATCAATACATATGGATTACAAAAAATAAACTTTGCAGCTTCTCTTCCACATGCATGATCTCATATGTTCTTCAACATTACTCGAAATCTTCGTCACTTCCAAGTACTCCAATGGTTCCAAAGGTTGTAAGTTCAGCATCATCGTTGTTGAAAATCCGCAGCCATGACAATGAGAAAATACACAGTGTCATAATATTATTACACATCATCAAAGTTCAATTGTATCACAATTTCGACAACAATACTATGGTGATATGTATCACTCCCTCTTAGTCAATACTCCATCTCACATGGAAACCACTTCCCCTTACATAATGATCCGAAAACCATATGTATTTGTAGTGTGAACTACACATTAATTCTCCTCCTTTTTGTCAATAAAATTGGCAAAGGTACGAAAACTAGTGGGATCCTAATGAAATTTCCATAGAGACATTTCATGACCAAAAGAAAGCACATATCAACTTTTTAGATGCAATCATATAGCCGAAACTAAATTCATTCATCAAGGAGTTTATAAAGATACAAGTTCAAATAAGAACTCTCCCCCATATAATGTCATTCCCAAAAGAACAACAAGAGCGACCTTACTTTCACAAGAAAAGAAGGATTTCTTTGGACAACAACAAATCATATACCAAAATACTCAATTGAATTAACCACAAGTGAACCCATGATTAATTCAAACGGAATACTCAACTAAATTAACCACAAGAGAACTCATGATTAATCCAATTGGAAATGCTCAACATAAGAAAACTTACGGAACCACACAGTATATACATAAAAAATATGGATCATAGAAGATCAATACTGCGGAATAAACAAAGATTCATTCTATCTTCCATCACTATTTTCACAATGACATACAATAGACATAATCTTTGTAAACAAAAACTAATCCTTTCTTCCATCAATATTTGCATAATGACATAAAAGGCATATCTTTTGTTTTTGTCAAAAGTTCATTCATTCTTTTATCAATACTTGCATATCGACATACGAAAGACTTAACTTTTGACAACGTATGAGACAATCATAGTTCACGGACGCAAACACACATATCCCATAACAAATTGCGATATAAAAAACCATAAAGATTAATACTGCAAAATCATCTTCCAAACAAACTTTAGAATTTAAACAAATAAATCTAAAAATATTGAAGATGAAAATCGTTGGACATAGCTATGTGTAATCACAATAATGGCTATTCCAAACTCTAGTTATTCTTCTTAAAAACATAAGAATAAAATTCTCATAAGAAGTTTCCTAGACATTGAGACCTCTGAAAAATTCTTTATCGTCCCCGAACTCCTTGTCGTCAACGGCCATAGGAACATATGGTTCGTGAAGAAAGGAGTCAATTCTAACAAACCTTCTAGGTTGAAGATGTCGAACCAGGGCCCTCTGAATCTCTAGAGTTCTCAAAACACAAGCCTTTATTTGTTGAATCTCCTTTCTTGTCTCCTTCAACTCTTCAAGAACATCAGAAAACTTCTGAGAACTTGAAGGAACAGCCCTTGGCTTCCTCACATTCCTTCTTTTTCTTTTCAAAGTTGGAGGTAACTGAGATCTCTCTTTTTCCTTCGTGATTGATGGCTTAATAATCATATTAACATCTTTTCAATCAGAAGACATGATGCTTGGAGTATCCATATGAGAGGAAATCATAACTTAAGTCTCAACAAGCAGTCTTAAGATAAAAAGAGTTTTAGGGAAGGAAAAAGGAATGTAGGGTTACGGAACCTTTATACACTTCAAAGGATTCACGTACGCACAACTTTTACCCTATAAAAGGCAGAATTGTCAATTTTAACCCTCTTTTTATTGATTAAACAGGAAAGTCCTTTCCAATATCAATTAGATATGAAAAGCAACATGAATTCCAGACTTTACAATGCTCTTAGTGCAAAAACAAAAGAAAGACAAAAACCAACTAAAGAGTTTTCTTTTCTTAAAGCCCGAGGTGTGCAAAATCTTGTCTCTTTTAATCAGGCACATGAGACAAGGTGCACTAACCAACACAATTTAAGTTGTGCTGGGATGAACAATAATCTTTCCATCATATCCCTTTTGATTGGAATTCATAGAACCTTGTTTCTCAAAAAATTTAGACCGTAACTTTCTTTCCAATGGTCTTGTCTTATCCTTGGAAACTAACTTCTTTGACGAAGATAAAATCTTACATACCTTTGCGGTCTTTTGAACAAGTTTGAGCTTGTTTGCTAATCGATTTGCTCTTCGTTGAAGTTTGTTGACATGTCTTAATTTGTGTTTTTCCTTGTAACACTTTGATAGCTCATGAACCTTGAGCGAACAATATGAGCATGTCAACCTGAAATATGATTCAGGTATTCGAGATGTGCAAGCTGCTAGACACAAGGTAGAACCTGAAAAATTAGACAAAGATTTTCCAACGGAAAGGTCAATTTTTTCTTCCAGATCGGTTGAGTTTTCTTATTAAAGAATATCAAGATTGATGTATGTATTGCTACAATTATCAAAATCAATATTTTCACAAAGAAGTGCAACACTTGACTTTTCGTCTTCATTAGCATCATAGTTGTCAGACATTTCATCAAGAGTTGCAGCAAGACCTTTGTTTCCAGTGTATTTCTTTCGATTTGGACACTCATTTGCAAAATGACCAAAACCTTTACACTTAAAGCACTGTGGCATATCCTCGTCATCAGCCTCATCAGAATCCCTGGTTTTAGGAGGAATGCGATTGTGAGGTTTAATTGACGATCTGGGTTTGTCTCTAGAGAACCGTTTACTTCTCTTCAATAGAAGATCTCTAAATTGTCTTGTGATCAATGAGACTGACTTGTCAAGATCTTCATCTGATGAATCAGTCTCAGAAAGATCATCTTCAGAGATGCAAACACTTTTACTTTTCTCAAGTAATTTAGTGTTCTTCTGTGCTTTAAAAGCAACATCCTTCCCATATTTGGACGTATGCTCATGATCAAAGATCTTTAACTTCCCAACCAGAGTGTTTCTAAAAAGAGCATCAAGGTTATTCCTTCAACGCGATGGCAGCGATCTGATAATTTTCATCACAATGTCCTTTTCAGGAATGGTCTTACCCAATGCAAAGGATGCATTAAAAATTTCAGACACTTTGTGATTAAACTCATCAAATGAATCTATATCTGCCATACGAAGGTTTTCTCAATCAGAATTTAGGTTTTGAAGCCTGGCTTTCTTTTCACTGGTATTCCCTTCAAATGCGGTTTCTAAGATATCCCAAGCATCTTTAAACCGAGTGCACGTAGTCACATGGTGCTGAAGATCTGGGGTAATGGCATGTATGATGGCATTCAAACCGTTGGAATATTGCTTTGCAGCAAGTATCTCAGCAGCGTCATATGCACCAATATATTTCGGTACGGTTGCATCTCCTACTGCCAAAACGGGAGCATCATAGCCATTAACTACATAAACCCATGATTGAAAATCACGCGCTTGAAGAAAGGCACGCATAGCAATTTTCCACCATAAGTAATTTGAGCCATCGAAGACTGGTAGTACGTTTATAGAGATATCACTTCTGTCCATAGAGTCAGAGCGCTACAAACACAGACTTATAAGGTCTTAAACGTGTTTGCCTGCTCTAATACCAATTGAAAAAGTAGGGGTACAACAACCTAACCCAATAATTCGCTTAGCAATCTATATGGACTAACTCCAATATACTTTTAAGAAAATCAACTAGACAGTCAGACTCAATCTTAGTAAAAAGTATATCAAAGAGTTATATCTCAATTTCTCGATTCAATCCTTACTCAAGCAAATAGAAATCTGCGAGTCTAATTGAATACAAAAGAAATTAACTTGAACGGTACCAAAGACCAATGTTCAAGTATCAATCAATTTCAATCAACAACCAAAGGTCGGATTTCCCAATTGATTGATTCAACGCACAACCTGTGATATTTAAATTATATAACAAAATATAATGCGGAAAAGAAATAACACAGACACCAGAAGTTTTGTTAACGAGGAAACCGCAAATGCATAAAAACCCCGGGACCTAGTACAGGTTGAACACACACTGTATTAAGCCGCTACAGACACTAGCCTACTACAAACTAACTTCGGTATGGACTGTAGTTGAACCCCAATCAATCTCATACTGATCCAAGGTACAATTGCGCTCCTTACGTCTTTGATCCCAGCAGGATACTACGCACTTGATTCCCTTAGCGAATATCACCCACAACAAAGAGTTGCTACGACCCAAATTCGAAGACTTTAATAAACAAATCTGTATCACAAAGAAAAGTCTACAGGAATTATTAAATCTGTCTCCCACAGAAATACCTACTAGTTTTGTTCCGTCTTTAGATAAATCAAGGTGAACAGGAACCAATCGATAACCTGGACTTATATTCCCGAAGAACAGCCTAGAATTATCAATCACCTCACAATAATCTTAATCGATTAGCGAAACAAGATATTGTGGAATCACAAACGATGAGACGAAGATGTTTGTGATTACTTTTCTATCTTGCCTATCGGAGAAATTAATCTCGAGCAAATTTTACAATTATACTCAATACGATAGAGACAGCAAGATCAGATCACGCAACTACAGAGAAAATAGTTGGGTCTGGCTTCACAATCCCAATGAAGTCTTCAAGTCGTTAACCTACAGGGTTTCGTGAAAAACCTAAGGTTAAAGGAGAATCGACTCTAGCTTATACAACAAGTACCACACATGAGGTGTGGGGATTACCTTTCCCAGTTGCTAGAGTTCTCCTTTATATAGTCTCCAAATCAGGGTTTGCAATCTAAGTTACCTTTGTAACAAAGCATTCAATATTCACCGTTAGATGAAAACCTGATTAGATTCAAGCTAATATCTTTCAATCGTTAGATCGAACTTAGCTTGTTATACACAAATGAAATATACGTCATTTAGGTTTGTGTAACCGTACCTAAACGTGTACAAGTCGTTGGTTCAACAGTAGTTAACCAAATGGTTAGCCATATGAGCACTTTCATATCAACCTTATTCATTTTCACCATAACTAGTCCAAATGACTTAAATGAACTAGTTCAAGAGTTGTTCAATTTCTTAGATCTTATAGAAGTATACAAGACACAATCGAAGCAAAATTGGTTTTGATTCACTCGAATCGATTCATGAACTTTATAGCCACGGTTTGCAAATATGCATTCCTTAGTTTATATAATTTTAAGTTCACGAATAAATTTTTTTTAGAAAGTTACACACTTAAGTATGCGTACGGGTATGCGTACTTAAGTAACCGGATTTGAGTTTATTTTGGTTTCCAAACTCAACATAAATTCACGGACGTGAACTTTCCGCCAGTATGCGTACAGGTATGCATACTTAGGTAACAGGATTGAGTTGGTTTTGATTTCCAAACTCAGCAGAAATTCACGGACGTGAACTTCCGCCAGTATGCATACAGGTACACATACTTACCCAGTCTCCATCAACCATTTAGTACACACACAAGTATGCATACATTTGGTTCCCGGTTTTGGACTTATACACTAATGCGCGAACACATTATATGCTTATAATCAAAGATGGTTACATATTCTAAACTCTTTATTTCAATCATTGAAACATTCTTAGAGGATGTTAAATAGAGGTTATTCACACACTATTTTTCATCAAAGAAATTTTCAAGATATTGAAATAATCAACATGACTTTCGTCACTTGTAAAGATGAACTTTGCCAAAGCGAAAGCTTACCAACACATATTTCGAGAAAAAGATAAGCGGGATAAACTCGGCTCGAAATAGCAAATGTGTATAATCAAAGTCTATATAGCAATACGACTTTTGTCTCAAGATAGGAGATAGAGTAGATAGACTTTTTGAGTGATAGATAAGTTCAAGTTTCCACATACCTTTTAGTCGATGAAGTTCCACCAGTTCCTTGAGTAGTTCTTCGTCTTTGTATGATGATCGCCGTGGAGTCTAGAGCTCAACTACACTTTCTATCCTAGTCCGAGACTTAGCTATAAGTAGACTAGAAATCAAGACTTCTAGTTTTGGCAACTAAACTTGACAACAAGCTTGAGATAGCAACGCTTGCGAGTTCGCCCGAGCAGTGCTCTAACATCAAGAATCCAACAAACTTTCAAATTTAATGCGGATAATTGTGTTTGTAAATTATCTATCCTAGTTTCATGGAAATTCTTCCTATGTATTTCAGAACAACTATCTTTAATCATACCAACATGCGACATTGAATGTAAATGAGTTTCGAGTTTCAAGGGTACCTCATTAGCATCCGATACATTATTCTTGATTAGAATAAAGTCCAGTGAACCAAAATAAGGGGAGAAAATGGAATTGCAATTAACTGTGAAATTGAATTTCCCATCACAACCAGTAATTACCTTATCAGCAACTAAATCAGGTGTCTTCATATTCTTCCAAAATTTGTAGGGAGAATTTGGCCTCCTGCAAAATTTCTTTACCAAATTTTTCTTTTCCTGGCTAGATATCTGATTCTTTCCAGGTATACATATCTCAGCAAAAGTATGAGGAAGAGGGATAGGTATGTTAGAGCACTGCTCGTTCGAAATCGCTAGCGTTGCTATCTCAAGTTTGTTGTCAAGTTTAGTTGCCAAAACTATAAGTCTTGATTTCTAGTCTACTTATAGCTAAGTCTCGAACTAGGATAGAAAGTGTAGTTGATCTCTAGACTCCACGACGTTCATCATACAAAGACGAAGAACTACTCAAGGAACTGGTGGAACTTCATCGACTAAAAGGTATGTGGAGACTTGAACTTATCTATCACTCAAAAAGTATATCTACTTTATCTCCCATCTTGAGACAAAAGTCGTATTGCTATATAGACTTCGATTATACATATTTGCTATTTCAAGCCGAGTTTATCTCGCTCTCGAAATATGTGTTGGTAAGTTTTCGCTTTGGCCAAGTTCATCTTTACTCGTGACGAAAGTCATGTTGATTGTTTCAATCTCTTGAAAATTGCTTTGATGAAAAATAGAGTGTGACTAACCTCTATATATAACATCCTCTAAGAATGTTTCAATGAGTGAAATAAAGAGTTTAGAATATGTAACCATCTTTGGATATAAGCATATATAATGTGTTCGCACATTAGTGTATAAGTCCAAAACCGGGAACCAAATGCATGCATACTTGTGTGTATACAAAATGGTTGATGGAGACTGGGTAAGTATGCGTACCCGTACGCATACTGGCGGAAGTTCACGTTCGTGAATTTCCGCTGAGTTTGGAAATCAAAACCAACTCATCCAGTTGCCTAAGTACGCGTACCCGTACGCATACTGGCGGAAAGTTCACGTCCGTGAATTTCTGTTGAGTTTGGAAACTAAAACAAACTCAAATCCGGTTACTTAAGTACGCATACTTAAGTGTGTTACTTTCTAAAATTGGTTTATTCGTGAACTTAAATTTATATAAACTAAGGAATGCATATTTGCAAACCATGGCTATAAAGTTCATGAATCGATTCGAGTGAATCAAAACCAATTTTGCTTCGATTGTGTCTTGTATACTTCTATGAGATCGAAGCAATTGAACAACTCTTGAACTAGTTCATTTGAGTCATTTGAACTAGTTATGGTGAAGATGAATAAGGTTGATATGAAAGTGCTCATATGGCTAAGCATTTGGTTAACTACTGTTGAACCAACGACTTGTTGACGAGGTGTCGAAGTCGAAAAAATAAATTCCCTACTTCTCTTACACTAACTAGTAGTCCAATGACAAGCAGGTTCGTTCCTAAGGGAGAGTTGAGTCAAAGTTGTCAATTCAATTTCTGAATAATAATGCAAATATGAGGATGAGAATGATCAAGGACTCTTTCTCAGTCACGAAACGTGAATCTAATCAATATAGCTATGTTTCTGAAAAGTACCTTATTACTAATAACCCTAGAATATTTAGTACGCTCAAATATCCCGCATTCTCAAATTCACCGGACACGGAAGCGCTCGACTACCAGATTCTACTCATCAAGTTTCCTAGAAGTACGCTCTCTAGGTGTGACTTAAACAAATGCATTAAGTTCCGTGAGATGGGTTATTCCTAGTGACAAACACAAAAGCTCGATTCATCTATTAGTGTCATTCAATACATATGAATACTTAACAAAATCCCATCGTCAATATCCATATAACGCTACTTGTATTAAGAATCTCTAGACAATTACGGGTCGAAGAGGTCTTAACTAGCAATAGAATCATCAAACAACCATTCAATTTGCAACTTAAACGATTGGGAAATAATTCATATAATCACTATTAGCACGGTATAGAATGAACAATAACAAATAAGTTGCAAGAAACAGGCAGTTTAAATATCAAATTGATTTCATGTTCGGACGTTGAAATCGTCCCTAATCAAGATGCAATTAGCTGCTGGAGTTCATGGCACAGAAACAGCAAAATATATGAAACTAAACAAGCAAACCAAAAGTAACAGCAGCAAGGGGACTGGTGGAGTTATGCGAACTGGTGGTGGTATCGCAGTGAACCAAGGAAGCTCGCTGCTGGTGGTAATGGAACTGTGGCTCCGTGGTAATGGAATGGTTGCTCTGAAGTGGAAAGCTTGCTGCTGGCTCCGTGCTTGACAGGTCCAGGTACTTGTGTTTCTGCTGACAGGTGAAGTGCTGGTGATGGATGTACTGTGGAACCGAACTCCCTGCTGCCTGTATGCTGGTGGAATAATGGACTGGTAGATGCTGTAGCTGCGAACTGGAGGTTATGCAGATGGTAATGAAGGGTGGAATGGAGATGCAGGTATGTATGCAGTGCAAGAGATGATGCTGATGGAGGATGGTAATGCAGGTGGTGATGGATTATGCAGGTGGGGATGGATTATGCTGATGGTGATGAAGATGCAGGTGGTAATGGAGATGATGGTTGTTCAACGAGCAAAAGCTCGCTGAAACTAGGGTTGCGGCAGTTGGTAATGGGGGTATGAGATATTTCCTTGCTGTAGCTTTTAGGTTTTCTTTTATAACTTCCTGTTTCTTGCTCTACAATCCCGCAACAGAGACCCAACTCCTATGTTCTCCAGACTTCTAACATTCATAAACCCTACGGCCTCCAAATCTCAGCCCTTGATAACCAAAAACTATCGGCCACAGGTCATGTTCTCAAGCTGTTTTCACGGCTCAGTCTCTATCCAAAATCATAACAAATTAGTGCCCAGGTCTTCTTTCCCTGTTGGTGTCGCAAACGTCTATTAACTTCTACCAAGTAACCCTCAGATACAGCCATCGAGCCATGGTTTAACAGCTCTCCAAAACAAGACATAACTGTTGGGTCTTCAGTGTTTTCTCGTTCGCCAGGCTCTGCTCAAACATTCTCAGCTAAAACTCCACTTTGTATATATGCCAGAACCCAAAATCTCTTCTCAAACAGCCCCATTAGTCACGGCAAAAAGTTACTAGTCGCCTTCTTGTACTGACAACCAAATCTGGACTCAATCTCGAACCATACCTAATAACTCAACAGCTCCCTGAATCCCTTGTACTCTTAATAAACCCATGGCTGCAATGGCAAAAACAGCATCAGGTCCTTGTCTTCTCTGGTTTCTCGGCTTGAACTCCTACAAATTCGTTCCAGAACCCCTTATCTTTGCTGTCACCGTGGATCTTAAAGCAAACCCATGTTTCTTTGTCTCAACTTCGCAATTTGTATTCTACTTCTTCTCAAAGACCCACTAAAACCATAGTCTAACTGATAGCAAACCTGGATTCAACACCTAATTGCAACTGAACTTAATTTGCAACACTGGTAGCTCAGTTGCACAAAACCTAGGCAGCAGCTGACGTATTGTGCAGAACTAGTCATTCTGGCATTTTGTCAAACAACTGCTACGCACGACCTGGTGATACTTTTCTTTCTTTGTAGCTTGATTCTGACATTAGCTCAACTCAAATTCGAACTCCTTCCCTGCAAATCAACAATTTAACACAAGCCCATAACTGCTACTCATTCAGAATTCTAAACCTTCATCAATTACAGCCATTAATAATCACAAATCAATTG
This sequence comes from Papaver atlanticum, assembly GCA_023531105.1. Classification (NCBI taxonomy): domain Eukaryota; kingdom Viridiplantae; phylum Streptophyta; class Magnoliopsida; order Ranunculales; family Papaveraceae; genus Papaver; species Papaver atlanticum. The sequence goes on from JAJJMB010011896.1 coordinate 5,531,943, forward strand.
GCAGCAGTTGCTCCTTCTTGACTGCTCTCTTGCTGAATCTCTGTGCAAATCTGATTGCAATCGATTTTGATGCTAACCCATTCTTTCACTTTTCTCACAGAACTCAAATACTGCCTTGAATCTTCTACAAGTACTGCCCACTGTATTTCCAGATACTCAAGTTCTTCTCTGCATTTTCAGTGATAAACTAAACCGAACCAAAACTCTCACATCTTCCCTGGTTCGTCTTTCTTATCAATGATAGTCATAGCCTTGTCCATATGGATTCTCGGTAAAGAACAACGGCTTGCCGGCGTAGAAACATGGCTGCAGTGAGGAAGAAATCTGGACCATGTAGTAGTGAATGCATAATGGACTCGACCTAGTTTCTCTGGTGTTAGATTAAGGCAAAGAGGATGGTGGCCTTGAGTAACTTGATCGGGTGCCTATAGTAAACTCGTTTAGAATCGAATGGCTGCCTTCCTTGACTGCCTCCGGTAATTCATAATGGATTTCAGCTAGTTGCTTCTTAACGCCCACACAACTGCCGGTAGTGGTTTCCCATGCAATGATAATTCTACCTCTTTTTTAAGCCAATTGGACGATTTCTTGTTCTTTTCGGGAATAAGCTCCAAAATTCCCATAAAATATAAAAGAAAGCTAATAATACAATTTCACAAGAAAACTAGCTAAGAAAGCATAATCAATCGATACTTAGAGAGGTGTTTTTAAACACCTATCACTTGTACACGTTCACGTACGGTTACACAAACCTAAATGACGTATACTTCATTTGTGTATAACAAGCTAAGTTCGATCTAACGGTTGAAAGACATTAGCTTGAATCTAATAAGGTTTTCATCTAACGGTGAATATTGAATGATTTGTTACCAAGGTAACTTAGATTGCAAACCCTGATTTGCAGACTATATAAAGGAGAACTCTAGGAACTGGGAAAGTTAATCCCCACACCTCATGTGTGATACTAGTTGTATAAGCTAGAGTCGATTCTCCTTTAACCTTAGGTTTCTACCGAGACCCTGTAGGTTAACGACTTGAAGACTTCATTGGGATTGTGAAGCTAGACCCAACCATTTTCTATGTAGTTGTGTGATCTGGTCTTGCCCGATTCTATCGTATCGAGTACAATTGAAATAATTGACTCGAGATTAATTTCTCCGATAGGAAAGATAAAAGTAATCACAAACATCTTCGTCTCATCGTTTGTGATTCCACAATATCTAGTTTCGCCATCATACCATTTAGATTATTGTGAGGTGATTGATAATTCTAGGCTGTTCTTCGGGAATATAAGTCCAGGTTATCGATTGGTTCCTGTTCACCTTGATTTATCAAAAGACGGAACAAAACTCGTAGGTATTTCTGTGGGAGATAGATTTATCTATTCTTGTAGACTTTTCTATGTGAGACAGATTTGTTTATTAAAGTCTTTGACTTTGGGTCGTAGAAACTCTTAGTTGTGGGTGAGATCAGCTAAGGGAATCAAGTGCGTAGTATCCTTCTAGGATCAGAGACGTAAGGAGCGCAACTGTACCTTGGATCAGTATGAGATTGATTGGGGTTCAACTACAGTCAAGACCAAAGTTAGTTTGTAGTAGGCTAGTGTCTGTAGCGGATTAATACATTGTGTGTTCAATCTGGACTAGGTCCCGGGGGTTTTATGCATTTGCGGTTTCCTCGTTAACAAAACTTATGGTGTCTGTGTTATTTCTTTTCTGCATTATATTTTGTTATATAATTGAAATATCACAGGTTGTGCGTTGAATCAATAAATTAGGAAATTCGACCTTTGGTTGTTGATTGAAATTGATTGATACTTGGACATTGGTCTTTGGTACCGTTCAAGTTAATTTCTCTTGTATTCAATTAGACTCGCACATTTCTATTTGCTTGAGTAAGGATTGAATCGAGAAATTGAGATATAACTCTTTGATATACTTTTTATTAAGATTGAGTCTGACTATCTAGTTGATTCTCTTAAAAGTATATTGGAGTTAGTCCATACAGATTGCTAAGCGAATTATTGGGTGAGGTTGTTGTACCCCCACTTTTTCAATTGGTATCAGAGCTGGCAAACACGTTTAAGACCTTATAAGTCTGTGTTTGTAGCGACCTGACTCTATGGACAGTAATCTCTCTGATAACGCAACGCCAAATCAGAGTTCCACTGAGATGCTTCAATGTTCTGAAACATCTAAAAAACCGCTTGTCCCTGCCTCTGTGTCTGAATCTGCCTTCAACTGGGAAAAGTGTCTAGATGAACAGTTGGATGATCTTTCAGATGAGAGTGATTCGGAAGAAGGACAAACTATTGATGAGGAACTCTCTCAATATCTCAAGCTCTTTGACCATGCTTTGAAAGAAAAAAGGTCAACAACTTGCTTGAGGAAATATTTGGCACCTCTCTGCCGAGAAAACATAAAGATGAGAAAACTCTTAAAGGGTTATGATTATGGATATAGACTTTTACAATCTACCGTTAAAGATCGAGAAGAAGATTTACGCTCAAAAAGGTCCGAATGTGATAATCTCCTTCGAAATCTCTTTGTGTTGAAAGAAAGACTTGCAGAATCTGAAGCAAGATATGACTCTCAACAAAAAAAAATTAATGACAGAGAACTCGGTCTCCTTGCCAGAGAAAAATCCTTGGAGAATGATCTTGCTGCTACCCTTAATAAGGTAAATTCACTGGAAGAGAATCTGAAAAGATTAAATTTTAGCTCAACAAAATTATCTTCTATGCTTGGAGCATGTAAAGAACATCGTGATACACATGGTCTGGGCTATAAGGGAATAGACGCTCCAAGTACTGGTAAAATCAATTTTGTTCATGCTATTGACAACTCTTCATGTGAAAAAACCTCTCCAGCAGTCAATAATCTTAGGAACAAGGATTGTACTCCTTCGAATTTTACTCGCATGAGAACAGTCAAGAACAATTCCTTTAACTGCTATTATTGCGGAAATAAAGGGCATCTTGAATGAAGATGTTGTTTTCAACTGAGGAATGACAAACTTCACAACATTCTTGCATGGATGTCCAAAGAAGTAATTAAACCTATTTCTCATATTGCTGGAGTAAAAGGCAATGTCTGCAATCAAGAGAAATGTTGTGATGAGTCATTTCTAGATTATGATTTTAAGATAAAAAATGCCTACAATTGCATAAGGAAGAATGTCAGATGGGCAACTGACTCTTTAAATTACTCTTAAAAGAGAAAAGGCATAGGAGAAAGAAAGAAACGTCAAACTCCCTGTCTCTCTCTGAAAAGGACTGTGAACCCGAGGTGTCTGCTCCAGAATTCATTCATATCAATAATCGAGTATCAGAGCTCAGGATTAGCATAAAAAGACTCAAACGGAGCATCAAAAAGGCAAGGAAAATAGCAAGTCCGGGTTTTTCTTGTTCCCCTCTGGTTAAATCTCTTTCAACTAATCCTATTGATTTTTCAGAAAATCTGCATGAAGAAAAGAGAGAAGAAGTCAATATTCTTGATGAGAAAAATGCTCATCAAAATGCAACATGACTACTCAGTGTAGCATCCTTCATGTAATGTGGAAGGATGCTCGTAATTCTCAAGAAGCCTTTGTATGACTTGAGAAGGTAGTTGTTGCAATATTTTATTTTCCTTACAAAAACGATGATCATAAAACTGTTGAGCCTTGCTCCAGTACTTTTCATGATGTAATGTTTTTTTGTTTGATTACTCTTGAGAATAATTCCTTGTTTGATTACCTCGGTTTTCAACAATTCTTCTTGTTCCTTTGAACAAAGAATGTCATCTTTTGTTTAGAATGGGTCCTTGAATTTTTCAAGACTTCGTATAAATTTAGCTCCATTTTTCTCTTGGTCACGTACCACGGTTGTTACCATGAGTGCACGTACATCTGACCCACACGGAACATATACGAGTAACCCGAGGGTTTCCTATGACACACTCATATATATATATATCATGTTTTTTTTGATACATATACGTTCCGTAACGTGAAAAAGGTACTTGTGTTTGCACAATGGATAGATGCTACAAAGAAGACAATGTTGAGAAAAGCAAGACTGTCGAGTTTCACGGGAACCCTGTTTTCATAACCTGCTATCGTGTTGTTGATCATGAAAACAAACTACCAGTCCAGATTTCATCACAACTGGTAGGAAATCTTCTTCGAGATTTTGAGGTCGTACGTGAACAACTTGGAATTGCAACAAGGAATCTTGATTTTCTGAAAAACGAACTGAAGAAAGCAACTGATGAGCTCGTTCATGTTCAATCTCTGGTTGCTGGCCGTGTTTAATGTTTTTCAAATCATGTTCTCTAAGAGTTATGTATTTTGTCTAGGAAATCTTCTTATGAGAATTTTATTCTTGTGTTTTTAAGAAGAATAACTAGGGTTTGGAATAGCCATTATTGTGATTACACATAGCTATGTCCGACGTTTTACTCTTCAATGTTTTTAGATTTATTTGTTTAAATTCTAAATTATTTTTGTTTGGAAGATGATTTTGCAGTATTAATCTTTATGGTTTTATATATTTCCGCGAACTATGATTGTCCCATACGTTGTCAAAAGTTAAGTCCTTCGTATGTCGATATGCAAGTATTGATAAAAGAATGAATGAACTTTTGAGAAAAACAAAAGATAAGCCTTTTATGTCATTATGCAAATATTGATGGAAGAAAGGATGAGCTTTTGTTTATAAAGATTAAGTCTATTTTATGTCATTGTGCAAATAGTGATGGAAGATAGAATGAATCTTTGTCTATTCCGCCGTATTGATCTTCCCTGATCCATATTTTTATGTATATACTGTGTGGCTCTGTAAGTTTTCTTATGTTAAGCATTTTCCAGTTGGATTAATCATGGGTTCTCTTGTGGTTAATTTAATTGAGTATTCCGGTTGAATTAATCATGGGTTCACTTGTGGTTAATTCAATTGAGTATTTTGGATACAATTTCATACTTATATGATTTGTTGTTTTCCAAAGAAATCCTTCTTTTCTTGTGAAAGTAAGGTCGCTCTTGTTGTTATTTCGGGAATGACATTATATGGGGGAGAGTTCTTATTTGAACTTGTGCTTTATTGCCAAATCTTTGTGGGGAGTACGGCTATGGAATATTATAGGGGTTATCTTGTATCTTTATAAACTCCTTGATGAATGCATTTAGTTTCGGCTATATGATTGCATCTAAAAAGTTGATATGTGTTGTCTTTTGGTCATGAAATGTCTCTATGGAAATTTCATTAGGATCCCACTAGTTTTCGTACCTTTTCCAATTTTATTGACAAAAAGGGGGGAAATTAATGTGTAGTTCACACTACAAATACATATGGTTTTCGGATCATTATGTAAGGGGGAGTGGTTTCCATGTGAGATGGAGTATTGACTAAGGGGGAGTAATACATATCACCATAGTATTGTTGTCAAAGTTGTGATAAAATTGAACTTTGATGCTGTGTAATAATACTATGACACTGTGTAACAATGATTGAGAGCTTTTGTTTTCTCATTGTTATGGCAATGGATTTTCAACAACGATGATGCTGAAATTACAACCTTTGGAATCATTGGAGTACTTGGAAGTGACGAAGATTTTGAGTAATGTTGAAGAACCAAGGAGATCATGCATGTGGAAGAGAAGCTGCAAAGTTTATTTTTTGTATTCCATATGTATTGATAGTTTTGTCACTAAAATTCACAAAGGGGGAGATTGTTAGAGCACTGCTCGGTCGAACTCGCAAGCGTTGCTATCTCAAGCTTGTTGTCAAGTTTAGTTGCCAAAACTATAAGTCTTGATTTCTAGTCTACTTATAGCTAAGTCTCGGACTAGGATAAAAAGTGTAGTTGAGCTCTAGACTCCATGGCGTTCATCATATAAAGACGAAGAACTACTCAAGGAACTGGTGGAACTTCATCGACTAAAAGGTATGTGGAGACTTGAACTTATCTATCACTCAAAAAGTCTATCTACTCTATCTCATATCTTGAGACAAAAGTCGTATTGCTATATAGACTTCGATTATACACATTTGCTATTTCAAGCTGAGTTTATCTCGCTCTCGAAATATGTGTTGGTAATTTTTCGCTTTGGCCAAGTTCATCTTTACTCGTGACGAAAGTCATGTTGATTGTTTCAATCTCTTGAAAATTGCTTTGATGAAAAATAGAGCGTGACTAACCTCTATATATAACATCCTCTAAGAATGTTTCAATGATTGAAATAAAGAGTTTAGAATATGTAACCATCTTTGGATATAAGCATATATAGTGTGTTCGCACATTAGTGTATAAGTCCAAAACCGGGAACCAAATGTATGCATACTTGTGTGTATACAAAATGGTTGATGGAGACTGGGTAAGTATGCGTACCCGTACGCATACTGGCGGAAGTTCACGTCTGTGAATTTCTGTTGAGTTTGGAAATCAAAACCAACTCATCCAGTTACCTAAGTACACGTACCCGTACGCATACTGGCGGAAAGTTCACGTCCGTGAATTTCTGCCTAGTTTGGAAACTAAAACAAACTCAAATCCGGTTACTTAAGTACGCATACTTAAGTGTGTTACTTTCTAAAATTGGCTTATTCGTGAACTTAAATTTATATAAACTAAGGAATGCATATTTGCAAACCATGGCTATAAAGTTCATGAATCGATTCGAGTGAATCAAAACCAATTTTGCTTCGATTGTGTCTTGTATACTTCTATGAGATCTAAGCAAATGAACAACTCTTTAACTAGTTCATTTGAATCATGTGAACTAGTTATAGTAAAGATGAATAAGGTTGATATGAAAGTGCTCATATGGCTAACCATTTGGTTAACCACTGTTGAACCAAGGAATTGTACACGTTTAGGTACGGTTACACAAACCTAAATGACGTATAACAAGCTAAGTTCGATCTAACGGTTGAAAGATATTAGCTTGAATCTAATCAAGTTTTCATCTATCGGTGAATATTGAATGCTTTGTTACCAAGGTAACTTAGAATGCAAACCCTGATTTGGAGACTATATAAAGGAGAACTCCGGCAACTGGGAAAGTTAATCCCCACACCCCATGTGTGATACTAGTTGTATAAGCTAGAGTTGATTCTCCTTTAACCTTGGGTTTCTACCGAGACCCTATAGGTTAACGACTTGAAGACTTCATTGGGATTGTGAAGCCAGACCCAACCATTTTCTCTGTAGTTGCGTGATCTGATCTTGCCCGATTCTATCGTATTGAGTACAATAAAATAATTAACTCGAGATTAATTTCTCCGATAGGCAAGATAAAAGTAATCAAAAACATCTTCGTCTCATCGTTTGTGATTCCACAATATCTAGTTTCGCCATCATACAATTTAGATTATTGTGAGGTGATTGATAATTCTAGGCTGTTCTTCGGGAATATAAGTCCAGGTTATCGATTGGTTCCTGTTCACCTTGATTTATCAAAAGACGAAACAAAACTCGTAGGTATTTCTGTGGGAGATAGATTTATCTATTCTTGTAGACTTTTCTATGTGAGACAGATTTGTTTATTAAAGTCTTTGACTTTGGGTCGTAGAAACTCTTAGTTGTGGGTGAGATCAGCTAAGGGAATCAAGTGTATAGTATCCTTCTAAGATCAGAGACGTAAGGAGCGCAACTGTACCTTTGATCAGTGTGAGATTGATTGGGGTTCAACTACAATCCATACTGAAGTTAGTTTGTAGTAGGCTAGTGTCTGTAGCGGATTAATACAGTATGTGTTCAATCTGGACTAGGTCTCGGGGGTTTTCTGCATTTGCGGTTTCCTCGTTAACAAAACTTTTGGTGTCTGTGTTATTTCTTTTCCGCATTATATTTTGTTATATAATTGAAATATCACAGGTTGTGCGTTGAATCAATCAATTGGGAAATCCGACCTTTGGTTGTTAATTGATACTTGAACATTGGTCTTTGGTACTGTTCAAGTTAATTTCTCTTGTATTCAATTAGACTCGCACATTTCTATTTGCTTGAGTAAGGATTGAATCGAGAAATTGAGATATAACTCTTTGATATACTTTTTATTAAGATTGAGTCTGACTGTCTAGTTGATTCTCTTAAAAGTATATTGGAGTTAGTCCATACAGATTGCTAAGCGAATTATTGGGTGAGGTTGTTGTACCCCCACTTTTTAAGGTATATGAAGAGTTTTGAAGTCTGGATTTATGGCTAGATTTAGTTCTGTATTAGGGATACATAGAAATTGAGGCTTGTTTCTGAGGGGAAAGATATGTTGTTTAAAATTATGGGGAGTAAAGTTATGGGTTTTGCTAGTTGCATTTCTATTTGTCACTAGCCGACTGGAGAAATTAAAGAACCCCCAGTAAAACGAGATACTTGGAAGGTCACTGCAAATCTTCATCATCTAATAGTCTCCAATGGATTGCAAGGAGGAGGGCTGCGTTGCTGAACGGCTTAGAGCTACTAACGGTAACACCTGCAGATTTTTTTTTGGCTATTAAGCTAATGGAAAAAGAGTAATTGAAGTAATTTCAAAAAAAATATGGAATCTATAGCTATTGATTAAATTGAAGACTATCAATTTTAGAGCTAGACAGAACAAAGTTACAGAAATAGTTATAATTTGTTTCAAAATCAAATTAGGGTATCTAGGGAAAAAAAACAAGATAAGAGAAAAATTAGAGATAGTTGGAAGTTGTTGATGAATAAAGAATTGCTGATGAAGGAAGTGTTGTAGATGTTGATTCCAGGGTTACGGAGATTTTAAGAGTCTTGGTGTCTTCGGATTTTGGTGTCTTGGTGTCTTTGAGTCTTGGTGATTTGGAGTCTTTGTAACTTAGGAATCAGCCGTAACTTGATGAATTAGTAATGGAAGATAGAAGATCTGAGGGTTGTTTGGATCAATGGTGGTTATCGATTGTCATCACCGTCGGAGACGGTGGTTACTGGCTATAATATGGTGTTTACTGGTAATATGCGGTGGTTTTAGGGGTGGCGGAAAAATCGCCTAAAAGAACGAGAGAGAGAGAGAAGACAGGTTCACTCTCTCATTTAGGCAGCGACGGGGGGTTATGCTTTTGACTTGTCACATATATTTTTTGTCTAGCTATTCCGATGCGCATGTATACATATTGACATCAAGATGCGTAGACTGTACACGACCTATATATGTCTTTCTTTGGCTATCTATCGATCTCTTTCTTCTGTTTGTTGATCTTAATTGCCATTACAAATAGTTGTTGCGGCACATAGGATAAAAGGATTCTCTTTTATATAGTAAGGTATTGATACATTGCACTCACGTAAATGGGGTGTCGTTGATTAACCTTTTTTTTTCCTATGCGATTTGATCCTCCTTTTGGTTTGAACCGCAAATAATTTTTCCAGCTTCTTCTTGATTATGTCCATCCACAGCAAATCATTTCCAGAAATGAAAAATCAGAAGGTACGTCCAAATATAGTACTAAGTAAAGAAAAGTCAGAAACTAATCATTTCGTTTAAGAAAAGACGCGGCTTTTATTCCGGTAGCCGAAGGACTTTGTTTAGCCTGCTATGCTACGTACGAATAGAAAAAAGAGCATCGGAAGAATCAGGGAAAAGGGTACAATCAATGATTTTTTTCAATGCCTATTGAAAAATATGATTTGAAAGACTCTTTTTGTCTTAAAATGCTTACATATCGGCAGAATGTGGGCGTGGACAAAATCAACTTAAATATTAGTTACTAACATACAAAATGAAACCAAATAGGCTACTTACAGTACCTAGATGAATGTTTCGCATTTGGTGTTTAGATATTTCTTGATAAGAAAGACGGCCGGATCTGTTTTTTGAACTTTTCTTAGTTCTAGAAAATTATTTGTCGTGATAGATTCAGAAGACAATTTTCTTTGTGAGGAGTTAATAAAGACAAATGGATATGTTTTTCTATACAAATTGACCAAAAGGAGTGTCTTTCATAATCTTTCTTTTTTTTTTCTTCTTCTTTTTTTTTAAGGGGAAAAGCAACAAAAACAAAAAACGAAGAAAAAACTAAATAGCATAAGAAGACTCACACAAGATGTGAGTAATACACGAAGGAGAGGGGAATAACCACTGCACATAATGGTTATGTTCTACAGCATAAGCTGCTAAGGAGTGAGCCATACTATTGGCATCCTTCTTGATAAAATTAAACTCGCAAGAGGTGAACAAGCCTAGCTTTTCCTTAACTCTGGAAATGGTGTTCTTGATCCGCCACGGAGTAGGTGAGTGCTGATATCGCAGAGAGTTTATCACGACGAGGGAGTCTCCTTCTACAATAATCTGTCGTAACCCCATACTGATGGCCAGTTCAACACTCAGCAAAGCACCATGGGCTTCAGCTTCTACGGGAGAGCTGAAATCTAGAACTCTTGTTTGACAACCATCAACTTCAGACTGAGAGTTTCTGGCAACTGCAGCATAAGCATAGCCTTTAGAACCAGCTGCACCATCGAAGTTGATCTTCGTTTAAAGTTGAGATGGAGGCACCCACACACAATCAGCGGAATTTAACAGATCTTGTTCAGCTGGCAGGGTCGAGGTGTTTAGTTCACAGGAGTTCAGAGTATACCAGTAAGAAGCATCCTGTAACATCTTCTCCAACTGAATTTTGCCTTTATTGAATATGACATCGTTCCTAGTTTTCCAGATAACCCACATCAAACACGCTCCCAACTTTAACCTGGCCAGATCTCCTCCTTCAAGCAACCACTTCGTAATATAATGAAGCACAGAGATGTTAAAAGTCTCATCTGTTCTGAGGTTTAAAGGTGATGCGAAGAGGAGGTTTTGAGTAACTGTGCAGTATAGAAATAAGTGTTCAATGGACTCAATAGCCCCATTACATAGCCTGTAGTCAGCATTTGCATCTTTCCAGAAGTGCATGAATCTGTTTCCCACTGCTAAACCATTGTTCAGAAGTCTCCACAGGAAGATATGTATTTTAGGTGGTAAGACTTTTACCTGCCAGAATTTTTTCCAGGGGAACTCTTCAGTATTACCAGCGTTTGACGAAGAAGGCAATCTGTTTTGAAGCGATTTCATAAAGGACTTGGCAGAGAAGCTCCCATTTGGGTGATAGAGCCATAATAACTTGTCTTCAGCTTCCTCACCATTTGTCTCTGATAGATAGATATCTAATATCTTACTGACATCATGTTGATTAAACAGTTGGTGTAGTTTGTCGACATCCCATCTGACGGGGTTTTGCAGAATCAACTCAGCTACATAGGTAAGACTGTTAAAGCATAGCTCGGTTGAACCCACCAAGCGTTGGTGTGTCAAGTTTGGTTGTCATATTTTAGTGAATCAAAACTCATTTAAAGAGTCACTTGATTACATACTAGAGTCAACTTCGTATAGGTTAGCTTGAAAGTGTTAGGATATGAGACTTACAAGTATTACATGAAGACTTGAAGAATGTGAAGAAGTATGGAGCTACAACGACAACATCATCCTTCCTCTTGAGGTTAGTAATATTTGACTTGAACTGTTTTTTTCCCTAACGTATCTTTCAAGTCGTGGATATTGAAAACATAACTTCGAAGCTGTGTATGAAACTCTAGTTAGACATAGTATTAAGGAATTCAATACGAGGTTTATTGCTTAACCATTAAACTTTGTATATAATACATCGACATGATCATATGAATGCTATTGTGATTATGTATGGGTATGAGTGAAGATTTAATCCTAGGAAACAATGTTTTACATTCGTTTAAAGGAAGTAAGTTCATAAACTTGTTTTGTGAATCGAAAGGGAAACCGCTAGGCTTATTGGTATTGTTATTCATTGCAAATCTATTTTGAATTACCAATATGTGTGTTTAGTATAACCGCTCATAAACTTGTTTATGTATGTTGGTAAAACTATTCACAAGGCCTGACTTATGTATTGGTATGACTTTTATTAGTGAAACCGATCTTAAGTAATCACTCAAGATGGTATGATCGATGCCTTGTAAATAACAACTTTTATCTAGTCATTGGGGAACCGATCCTAGTAAGAGGTGCAACAAATTTTCCAGAGGGAATCGATCCTTGTAAGAGGTGCAACACGTTTTTAGTAGATGGGGGAACCGATCCTATGAATATGTGCAACAAGTTTGTAGTTTTGGGGGAACCGATCCTATGGACATGTGCAACCGAATATAGGTAGTTACCATAAGTTGTGGGGAAACATCCTAGTACCTAGTCAATCGAATTTTGGTAACTAGCGTGACTATGCGCAGTACTCTCATGGAGGTAGAACCGAACTTGTTTTGGTAGAACCGAGAAACCCATAATTGGTGATTTGATAGGATAATCAATCACATAGTTCTTGGAATTCAGACGAACCAATTCTAAACTTATTTGGAAGTGTGGCAAATCGTTTCCAAGATTGTAAGTATGAAAAAGGACTTACAAAGTAAAAGATGTCGACATACTTTGAACATGTGCAGTAACTCTTATCATTAATTGTTCAAAGATATTCCTTAATAGCTAAAGGAGAATCCCAGGATCGAAATAAATTGAGAATCTTTTATTTAAGGTTTCTTAGTTTTTATATGCTATTTAATCTCCAGCAATTAAATGCATATCTTTAGAAAATAATAATTAGTAATGTGAATTTACTGATTATAGATTTTTCTATTGGGATTTCGGTCAATATTTGGACAGTGCATTTCCAGGAATTATGAAAACCGATTTTATGTTTATTGCATATCTTTGAGAATATTCGGTTTTGGAAATTCCTTGGTGTCCAAACTTCCTTGTCTATAAATATTGAAGTTTGCATTTCTAGTAAACTAATCCTCAGAGCCAGCAAAACTACCTAGTTGTGTTGTTACTGGTGGAGCCGCCTATTCGGAGAGGAAAGTAACCTAATTAGGCGAAATCTCTTACGGCCGCTCAATTTAAAGACTTCTTTGGGATTGAGAAGCTCTATTAGTACCGTTGGTGGGAAACTAGATAATTGCGGTTTATTATTAGTTTTTGATTGATTTGATTGACTAACGGTTGTTGAACTTTGATTGCACCTAGTTTGTTTATGCTTGAGAATCTTCTCTTCTGATATAAGATTCACTCAAACTAGATCGAAGTTTCGACAGGGATCTTTAGACTGTTTGTAGTTCAAAAGACGTCTTGTGATAATCCAACGTTAACAGACTCCGTTCTATATGTGATTGATCACAAGAGATTCAAGTTGATTGTGTGCAGGTGCTGATTGAAGATTAAAGAAGATTTGAAGACAAGAAAACTTTGTGGGTTTATAATCTTTGGTGTGCACAATACTTGTTTCGGATGGAAAGGGACCCAACTATAATCAGTTTATCTTTGTGATAGATTGGATTGATTAGTTGAGTAGATCGGCATCAATACACTTCTTTGTGATTAATAATATTGATTGCATAGTCTAACAATTACTTCGGTAGTTGTTGAGAGATTGATCTAAGGACCCGACAAAGGAGTTTATTGCTTAAACGGAAGAGCCTTTGTCAAACTCAAATCACGTTGTTTGAAAAAAGTTGTTACCGAACAGATTTGTTGTTCCTTTACTGTTTGGAATACGAACCAAAGGAATTGTTCCAAGTGCGTGACTTATTAACAAGTTGGAGGCGCAGGGATACTGAGGAAACTAGGTGAACTATAGGTTTAGTTGCTTGGTCTCAACTATACGAAGTTGGTTTGATTTTGTATAGCGGCTTAATTCTGAGAGTATTCAATTCTGGACTAGGTCCCGGAGTTTTTCCGCATTTGCGGTTTCCTCGTTAACAAAATCTTGCTGTGTCATTTACTTTTATTTTCCGCAATTATAATTGTTGTTATTATAATTTAAAGTAAATTACACAAACGTTAATTCCTATTTTACTTGATTGACAATCCTATTGTGTTTGGTTTAGTCCGAACCTATTATCAAGTAAACATACTTCGTTGTTGTATTGTCTTGATCTTGTATCCATAGTCCATAGACGATCACACGAAGTGTGAACCGATTAGTTGTATTATCTCAACTCAGTCTATAGACAATCATTTTCGGAGAAAGGACTTACAAGTGGAAAAGTTTTAGATTGAGGTATATTTGGGTACCCTCGTCTTTTCAAGGACAATTGGTGGAGTTTGAGTTAAGTGCATGCCTCATGTTGTGGGTGTTGGGTACCCAAGGATCTTCTTTGATCTTTATCTTCTCCCCTTTCTTAACATCCCAGCAACATCCATCTTTTAGATCATTCCTGCAGATTAGCATAGCATACCAAGTAGAAGTGCTTTTCTGGGTTTTTTTCACCTCCCAGAAGTTATCCTTTTGGAGATACTTGGCTCTCATCAATTGACACCACAGGCATGTATCATTCTCTAGTAGCTTCCATATGAGTTTGGCAATCATTGCTTTGTTGATGTGCTGTAGAGTTATAACTCCTAGACCTCCAACTTCTTTTGGTTGTCCTTTTCCAATTAATAAAATGGGGTTTTTGAATTTCTTTTGAGTGGCCCCACCAGAAGTTCCTCATTGTTCTAGTAAGTTTCTGCAAGATCTTTTTCGGAAAGAGAGAAGTGGCCATATAATATGGAGGAATAAGACCCAGCACATGATTGATCATAATGATTCTGCCAGCATGCAAGAGGTGACATCTTTTCCAACCAGCTACCTTGGAGTCAAATTTATTAGATAAGAAGTCATATGAATCAATTCTATAAGAAGACTTGAGGAGTTGGTGTCCAAGATACTTATCATCAATTTGCATCTGCTTTACCCCCAGCACATTTGTAACTTATGTTCTTCGCTCAGGTCTTACTCCTTTACTGAAGTGGATTGCCGACTTCTGCATATTCGCATACTGTCCAGACCATGCTGCATAAGTACTTAGAACTTGTTGAAGAGTATCTAAAGTTGTCTCGTCTAGGGTGCCGAAGAGAATTAGATCATCAGCAAACATTAAGTGGGACACAGATGGAGCATTGCGGAAAATTTTATAACCATTGTACAAAGCATTATTTTCCATCATGCGCATAAGCCAAGAGAGACCTTGAGTGCATAATATGAATAGGTATGGGGATAAAGGGCATCCCTGATAAAGGCCTCTTTCACTAGTAAAAAAACCTTCAGCCTGACCATTAATAACTAATGAAAAAGAAGCAGTAGAGACACATTTCATGATCAGCTCATGTGTTTTTCCTATAATTCCATAGGCTCTAAGGCAGTGGCTTAGAAATTTCCAGCTAACCTTGTCATAAGATTTGTTAATATCAATTTTTAGTGCATAAGCACCTATTATAGAAGAAGAAGTGGACATGGTGTGGAAAATTTCTTTGGCAGCAACAATGTTATCAATGATTATTCTACCAGGTATGAAGGTTGATTGGGCATGATACACTAGGCTGTTTAGGTGTTTCTTTAGTCTCTGAGATAGGATTTTAGTAATCACCTTATACATGATATTAGTCAGAGCTATAGGTCTAAAATAAGATGGAAAAGTTGGGTGCTTCACCTTAGGAAATAAGCAGATATTCATATGGTTCATACCTGGAGGTAGAGCTGCTGAGGCAAAGCAATGTTTGATGGTTTGAGTGACTTCTTCACCAATATACTCACAGCATCGTTTGAAGAAGATGGCAGGCATCCCATCAGGACCTGGTGCTTTAAGATTCTTCATATGTTTAATCACACTCCAAATCTCCTCAGAAGTAGGAATGCTGGCAATGACATCATTTTCGGTAGCATCTATAAAAACCGGGGCTTGGAATTGAATGACATTGTTATGCTCTTGTGGGTCTCGTTTGAACAGAGAGGAGAAGTGATCCACTAGGTGAGCTACCACCTCATCAGCTTGTGTAATCCAGTTTCCATCAGTGCTTTGAAGTGCAGTTATCCGATTCTTCCTCTTCCTTTGAGTAGCAGCAAGATGAAAAATATAAGTATTTTTGTCCACATTGGGAATCCATTAGACTTTGCTTCTTTGCTCATAATACTTGTACTGCAATTGGTTCAGTGATTCAATCTTATCACAGAGTATTTTATCTTCAGTTTTAGTATCTCTTAAATGAGCTTATTTTTGTAAGTTGAGTAACTCAGTCTTAGCATCTTCTACAGCCTGAAAAATGTTACCGAAGGCTTTTCTACTCCACTTATGAAGAGCTTTGCCGACTCCATCCAGTTTACTCATAGTGTCACCATCTTGAGAAGACCAAGCATTAACCACTATATCCTGGAATTCAGGGTGTTCCATCTAGTAGTACTCAATCTTGTTTGAAGGTTTTCTTTTCCTTTTGTTTGTCCTGTGAGTATTGATAAGAATAGGGGCATGATAACTGCTGATTCTGGGGAGATGAAGAACCCCATTCTCCTTGAACATCATTATCCATTAAGTGGTGCATAATGTTGTATCAAGCCTCTCAAAGATAGGTTCATTCATAGTAGCACAGTTGGACCAAGTGAAAGATTGACCTATGTATCCCATATCAATTAAGCTTCTATCTTGAATGAAATCCTTGAAACCTTGATTAACCGGATTCAAACTTTGCCTACCATCATGCTTTTCAGAAATGGAACTTATAGCATTAAGATCTCCCACCATACACCAAGGGTTCAGGACCTGAGAAGTATACTGAGAGAAATTCTGCCAGAAGGTACTCCTCTTTTGATGGTTGGGTGGTCCATAAACACAGAATAGATCCCACTCTTTCTCTAGAAGGTTATTGATACGACAATGGATGACATTCTTATCAGCACATATGCTATCCATCTTTATAGAATCATTCCACAAAATAGCTAGACCTCCACTTCTACCAATGTCAGGAACACAATACTAATTGTCAAAATTTAAAGAAAAAAAGAGTTTAACTGATTTTACCTCATTCAATAAAGTTTCAGAGAGAAAAGCAATTTGAGGGTTGCAAGCCCTGAGAAACGCCTTTAGATTACGGACTGTCGAGATGTTTCCCAATCCTCGACAGTTCTATGAGAAGATTAACATTGCTGTTGTGGCTGATTTAGGGAAGCCACCACACCCATTTGAGTATTGTGATTTGAGGGGTTCTTCTTAGTTGGAATATCAATGTCCATAGGACTAGCAGATCTCTTTGAACTGACTGAAGTAACGGCACACTGTTGATTATGCTCATCCTTTGTCTTGAATCTTGCAGATCTTTTCCACCCTTTGATCTTTTTCTTAGTGGTGTCAATTGATGAGACAGAGGAAGTAGATAGTTCTTCTTCATCGTTTAGGTTAGTTTTTGCCTCTTTCTGTTCAAAATTGAATTTAGGGTATGCTTTGAGGGTTGGGGACAGGGGTGTCGATAACAAGGTTGATTGGTTTGGGTTTGGGTTTTCTGGTATAGTCTTTTCTAGCTCGTTAATGGGCTGGGTTAAAATGTGACTATCAGGACCCGATGGATCAGCAGTAATACCCGAAGTAACAATAACTTTAGTAATAGTTTTTTCTGTTTTACTATCAACCTTTCCACGTTGCACAACCTCGGTGATAGCATCTTTTTGAACATATATTTTTCTTGGATCAAGTGACAGATTCGCTACCTCATGTGTCTTCTTGTTAACGTTGTTGACAAACAAATTTGTGCATGTGCCTGCGCCTGCACCCGTTTCATCTTCATGCAGAGTTGTGTCAGCTGGTCTGGTAAAAAGAGTGCACTTTCCTGCATGACATGTGCTTGCAATTCCTTCAACGTTTTTTTCCTGCCATCTTGGGTGCTGCCAGAGTCGCATGTAGATGATATGTGTTATCATCCCCACCCTTGGTTTGATCTTTGGAAATCAACGGCCCCTGTACAGTGTTATTGAACCTTGTAATCTGATGAACATCTTTCACAGCATGTATGATGCCTGGATTACTTGATTTGAAAAATGCTCTAATTTCTTCAGAGTATCTCGCAAAGGCTTTATCATTCATCTTGAGAGCGAAATCTTCAGATAGTAAATTAGGAATATCTTCTAGCGCTTTAGATAGATGAGGACATTGTTTCATAACATGACCAAAGAAGCCACAGTAGAAGCACATCCTTGGAAGTTTTTCATACCTGAATTGGATGGTAATCTTCTTCTTTGATTTGAGAGTGATGATCATATCTTTTGGTAGCGGCTTAGTGATATCCAGTTGAACACGGACTCTGGCGTATTTCCTCCATTTGGATGCCAGAGAAGCATCAATAGGATCTGGTTTTCCAATGTTCTGGACAATATTTAAGACTTTCCGTGGATTCATCATACTGAAAGGTAACCCATATACATGAATCCAGAAGCAAACATATTTAAAATCATAATCTGCAATAAGTAGATCTTCTTTACACCGTTCTGCCAGCATAAGATCTTCTTTAATGGACCATGGCGTTCTTTGTAACATAGCTTCTAAATCACAGAGAAATTGGAACTTAGCATTGTAATAACCATCCCCTAGATCTGAGATGGCTACCGTACCAGAAGGTTTCCAAGCTTTTGCTAAAACCTCATTCAAAGTACTTAGGTTGTATTCTCTGCCTGAGTTAAACTTGAAGATAATATTTTTGTTTAGTTCTACTGGATCTTCTGTATCATCTTCATTATCATCATACAAGTGAGTAACCGGTTCTACCACGATGTTGCTCATCTGATATAGAATCGCATCAAAATCTGGATCTTGGGCAGCTCTCGATGTTGAGGCCATAACACAGCAACACCAACAAAGAAGTAGAGAGAACAGGAGGAAAAAAGTAGAGATAAAAAACCACACATGTGATCACAAAGAAACCCTAACGGGACATATAACCATCAAAGAGATGAAGATAAATCATCACAGAAGATGCACAAAGAACCTTGATTGAGGTCAAGAGAGCGACGGCCAGAATTGACCGTAATTTTTTGTTAATCTTTCTGTACATTATAACTAACAACAGTGTCTTTCCGTAATTAGAGCAAACATAACCATTTAGTGTCTTTTTGTAAAGATCATCAGAATATGTTTGCCAAAATCGTGTCTTTTCTGAATAACGAAGAATTGATTGCATCTATTGAAAGGTTTGGTGAAGGTAATTGTATCTTTTTAAGAGACTGTTCGAGACTTGGAGTTGGTCTGTTGTGTCCTTTAAACGTTAAGTGACTGTTGGGGCTGCCTACTTGATTGTGACTAACAGGAAAGCCAATCAGATAACAATGACAGGGATAGTTAGTGCTGATGTGGAGCTACCAAAATCAAGAGTGATTGTGGTATCGACATGTGGCGATTTGAAGAAAGATTCGTGTAGATATATATGCATCCTTACCTATCGTAACACTCAGTGGCAGAGTTGTCCTCCCTAAAAATTTAAAAGTTGCCAAATTAGGCCTGGAAATTATGAATTTTGCATAATTGGTCCCCCAAGATTTGACAAATTATCGTAACATAAGTGATTGCGTCAAATTTCAAAGCATTTGCAACTTGTGCAGTATCTTAAATGTATGTTATGTAGAAACATTTGAAAAAAGCACTAAAAAGATTCAGGCGGCCGTAGGCCGCCATGGTATACAATGTTGTTATTAATCATTGGTTGTATTTGTCCTCCCAATAACAAAGTTCCGGCTCCGCCACTTGTAACACTCAATATAATTAGTACCAAGTAGCTTCATATTTAAGAACTAAACTACAACAAAACACTTGAAAATTGAAATCATAGTACTTGGAATAAAGTCAGCAACTTTGACCGCCACACGCTAATTTTACAAGTAACATGTTATAGGGGCTGAAGAAATCATTAGAGGGACTGATATAATAGGACAAAAAGGGTCATCATGTAGTACCCTTATCTATATAATTTTCATAATGGCTAAAAAACCTTTATTTAGTTAGTGTTGTTAATTTAATTAGCTAATCATTAGGTTAATGAACTTTTTTTTATACTTAATGAAAAATTAAATCGGATTAAGAGTTAGGTTTGGTGGAGAGATAAAATAGAGAAATTTCTTTTGTTTTAGAAATTTATTTCAAAAACCTAGATTTTGATTTACTCAAACAAAATGAATGATTTCAGTGGCAAATTGGAGGTGGGTGAATCTCTATATAATAGAGAAACCATATTTATGGCTGATCTATTAGCTCCAATGTCAATTTCAGGGCAATTTACGGTTGGAATTAACCCAAAAAATCAACTGTAGGAGCCATTTACGGTTGGAATTAACCATAGAAGCCAACCGGAGGTGACATTTACGGTTAGTATATGATGAACATCCAACCGTAACTGGTTAAAATTGGGAAAACCCAATCATAAACCAGTTACGGTTGGATTGTTCTCTTACGAGACGAACAGTAAATAGGTTACGGTTCGTTTGCCGGTGGCTAGTATCCAACCGTAACTACTTACGGTTGATAACTTTCAAGTCAAAGCCAACCGTAATCAAACACAAAAACTTAACTTATTTTCACTCAGGAATTTTTACGGTTGGTACTGTTAAAATCGAAACCAACCGTAAATAATTTTACGGTTACAAAAATGAATTGTAAATGGATATTCCAAATAGTTTTTAGGATTTACGGTTGGTTACTGACACCTTCAGAAATCGAGTTTACGGTTGGTAATTGAAGAATAACCAACCGTAACTCCAGAAATCATAGTTTTTTTTTTAGGTTTAAATATATTTGATGATGATTATTAAAGAAACACTGATTTTGATTTCGTTTTTTTCTTTAATGATTAGGTTTGAATAGATAGGAGGGTAATTTAGTATTTTAAAAATGAAAGGGTAATCTAGACCTTTAACATGACACTAGGACACCCCCTAACCAATTTGGTAGACATTATTATTATGGTTCAGCCCCTTTAATAATAGAATCATCAGCCCCTATAACAGGTTATTTTTACAAAGAGAAAAGGCACGGAGCTCAGCTCACATTTTTCATTTTGCATCGGGCCACGGAGAACTCTAGAGTCTAGACCTGGCAGATGCTTTCACTTCGAACTTTCACATCACGTAATGGCCCAAAGATGTGCGGCGTGGTTCAGCTCATGTCATGCCTACCCAACGTTATTGTCCCTACATCGTGTTGTAGACACAAGAATTGTACTATGCAAGTGTACTCTGTGAAAGGGGTAAGACTGTAAAAAAATAAGATTCGGTGTATATCGACCTTGTTACTGTAAGTATCCTGGTTGTCTAACGGCTATAATGTAAGCCTTCTATAAATTTCCATCCATCAGTAATTTTTAGTACATTTAACTGAACTCGTCTTTCTCTTCTTTCCTTGTCACCTCTTAAGGCTCCAAACCTTTTCTTTACCACTGTCTATTCTTTTCTGTTTCAAAAATGGCTGATGAAGCTGGTAAGTATACCACCGATGAAGATATTGCAATTTGCACAGCTTGGATTAACATATCCATGGATGCCACAACCAGCATAAAATCCGATGAAGTTCTTTGGAAACGTATTTATGAAATGTACAAGTACATACACTCTAACGGGGTTGAAAGAAACCAAAACGAGATCAAAGAACGTTTTGAGATTATAAAAGAGGAAACTATGTATTATGTTGCTATGCTTACGCAAGTTAAAAGAAACTGCCCAGGCAATTGGTCAGACGCAGACAAAGTAAGTAAACTTTTGTTTTCAAGATGTCAAGTGAAGTATTTTTACTGCGTTTTCTTCTTGTTTTTAATGTGTAATTGCTCTTTGCTAATGTCTATTATGGATGTCATTGTAGAGGAAACGCGGTGGAGAACTATATACTGTAGGGCGCAAGAAAGAATTTCAACATGAAAAATGCTACGAGATCCTTAAAGCAGCACCAATGTTTTGCGACACTGACACATTATTTGGGATGAAGAGACCGCTAGAACAGAAGGCACAAAGAAAGGCGAACAGAGAAAAATATTTAGGGTCTTCTTCGTCCGCTCATGACTCTGATGATATATCCGACGAAGTTTTCAGGTTTTTTAAAGAGAAAGAGGAGATAAAGGCTGGGATACTCAGGAACACAGACCTTTCCGCACCAAAAAGAAAGAAGCGTCGTGAGCTTTAAATCTCTCTTTTCCCTTTTCTTTGTATCGTCAGTTTTCTCCTGTTGACAATTGGTTAATGTGCCACCTAATTTTCAATTCGGAGTGAAGTCCTGTGAGACTTGCTCAAGGGATTGGCCCGGACGGATACGTAGATGTCTAGCTTTAAATTTGTTTTTCCCTTTTTGTGTATCTTCGGTTTTCTCCACTTGATGGTAATGTGCCATCTAATTTTCAATGCGGAGTGAAGTCCTATATGAGACTTCTCGAATATCTGGCCGGATGGAAATTCAATTTGCAATATTATTGTACTTATACTTTGAGTTATGGATGTATGAGCAAGTGCGGATCTGTGGCGCAATGGTAGCGCATCTGACTCCAGATCAAAAGGTTGTGTGTTTGATTCACGTCAGGTTCATCTCTTTTTTTTCTTCGTTTTTTGCATTGTGCAATTCACGTCAGGCTCATCTCCTTTTCTTTTCTTTTTGTCTACTGCTCGACAAATGATTGCCCCGCATTGTTGAGCTTTTCAACATTATCGGCCTGTCTGATTTTTCTTGAAAATGGTTAACACTAACTTACAAAGTAACAGATATGAATCACAATCAAAGAGTTGAAAAGGTAGAGACTGTTTAGTAACTATGTATAGAAGGGTAGAGTATAATCCCCGCACTGTAGGAGGGTAAACAAAACAAGAGACAGAGACAATAACAAGAACAAAGGGGGAGAAATGAATTTTCACGGAACCCAGTGAAATTTCCAAGTCATGGCCCAACCCCTAGTACAAAGCAAATAAATACATGAAAGACACACACATACATACATACATGGCTAAAAGGTGTAATATAAACATGTAAAAACACCAACAACTAACTGGACACAAAATGCAGTAGTAATCAAGTGGGGTAACTCGTCACCACTATACTTCAGTTCAATTCCTGCCATCTTCTATATTTATACCAACCAACATCATCAGTTTAACCTCTCTTTTTTCCGGCAAACGCTTTCAACCATCAAAACTTGTCGTGACAAGCTCTTTCTACTGCTGCTTCTTGTTTACATACAATAATCCTAGACATAATCACATTGCATACACGATCTCCCCACTACTATCAATATCGAGCTCCGGGTCGGTATCTAGGTCCTCCATGTCGTCATCCATATCCAGGCTGCCAGTAAAATAAGGATCAAGACTCCGGGTCCCAGCAGCAGGTATTGTGGCCTCGGCAATGATCTGCATGATTTCATCAATGCTCTGCATTGGTTGATCGGGTTCTTCAAAGTGGCTGTTCATTGTGTTCTCATTCATAAGATCTGCTGGGAGGTTCTTTAGAAACCACTCATGGTTTTGGATCTCAGGCATGGTTATCCTCTGTTTCATTTTATAGTCAAGGTCATGATAACAAATTATAATTAGAAAAAACAACTTTATATCGTGTAATAAGGACTCGTCCAATAAAGAAAAGAAGAGCAAAATTTTAGTTTCAAATGATGGTCTCCAGCAGAATCAGGGTGGAACTGCACAAGTTCCATTTTTTGCACAAAAAACGATCTTAATAAGGAAGCATCTCTTACTGTGGAAGGGTTGGCATCAAAAATCCTGGATATCAGCTGTTGGCACTCAGGAGAGATGTGAACATAATCAGGAATTGAATACTGGACACTCAGAATTCGCTGCATGAAACCAAGAATTGTTTGTTACTCAATTCATGTGATATTGCATATCCTAACGAGTAAATGTTAAGCACGAACCTGTATCGTCTTGCGGAAGTTTTTCGGTTCCTCTGGATCCTCGAAAGGGTATGCACCAACCAGCATGACATATAAGGTCACCCCACATGACCATACATCCGCAATCTAAATCGGAAAAAACTGGAGTTATTTAATGTAACAAAGACCACGAGATGAATATGTTTATGTACATCACTTTTAGTAGAGTATACAAATTGACCAGCACATGTCTGATCGCTAGCAAGCCTAGCAGCATATCTATAATATTCTGTATTCAAGATGTAGGTGTGTATAGCAGAAAATTTAGACCAGAACGCAATACAGAGAGGCTTCCTACAGTCCTCGAGTACTAGCAGTTTGAAACCGTCAGTATCATGCTTGAAGAACTTCAGAAGGGATTATGTATTCATTTGAGATACTGCAACTTCCATTCCATACAGATCACCCATCTGGGCAAGTTAAAAGGGATTGTAAAAGAGGTTATAACCCTTTACTTGACAAATTCTTAACGAAAGCAGTCAGGCACGCATACATATTCAAGCTAATCTTCCTTGACTCAAACAAAAGCACCACAAGCTGAGAAAATGCTTTTCCAATAGATAGATGGAAAGCAACTGTGAAAAAAACTATAAGACATAGAAAGGCAAAGCTTGAGAAACATACAAGAAATACCCAAACGATAATTATAACTGCCATCAAGTTAAATATCAAAATTCACATAACTGTTACCCAACCTTCATGAGAACTATGTCTAGCCTACAAGTGTCATGGTAGTATAGCAACTGTGGACTGAAATCCGACAACATGCAAAGTAGGTCCGAATTGATTATATGAATAGATTTATGTCAGATGAGGTTTGCAAGTGGCAAGGATTTTACCTTTCCATCGTATTCCTTCTTGAGCAATACTTCAGGAGCAATGTATGCTGGGGTTCCAACGGTTGATTTTGGTTGTGAATGCAGCACTGAGGACTGGAAAAGCACAAAGTTAAGAAAGGAAAGAAGGAATTTTCTCGCTAATAGCACTGAGGTAAGCACTGGTGCATCCATGTTCAAAAAGGACATATTCAGAGAATTTTTTGTAATTACAATGTCATTGGAGTAAAGAGTCTCCACTAAAAGTAAATAAAACCTTCGTTTGTGTAAACCTGTTTAACTACGGAAACAGGTGGTACACGAACACAAGCTGTGGTACACTACCAAGAACCAGAACAACAAGATGAGAAAGATGTGAAATACCTTAGAGTATCCAAAATCACATATCTTCAAACGAGGTGCAGCACTTCCATCCAACAGTGTATTCTCCAGTTTCAGGTCACGGTGACATACTTGCTATACAAGGGAAACAATGTAAAAAAAAACCCTTCGTCACCAAGTCACAAGGTAACCTAAGATTACACCTTTAAGAAACAAAACTTATGCAAATACCATTGCGTGACAGTAGCTAACTCCTGATATTAGTTGTTGGAAAAAGAAACGAGCCTGCATCAAAATTCAGTACAAAAGAAAACATCAAGAGAGGTTAGAAAGCAAAACGACAGCAAATTTGCTACTACAAGAATTCAAATTAACCAATATAACAACCTCATCTTCACTGAACCGTCCTGCATTGCATATACGCTCAAATAATTCCCCACCAGATGCATATTCCATCACAATAGCCAGGTGAGTTGGTGTTAAGATAACCTAAATTTTCACAAATTAAACAGTCAAAACAGGCATCATCATCATTGACTCCTCAAATTAAAAACACATAACTAAAACACACACCTCTTTGAACCTAACAATATTTGGATGCCTCAGAGACCTGTGATTAATAATTTCCCTTTGTACATTCTCATCTATCTGTCTCAATAACAAAATTATAAGATAAATTTGTTATCACAGCTCAAAGAAAAGCTACATAAAGTGTAAATTCTGAATTTGAGAAGAAACACAAACCTTTTCGCCTCTCTCGATATACTTAACAGCAACAAGTTCTTTAGTTACTTTATCTCTCATTAACCTAGCTACACCAAAATTACCTGAACCAATATCTTTAACAAGTTCATAACGATCACTATCATGCATTATAGGCAAATCCATTCCAGGACCAATAGTGAGCTGAGATCGATGATCCATCAAAATTCAAACAAACACAGACCTCGTTTTTCCTTGTTTGTCAAAACACACGAACTTATTCGTACATTTCTAGACTAGATACAAAAACCCTAATTTTGATCAAACTAGTTGACGTGTCTTGAAATTAATCATAGGATTCAAAACACCTGTAAAATTAGTTGAAGAAATTGATAGGTGCGTGAGATAGATGATAACAAAACAAGCTCAATCCCGTGAAACCATACTTACTTATTTTAAAGTAGTATACTCTTTACAACAATAAAATTTCTAGGGTTTTTAATTTAGGAACGAGAGAGAGTTGCAGAGAAAGAAGAAGAAGAAGACATGGTTCAGCTCGTGAACTTAGCTTTTTATTTATTTTATCTTTTTCTTGTGAAAATATCTCGATGAGGAAATAATAAAATACTGTCATTTGTCCAATGAAGCAGGATTCAACCGCGAAGAGAAAGACTGTTTAATTTACAAGATTGTCCTTTATTTCTGCTTCAAATGACTGTGATGTTCCTCATGATTGACTGGTTTTTCGGTTTGGTTTGGAACTGAAAAGTGTCGTCACTTTGGATAAGATGGACATTTAGGGCAAAGTTGGTTTAGAGTGACAAGGAACCGTTATGATTGGTCCCACTTTAGGGAAGTCAATGCAACACCTAACGGTTTTTTCTTGGTGCTTGGATAGCACTTAAGGGCATTTCTTATGGACTCTAACGTAGGATGGCCCGATCACCAAAAGTCATGATTGTTAAAGGTTGATGTCAAATTTTTCGGGGATTACCATTCAACATAAGATTAAAAGATAAAAACTGATCTGACCATCAGATCACTCAAATGGCATACTCCTGCTAATTTTGGTATCCTTTTTAGCGATCCTGACCAAAATAGATGGTCAAATCAATAAATTTGATGATGATCAGATATCGCAACACAACGCTTGTCGCGCGACATATGTTAAGTCGGTAGACATTATGATGTCCGTAAGGTGCAGGTTGAGTCGACCAATTTTTAGTTGCGCGTTGTAAGATTTGTCACTCAACGGATAAATTCAACGACTCTGTTTAAAATCTTTATAAATATTTATTATTTCTCTCGTTTCAAATTATACCTTTTCCACACTTCAAATTTCATACTAATTTCTTTTAATTTCAATTAAATTTTTGATAACTTAAAGATGGCTCAATCCCGAATTCGTGACCTAAGTATACTCTAGATAAAGATTTATCTATCTGCAGAAACTATGATTTACAATATCAGTTTGCAGCACAACAACATAACGGCAGAACGTTATGTTTGCAGTGGCACCGGGAACCTGAAAGGGAGTGATGCAATTAGCCTAGGACAACGTTTTCTGACAACTAGCAAAGAAGTAAACGAAATTGTAGCTTTAACAGTGCAAGTTAATCGATTAAGAATGATGGGTAAAACTAATGATGATTTGGTAAGAAGACCACTATGGGAATGGTAAAGAGAAAAGTTTTTGCTCCCACAGTTGTTTCAAAATCCTTACAGTGATGTACAGATTCAACCCCTTTTTGGTGAATGCCGATCCACCAAGTACATCTAAATGAAGATGTACAGCGAATAGTTCATTTATTCCAATTAGACAAGTTGAGTGTACGTGCGTTGCACGTTATGTGTTGTAGCATGTTTTTGGCAAAAATCATAGTCTTTTTTTTTGCAAGAAACATTTTTTTGCAAGAAACACCATAGGGACTAGAGGACATCTAAGACACAATAAAGAATGTGAAGCAACAGGAGGAGATGATCTAGCTTTTAACTGGGCTAAGGAAATGCAGCCTGCCAATGTTGGAATCCATGATGAAAATAAGGAAATTCGTATCCGCTTCACAATGTTGTCCAGGGTAGATTTCATCTCAGCTATCATGAAAGAAGTAGAAAACAAAATGAAGATGAAGATCGTGTTAGTGCATCGCTCGGTTGAACCCACCAAACGTTGAGATATCAAGTTTGGTTGTCATATTTCAACACCAAAACTCGAAGCTGCTTGATTAGATTACTAGAGTCAACTTCTTAAGTTAGACTAGGAGCAATGAAAATATTGAGACTCGCTCGTGTTACTCTGAAGAATCTGAAGACGTATCGGCATCAACGAATAAATCATCCTTCCATTGAGGTTAGGAACACAGACTTGACTTGTTCCATTTCTATCTATCTTTCGTTCAAGTCGTATAGATTGAAAAAATAACATACGAAATATATTTATACATCTCTAGTATTGATTACTTAATCATTTCATTATGATTAAAGTGTCAAGGAAGCATATACTAGTTGTTTTACACAACTTTGGTATATTGGACTGTGAAGTATAGTTTAACTATTTGAACTTCGTATATTCGACATAACACTATTTAGTAATTCATTACTATTTAGTGTGTTGAATTTTTATGTTGATTCCATACCTAGAAATTTATGTTTAACTACATGAGTTTAAGGAAGTAGACATACGAAACTTGTTTCGTAGTTGAAAATATTCAAAGGATCTATTCTAGGACGGATCCCTTAACCAAGGATCTCTACTATGACCGATCTTAAGGATCTCTAGTAGGACCGATCCCTTACCAAGGATCTCTACAAATACCGATCCCAAGGATCTTTGCCAGGACCGATCGTTAGGTTAACTAAAATAAGATGTTTTCGATTTGGCTATTATCTTAGGGTTTGTATAGCTATCGGGAATATTCATAAGATGTAGACATAATATTTGAACATGTATTAAACTATTATTACATAATTTTCCAAGTATTTTGTTTGATACTCAAGGTGAGATCCCGAACCGAAATATTCTAAATATCTTATTGATAATCAGAATTTATGTGTTACTCATATTCCAGTGGATTACCATATCTTTGGTTGTTATATTAGTATAGTATAGTATATGTTATGCTAGCTAATATTTTAATGTCATCCAAGAGATTTCGGCATATTAGTTCGATTGCAGTTGGAATATTAACATAACCGAAAATAAACATTATTGCATATCTTTAATATTTTCGGATCTGGTAGTTACTTGTTGTCCAAACTACCTTGGTCATTATAAATACTGAAGTTTGTAGTTCTTACAAACTTATCCCTTGGACACATTGAATTAACTGTTTGTGTAGGAAGCCCACTAGAGTATTCTTGTAATACTCATTTTAGAGAAGAGTATCCTAATTAGGTGAAATCTCTTATGTGTGTTTCATTTAAAAACTTATGTAGGACCAATGAAGCACAAGTAGTATCGTTGGTGGGAAACTAGAATCGTATTGTTATTTTAGTTTTCGATTATCGATTATCGATTTGATTGACTAGCTGTAAAGTTGAACCTTGATAGATCTAGTTTGTTTATTTTGTGATCAATTTCTCTTCTGATATAAGGTCACTCGAACTAGTTCAAGGATCAACAATTTTTGATCTGCTTTATTGCATCTAGACCTGAAGATAGAACTTTTGATCATCCATTGTTAACAGACTCTTTTTTGTGCATGATCAATCATTAGTGGAATCAAGTTGTTTTTGCAGGTACTTTGAAGACTAGAGATTGAAGACTAGAATATTTCTTTATAGTATTCTGAGAACTTTGTGATAACTTTGTGCACTCTTGATTGACTTAGATCCGACAAGCTTGTTTACCTCGTATAAACTTTTTAAGCTTGTTGTATAGATTGACAATCTATATAAGTGTTTCTCTTTGAGACATACTTTGATAGCTAGTGTTAGAGCATTGCGATGGTCGAACTCGCAAGCGTTGATATCTCAAGATTGTTTGTCAAGTTTAGATGATCAAAACTATAAGTCTTGATTTCTAGTCTACTTATAGCTATGTCTCGGATGAGGATAGAATGTGTATTCAAGCTTTAGACTTCACGGCGTTCATCTATTGAAGACGAAGATCTACTGAGGAGAGCTTGGAGGAACTTCATCAACAAAAGGTATGTGGAGACTAAAACTTATCTATCACTCAGAAGTCTATTTTATTTTATATCCTAATGAGACTAAGCCGTATAGCTATATAGATTTTTATATTATACACATTTGATATTTTGAGCCGAGTTTATCTCGCTTATTTATTTCTCGAAATATGTGTTTGAAGCTTTTTTCTTTAACTACGTTCATCATATTCTTGACGAGTTTAGTTGGAAACAATTTATTTGTTGGAAACTAAATAATAAGTCAAAAGATGATCATGTGAAAATTGCCTTTAAACATCTTACATGATTTGTGTGAGACGATCATTTGATGTCGACTCGGAAAGTTTCGTATTGATCATTCGATCACTTGAAAATTACTAATAAGCTAATGGTATGTGTGAGACATCCATTGTCATCTTCTAAGGATATTTCAATAATTGAAATGGGAGTTTAGAACAATTAACCTTTGTCTGGATACAACACAGTATGCATACCAGTATGCAAACTGTTTTGGTATGATTCAGGTTCGGAAACCTTGTTTGCATACCAGTATGCGAACGGTTTTAACTGTTATAGTCCGGGAACCAAGTTTGCATACCAGTTTGTGTTAGAGCATAGCTCGGTTGAACCCACCAAGCGTTGGTATGTCAAGTTTGGTTGTCATATTTTAGTGAATCAAAACTCATCTAAGAGTCGCTTGATTATGTACTAGAGACAACTTCGTATATGTTAGACTAGAAAGTCTAGGATTATGAGACATACAAGTATTACTCGAAGACCTGAAGAATGTGACGGGGTCACAAGCTACAATGACGACATCATCCTTCCTCTTGAGGTTAGTAATATTGACTTGAACTGTTTCATTCCTAACGAATCTTTCAAGTCGTGCTATATTGAAAACATAACTGCGAAGCTGTGAATGATTATACTCTAGTAGTGAGACATGATCACATGATCATAGTGTTAAGGAATTAGAATACGAAGTATAACACTTATCTTTTGAACTTCGTATATATGACATCATCGTATGAATGCTATTGTGATTATGTGTATGGGTAAAGGTGAAGATTTCATCCTAGGAAACAATGTTTACATTTGTTTAAAGGAAGTACATTCATGAACTTGTTTTATGAATCGTAAGGGAAATCGCTAGGCTTATTGGTATTGTTATTCATTGCATATCTTTGGATTACCAATATGTGTGAGTTAGTAGAACCGATCATAACTTGTTATGTATCTTGGTATAAATAACCACAGTGCTTGACTTATGATTTGGTATGGCTGGTTAGTGTAACGGATCCTAAGTAATCACCTGAGATGGTATGATCGATATTTGTAATTGGTGTGACCGATCCTAGTAATTGGTGTGACCGATCACAAAAGAATTGTGTAATCGATCCTTGTAATTGGTATAACCGGTCCTAGTAATTGGTGTAACCGATCCTGGTAATTGGTGTAACCGATCCTAGTGACTTGTGTAACCAATCACAAGCAATACCATGAGAATATGGTAACCGTTCCTGGTAATTGACGTAACCGATCCTGGTAACTGATGTAACCGGTCCTGGTGACTTGTGTGTTTGATCACAAGTAATCCATATTAAGGTAGAACCGATCCTTGTGATTGGTAGAAACGATTGAACGCATGATTGTGATTCGATAATTGATCCATCATATAGTTGTCTTGGAATACAGATGAACCAATTCTAAACTTGTTTGGAAGTGTGGTATAATCGATTCCAAGATTGTAAATATGAAAGAGGATTTACAAAAGATGTCAACATACTTTGAACACGAACAATAACTCTTATCTTTTATTGTTCAAAGATATTCCTTAATTACTCAAGGAGATCCCGGTCCAAAATAAATTAAGGTTGTTAGTTTTATATCCTTTAATTACCAGCAATTAAATGCATATCTCTAGAGAATAAAATTTAGTAATGTGCATTTACTAATTGGAGATTTTCTATTGAGAGATTTCGTAAAATATTGGACAAAGCATTTCCAGGAATTATGAAAACCGATTTTGGGAATTTATTGCATATCTTGAGAATGTTCGGTTTTGGAAATTCCTTGGTGTCCAAACATCCTTGGTCTATAAATACCTAAGTTTGCATTTCTAGCAAACTATCCTAAGATCCAGGCAAACTTCATCTTTTTGTTGTTTCTGGTGGAGCCGTCTATCCGGAGAGGAAAGTACCCTAATTAGGCGAAATCTCTTACGACCGCTCGTTTAAAGACTTCTGTGGGATCAATAAGATCTACGAGTACCGTTGGTGGGAAACAAGATAATTGCAGTTTATTAGTTTTCAATTGATTTGATTGACTAACGGTTGTTGAACTTTGATTGCACCTAGTTTGTTTATTCTTGAGAATCTTCTCTTCTGATATAAGATTCACTCAAACTAGATCGAAGTGTAGACGGGATCTTTAGAACTGTTTGTAGATCTAAAGACATCTTGTGATAATCCATTGTTAACATACTCCGTTCTGTGCGTGATTGATCACAAGAGATTCAAGTGGTGTTGTGCAGGTTTAATTGAAGATTAAAGAAGATTTGAAGATGAAGAAGATTTCTGATTGGTTTCTCATATCTTTGTGTAGCACAAACCTTGATCGGCTGGGATCCAACTAGAATCGGATTTATTCGATTGATTAGTTGCGTGAGATCGACATCTCTTTATAGTTTCTTGTTGGATTCTATATTGATTGATTGCAAATCTAAACTCTGCTACTTCAGTAGTTGTTGGATAGATTGATCTAACCAGGAAAATGAGTTTATTAGTTTAAATAGAAGAGCCTTTGCATATGACTTGAGATATCTTTACTGGAAAGAATCAATAGAGTTTTTACCAAACAGATTTGTTGTTCCTTTACTGTTTGGAATACGATCCAAAGGAATTGTTCCAGTGCGTGCACTTATTGAATGTCGGAAGCGCAGGGATACTGAAGAAACTAAGTGAACTAGGTTTAGTTGCTTGGTGTCAACTATACGAAGTTGGTTTAGATTTTGTATAGCGGCTTAATTCTGAGAGTATTCAATTCTGGACTTGGTCCCGAGGTTTCTCTTCATTTGCGGTTTCCTCGTTAACAAAATCTTGCTGTGTCTTTTACTTTTCAATTTTCGCAATTATAATTATTTATTATAATTAAAAGTAAAATACACAAACGTTAACTCCGTATTACTTGATATCGATCCTATAGAGTTTGGTTAAGTCCGAACCTATTATCAAGTAATCACACTTTGATTGTTGTATTGTCTCGATCTTGTATCCATAGACGATCACACAAAGTATGAATACCGATTTGTTGTATTGTCTCGACTTTGTTCATAGACAATCACTTTCGGTAAGAGGACTTATAGGTGGATATTTTAAAGATTGTGGTGTATTTGGGTACCCTCGTCTTTTCAGTATGCGAACGGTCCTACCTGAGTTAGGTCCGGGACTGATGTTTACATACCCGTTTGCAAACGGCTGGACAAGACCAAGTATGGATACTATAGTTTGCGTACCAATTTGCAAACTTAGTTGGTTAAGTTCTAAAATCGGTTAAATATGATTCTCATACTCATGAACAAATACATTAATAAATTAAGGAATGCAATCTTTGCAAACCGTGGCTTAATGTTCATGAATTGATTTCGGTATAAGTAGTTTGTACGATTACGAATCAATCCGATTTTGTCTCAATTGGTTCATATATATTTCTATGAGATATTGAACAATTGAACAACTCTATTAGTAACACAATTAGATTCATTTGATTATCTTTCATGATTGATTGATCATCATATTTGATCTAGAAGTATTAGATGAATGTGGTTAAGACAAAAGTGTTCATATGGCTAACTTCGGTTAACTATTGTTGAGCCAACTTGTTAGAGCACTGCTCGGTCGAACTCGCAAGCGTTGTTATCTCAAGCTTGTTTGTCAAGTTTAGTTGTCAAAACTATAAGTCTTGATTTCTAGTCTACTTATAGCTATGTCTCGGATTAGGATAGAATGTGTAGTTGAGCTTTAGACTTCACGGCGTTCATCGATTGAAGACAAAGAACTACTAAGGGGAGCTTGTGGAACTTCATCAACAAAAGGTATGTGGAGACTTGAACTCATCTATCACTCAGAAGTCTATTTCTATTTTATCTCTTATTGAGACAAAAGTCGTATAACTATATAGACTTTACATTATACACATTTGATATTTCGAGTTGAGTTTAATTCGCTTACATATTTCTCGAAATATGTGTTGGTAAGCTTTCGCTTTAACCAAGTTCATCTTTTATTCTTGACGAAAGTCAAAAGATGATCATGTGAAAATCGCCTGGTAACATCTTACATGATTTGTGTGAGACAGTCATTTGATGTAGACTCGGAATGTTTCGTATTGATCATTTGATCACTTGAAAATTGCTTTGAAGCTAATAGTTTGTGTGAGACAGCTATTCTCGTCTTCTAAGAATGTTTCAATGATTAAAATGGGAGTTTAGAACAATCAACCATTGATTGGATATAGCACAGTATGCGTACTTGTATGCTAACTGTTGCAAGTGTATTCCAAGACCGGTAATTTAGTATGCATACCCGTATGCGTACTGATTCAACAACTGAAGTCCGGGAACTATAGTGTGCATACCCGTATGCGTACTGATTTCAACTGAGTTCGGTCATGAACGACAGTATGCGTACCCGTTTGCATACTGGCGAACAAGACCAAGTCCGGGAACTTAGGTGTGCGTGCCCGTTTGCATACTTGAGTGGGTTAAGTTCCAAAATCGGTTAAGTATGTTTACATACTTATAAACAAATATATTTATATAATAAGGAATGCAATCTTTGCAAACCGTGGCTATAATGTTCATAAACTGATTCGAGTGAATCAAAACCAATTTTTATTCAATTGTGTCTTGTATACTTCTATGAGAATATAAACAATTGAACAACTCTATAACTAGTTTCATTTGAACTAGTTGTGATTAAGATGAACAAGGCTGATATGAAAGTGTTCATATGGCTCACTTCGGTTAACTATTGTTGAGCCAACTAAGTATACACGTTTAGGTACGGTTACCCATACCTAAATGAAAGTATATTTAATTTGTGTGTAACAAGCTAAGACAATCTTACGGTTGAAAAATATTAGCTTGAATCTAATCAGGTTTTCATCTAACGGTGAATATTGAATGCTTTATTACCAAGGTAACATTGATTGCAAACCCTGATTTGAAGACTATATAAGGGAGAACTCTAGCAACTGGGAAACCTAATCCCCACACCTCCGGTGTGATACTAGTTGCGACTATAGTCGATTCTCCTTTAACCTAGGTTTTTCTAAAACCATTATAGGTTAACGACTTAAAGAATTCTTTAGGATTCTGAAGCCAGACCCAACTATTTTATCTGTAGTTGTGTGTTCTGATTATACTTTGTTCTATCGAATTGAGTACTATCTTCTCTAAGATTTGCTCGAGATTTAATCTCTGATGGGTAAGATAAAAAGTAATCACAAAGCTTTTCGTCTCATTCTTTGTGATTCCACAATATCTTGTTCTGCTACCATATGGTTAAGTTATTGTGAGGAGATTGATATTACAAGGCTGTTCTTCGGGAATATAAGTCCGGTGTATCAATTGGTTCCTGTTCACCTTGATTTATCAAAAGACGGAACAAAACTCGTAGGTATATCTGTGGGATACATATTTATCTATTCAATAGACTTTTATGTGTGATACAAATTTAATTATCAAGTCTTCGACTTTTGGGTCGTAACAACTCTTAGTTGTGGGTGAGATCACCTAAGGGAATCAAGTGCGTAGAGTCCAGCTGGGATTCAGAGGCGTAAGGAACGCGACTGTACCTTAATCAGTGTGAGATTGGTTAGGGCTCAACTACATTCCAGTCCGAAGTTAACTTGTGGTAGGATATAATCTGTAACGGATTAATACAATGTGGTGTTCAAATCTGGATTAGGTCCCGGGGTTTTTCTGCATTTGCGGCTCCTCGTTAACAAAAATTTTGGTGTCTGTGTTATTTATTTTCCGCATTATATTTGTTTATATAATTGAAATATCACAGGTTGTGCGTAGTTCAATCAATTGGATAATCCAACCTTTGGTTGTTGATATAAATTGATTGTCTTCAGTCTTTTGTGTATTTTTTGACCCATACCTTTGTATTTTACGAATTTTGAAGCATTGAGATTTGAATTTAAATTTGGAGATGGAGATGGACTGGGTCAATTGACCCTGGTAAGGAAAATGGTGAACCGGGTTGAGATCCTTCAGAATATGATGTATAAAGAGAGTATGGGGACCCAGCTGGCAGTTGATGCAAAAAATTCAATATAGATGGATTATACTTTTTCAGCGGCTTTAGGATGTTGTAACAACTTTTGCATTGAAAAAAATTCTAAGCAAATCCACTCCACACTCTCGTTCCCATCATTTGAAAAAATAATTCATTAAAGATCACACCAAGCTCAAATTTAATAATTTAAAAACTTGGAAACTTCTAATTATTCTTACCCCATCAAAATAAGTTTTCACCCCTTTTCTGGTTGGCTTGCAAGACCGCAAAAATATACAAGGCCGCTTCTTTATTGATTATGTGGTAAAAAGGAGAGGTACCAAGTATACCACCAACTTTTTTGTTCGGCAACCTATATGGACAAAACCTAATACAACTGCAAGTAGATTTAAATTAAAGATCCTTGAATAATATGTATATAGAGTTTTTTCTCTTATCTCTTTCATGATAAATATGTCTATACAACAAAGTCCACGAACCTGATTGTGTAGAGGAGTTCTCGGACGATCTCACAAATCAATATCCAAGATCAATCTAATCCTATCCAAATCAAGAGGATCCGAATTCTGCCAAGTATGAAACGTGTTATCTAGGACTTAAACTACCTGAATTCATACTACTTGTGTTATTTCTATTATAAAGATGAAACAGTATAACACGGAAAAGGAAATTTAGCCCTGGAAATAACTGTTGTGCAGTAGGAGACGCAAATAGAATTGCTTGGTCACTGTTTTACATAGTCCTGTATTGTAAATTCAGTTTGCTCACCGGTTCTAAGGCTTAGAGGAGACGCAAATAGAATTGCTTGGTCCGCTTGACAGTATAGAAACAAATGCTCAGCGTTTTCAACATTCCTATCGCATAGTCTACAATCATCATTAATCCCATGTATATGGTTTTTAATGTTATTTGCCACTGGAAGTCCATTCTTGAGTAATCTCCATAGAAAATCCGAATTCTAGGGGGAATACTCTTAACACTCCAAAATTTCTTCCAAGGAAACTCATAATTAGTTGATGTTGAGGGGACTCTATCATTCATGGTTTTGAGAAGAGACTTGGATGAAAATTCACCTTTAAGATGATGGATCCAGATCAACCTGTCAGCATAGTTGTTATCATTCTCCTCAGTTAAATGAATCTCCATTATCTTCGCAACTTCAGTTTGGTTGAATAGCTGCTGCAGCTTGTCTTCATCCCACCTGTGTTCATCTTGAATAATAAGATCCTTCACTTTGGCTATGCTGTGATTTTCAATAACTTTCCTTTCAGGTTTCTTGTTTGGCAGTCCTGGTATCCATGGGTCAGCCCATATATCAATATCATCACCAGTCACAACTAACCCGAAGATTTAAGTACCCAAGTACCAACGCAAAAATATCCTGGCATTTTGCAGGGCGACCCCGAAAGAATTAGGAACGACTTTTTTATTCCCAACCCATAGACAAGGTTATGGGATGTCCTAAATGTTAGTAGAATACCTTAATGCCCTTTAATAATCGGAAGTAAAATAATTGTTTTTAGAATCCGATTATTGGTAATATAATCGGTAGTTAAAAAACACACAGAGACTACCGATTGATATGAATTTGTGCTAAATGCGTATTTGGGGCTACTATTAATCGGAAGTTAATGATAAATTCATTTACTATCGATTATAGGATACTCCAAAATTAAAAAAAGAAAGAAAAGGATTTTTACAAAATCTCATTTTGGGGCAACTCTATATTCGGTAGTTATATGAACTATTTTGACTACTGAATATGGTTGGATATTGGCAAAGAAAGCCATTGTATAATCAGAAGTCAGGATAACTTCATTTACTATCGATTATAGGCTCAACCAAATTCATAAAAATAGAGGATTTTGGAAAAATCTCATTTTGGGGCTACTCTATATTCGATAGTTATATAAACTATCTTGACTACCGATTATGGTAGGATTTTGGAAAAAAGGTCTACTGTATAATCGGAAGTCAGGATAACTTCATTTACTACCGATTATAGGCTCAACCAAAATTCAAAAGATAGAGAATTTTGACAAAATCTCATTTTGGGGCTACTCTATATTCGGTAGTTATATAAACTATCTTGACTACCTAATTCTTTTGGGGTCCCCTAAAAATGCTAGGAAAAATATCCTTGTTAGTATACCAAAAATGAAAAGAAAATCTACCCCGTCAATGATCTCAGAGGACAAATTTGTCCAATAAGCATAAAGCAAAACACGTGTGCAATACCCTAAATTGCACACTATCTAAATTCGAAATTTATATGCCCACATCGTAGCAGCAAGTGAACAATACTCACCTCCATCAACCATCAGTATCTGACGATTATATCGTATAGTATCGTCCACCCACTTATAAGAAAATAACGCCTTGAAACAAAGCCATCTTTAAAACCGGTTTTTTTCCTCTTTTGGCCACAAATACCGATCTCATTCGCACTTAACAATCTTCATTACATTCTTTCTTGAGAAAAAACGGAAGGAGAAGACAAGAAAAAAAATCCAGAGAGGGGAAAAAGAGGAAATATGGTTCAGGATTCAGAGTTAGTAGAAAGACTTAGAGAATTTTTGAGTGTTTCAGACTTAAATACAACAACAACAGGTATCGTAAGGAGGAAATTAGAAGAAGATTTTGGTGTGGATTTATCAGAGAAGAAAGCTTTTATTAGAGAACAAGTAGACCTTTATCTTCAAACCCAAGTTGAGAAGAATGATGATGATGAAGAAGAAGAAGAAGAAGTAGATGAAGAAGAAGAGGAAGAAGAAGAAGAAGAACCGGAAAGAAGAACGAGTAGTAGGAATGGGGGGACCAGGAAGAAAAAAAAAGTGTGAGTTTTACTACTGTGATTGTTTTTTTTTTTAATATAATTTTAGGTGTTTTGTAGATAGAAAATTGTTAATTTCATCACTTGTGATTAATTGTGTAATTGGAATGGTAAATTTGATTGCACAATTTGGGGGAATTGGATAAAGATTGAATCTTTGTATTTCTTTAATTTTACTTAGTGATTCTAATTGATGCCTAGAAGTTGGAACTTTGAATAGAAATTAAGCTAGTTAACCCTAATCTGCATTGTTGTTGATGTCTTTTAGAATGGTATAGAATGAGGGAAATAGTTGTATCTATGATTTTTGCATGGTTAATCACTTTAGATTAATAGGAATTTGGAATAGGTTAACTGAATATTGGTGTATCATGCAGGTCTAAGAAGGCCAATGATGGGGAGAAAAAAAGAGGAGGAGGAGGTGGATTTAATAAAGTATGCAGCTTATCGCCGGAGCTTCAAAAAATTATTGGAGTACCTGAAATGGCTAGAACTGAGGTTATGCTATTATGGAAGTCTAAATAATAGAAACTTTGGAAGTACTTTTCCATTTACATTGCCATTGGTTTCAAAACCTTAATGTTTGTTGTTTCTTTGGTTCTAGGTTGTCAAGCAACTTTGGGCATACATTCGTGAGAAGGACTTGCAAGACCCAAAAAATAAGCGAGAAATTTTGTGTGATGAATCATTGCGTGATCTTTTTCGAGTCGATTCCATCAACATGTTTCAAATGAACAAGGTGTTGTCCAAGCATATTTGGCCATTGGAGTCGGATGAGGGTATTGCTCTTAAAGCTCTCATATCAAACTGCACAATCTTAACTTTTTCAGTAGTTTTTCTTTTCTAATCGAATTTTGCTCATTGATTGCTTGCACCGTTAATTGATCTAGTGTGGTGTGTTCAACGTTCTTCTTTTACAGTATTAACTTTGAACCATCTTCGTACATGCAACCCTGAAATTGTCAGCCGCCTCAGTAGGGGGGGTTCTTTTGTGTTTCTGTGGATTTTTCACCTCTGTCTGTGCCTTTCTGGGTTCATATCATGGTTCTTTTTAACCATGATTTCGATGGATTCTTGTTGGTCTGAATGGGTGGCCTTGCCCAAGTGTGCACAAAATGCTGAGTGTGGCAGGAAAGGTGTAAACTGCTTTAATGATTGCATCAGTCTTCACTCTATCTAGCAGAAAGATTGTCGACTTACAACAATGTGTGAGACTAGAGAGAGAGTTCTGATAAAAATTGGAAAAAAAATATGTTTCTCATAGAAAATCTTGAATTGAGCTTTTTACCAAGTACTTGATAAATGCTGTTGTTGTGTATCAGATTTGTCTGCTGGCTCCTGTTGGAACCATGGCCAGATATACATTGTTAACCCTGTGGATTGTTGTACATTATAGGCTTCCTTGCTCTTTGGGACTTTTGTAGTAATGCAGTCGTTAAAATGTAATAAGACTGGGAGGTTAGGATTAGGTTGCAGGATCAAGTCTTAGGTTAAATGATTTTTGGCCTGTGCTGAGTCTTGCTTCTCTCTAGCCCTGCACTATACACTGTTATGCCTCAACTATTTGGCCTATTAGAGTCCAAGTGTCTCACAAGTGATGAAACACAACTGATTTCCCCCCCCTAGAAAAACGCCTTTGAGAGAACTGATAAAAAAAGAAGACACGCATGTCTACTTAATTTGCAGAGTTGATAATGCCGTTTGTAGGGCCTGTTGTGCTATCTGGATTTCTTATTGAGCAGGGTTTATCTCCTAAGAAATAACAAACGAAGTATCAGACTGTATCTTGGCTTGGAGTTTTGTACAACATTTGAATAATCGTCCTTTATAATTTTATAGTGTTGTGCAACACTCGGGTTTGCTCTTGGAGTACTTTGTAGGGATGGAGATAAGCAGAATAGTGTAACTTATCATGTGTTTGGACTTGATGCTTCCAGTTTTCATTCAAAAAAATTGTTGTAATTAGTAGTCAGTTTATTCTGCATGACTTTATGCTTTATCGCTGTTATTTTTGTTACTGCTTTTCATTCTTAATTATCATGGGATAATATTGACAAAACATTTGCACGAATTGGCAGCCACTATAACTCCAGTCAAGACAGAGATAAAAGAACAAAAGCGTCAACAAGACAAAACAGAAGGTGAGATGAGTTTATTCAGACTTGCTTATCATTGAATAGTGTAACGTATTTGGACTTTGATGTTTGGAAGATGTAAAAAAAAAAAAAAAAAACTAATTTGCATGCTATTTTAAATTTCAATAGCCCCTTGTGATCATATTTGCTTCCAGTTTTCATTAAAAAAAATGTTGTAATTAGTAGTCAGTTTATTCTGCACGACCTTGTGCTTTATTCGCTGTTATTTCTGTTGCTGCTCTTCATTCTTTATTATCATGGGATAAATTGACAAAACATTTGCACGAATTGGCAGCCAGTGTAACTCCAGTCAAGACAGAGAAAAAAGAAAAAAAGCGAAAACAAGACAAAACAGAAGGTTAGATGAGTTTATTCAAATTTGCTTATCATTGTTTATAAACGTTAGCCACATACTCTTTGTTTCTCTTTTCATTCAGGTTCAGATGATTCACAGCCGAAAGACAAGCGTCAAAAATTAGGTTTTCATGCACCGCTAAAACTTTCAGATGCTCTAGTGAAGTTTTTGGGTACTGGTGAAACTTCATTATCGCGGGCTGAGGTTATAAAGAAAATGTGGGAGTACATTAAACTAAACAATCTACAGGTATTGTAATGCTGCTGATGAAATTTGCATTTGTAACCTCTACATTTTCAAATTTCGTGTGTTATGCACAATTATGGTAGTTCAAATAGACATTAAGATTTTGCTTCTTTCATTCCTCTGCATTTTCGTTTAGACTTTAGAGCTCAAAGATTTCATAGATTTTCACCATCTTATTTTCCAACTGCTAATTGTTTAGATGACCGAC
The DNA here is from genome assembly GCA_023531105.1 of Papaver atlanticum. NCBI lineage: Eukaryota > Viridiplantae > Streptophyta > Magnoliopsida > Ranunculales > Papaveraceae > Papaver > Papaver atlanticum. The sequence continues at coordinate 5,573,711 of JAJJMB010011896.1, forward strand.
TCATGTATTAACGATAATGTGCTCGACTGGTTGTTCATGTTTGGATTCTTATTTTTATTGATCAAAACATGTGTAGCTCACTAGTTTATTGTTTTTTCCTTGAAGGATCCATCTGACAAGAGACAAATAATATGCGATGATAAATTGAAAGAACTCTTTAACCTGGAGACTTTCACTGGTTTTACTGTTGCGAAGCATTTAGCTGTTCATTTTGTCAAGTCAGAACAGTGAGTTTGCTTGTTGTTTTACTGGTTTCAAGAAAACCAAAAATGAAATGAGCAATTTTGCTTCTGCTTGTAGTTTTGAGTTACCCAAGAAACTGTTCTTCTGTATGTCAGTCTTACTTTTTATTTTATTTTTTTTTCCTGTAAACTACAGGAGAGCAATACAAGTACTTTAATTGAAAGTTTCAGTTGTTTCACTCTCTGTGCTTTCCTATGATCGTTCTCTTTGATTTTGGTAATTAGCGTTGGGTTTCTAAGCTTTCCTCTGGATTCCCTACGAGTCTTCAGCCGAAGAAGATTGGAACAAGCATGGTTGAACTTTGTATAAGGTAGGCAGTGTCTTGCTTTGTGAAGCTGGTCAATTCTGATAACTCGATCGTATCCGAGTATGTATACTGCTTGCAGAATATAAGTCAAAAACGGAGGCTAATTCAAGTGTGTTGTGTTGTGTACTCCACAACATAGATGTTTGATCAGGCCGTGGTGCTTGCAGGGCAGTTCCTTTTCTTCTTTTCTCAACCTCCCTACAGTGTTTCTTGTGACCCATTAGGGGAGCCTCTCAATGAATGAACTGGCACTGTGGCACATTCATGTACTTGGTACTGCTGGGCTGGCAAAGTAAAAGTAATTAGAACTTAGTGGGTTTAATCTCAATGAAGTAGATTGGGCCTTTTCACATTTTGGGCCGTTTCAAACACCATTCAGCATTACCATTTGTCAAGAATTGGCATCAGCTAGCTTAACTTGCGAATATTACAGAATCAGCTTAAGCATACTGTGAAGGTAATTGGTGCCTATGATATTGGCCTGAATTCGAAATTCGTGAGCAACAAAATCAAGATGTTGCTTTTCTGGACCATAACGAGGTTCATCAACTTTGTTGTTACTAAGTTGTGAAGTTCAACTCACATTTCACAACCAATGGACCACCGATCTCAATCTTTATACGTACCTTATCCTCTAAGAAATTGGGAATAGAATATCGATACGGAAGATTTATATTTATTTGAACACCACTAGTCAAAACCAGAAAGTCCTCGTTCACGAGAGTACAAAGATTGTTTAATCTTGGAAAGAAAGAAAAAGCAAAAAGATATTATGCGATCTATGAGATAAAGACTTTCAAAAGAAAGAAACCAAAAGAGAATCGTAACCAAAAAAAAAATCCATCCGTCAATACGAAAAAGAAAAAAGAGAAGAATCCAACACGAGGAAAAAGCGAGAGATAAACTTAAGGCCATCCGTTAGTATTTAGATTCCAACATTACAGAACCTAATACAGGATCCGGGGCTGCTGTTTACAGCTCATTCTTTTCTATGGGATAACGAGTTTCGAACTTATATTACAGATAATTTTACCAGTGTACTACAGTGACATCGATTATGCAACTAATACAATTATGACTTTATGACCAAAGCAACCGAGTTTTGATGCTATTAATTTTACCATTTTAGTAGACATGGATTCATTGAGGCGAAAGAATTCATTATAGTATTATGATTTTTTAATGATTTGTTTAGGGGCTAAAATTTCGTTAAGCACGAAAGTATGGTGGGAAATGTGAAATGATTAGTTGAGTGGAAAGATTCTTGATCCACCTATTGAGAAAGAGGGACTAATTATTAGTTACAGTAAACTTGAAGCGAGAAAGAAAGTCAAAATACAGTGGATAAGATTGGAGTAGCAGCTGGCAACAACACAATAATTACCAATTTACTACTGCTATTTTACAGAAAAAGAAACGCACTCACTAGTTGCATTTTGTATGCCTCAAGTCAGAAGCTGGTAAATCTCTGCAATTACACCCTTCAATGCCGTCTATCTACCCATCTCTATAAATCGATTTCTGCCCTACAAAGTGCGCACAACTATAAACACAAGCCGCATTATAAATCAACCGCTGCTTATCTAAATTTATGTGTGGAGTTTGAGCTGGAATGCTATGGATTAATCGAGCATACCGCATACGTATGTTTTAGACATTTGTTAAATTGGTGAACCGAAGACACTCTGTTGCGACACAAAGATGTTGATCAATCTAGTACACTGAAACATCAAGACATGGAAAAATTCCAGAGGTAATGATCTCGCCCAACTTTATCACGCGGATTCTTCTGTTCCTGTATGTTGCATTGTGAATTATTCACATCTACATTGACTAGCAAATCAATTTGCATATAATTTATTTAGGTCTACTCTAGATTTGCAAGATCATCATGTGATAAAGTAGTTTAAAGTATATCCTTCCTCTGCAAATAAATATACTAATATACAGAATGGAATACATCTAACCCAAAAAAAGAAAAAAAGTATCTAATATATACGTCACATTACTAACATTTTTCTTGTGCATTATCTTAAGCTCAAGCAATTGAATCAAATATCCAAAAAAAAAAAAACAATTTTCTTTTGGAATGAACCATACTGTATTAATGGTATAACCCCACCCACCTAACTAGGGCCCTTTGTTTTTATACACAGTGGGACAGCTTACGTACAGCACATCAGGCAAGTAAGTGACTCTCGTACTCGAGGTTCCTCTGCTTGGCGAATAAATTTATTTATTTTTTTATTATTTTATTTTTAAATTATGAGATTCTAATAGAAACCTATTATTGGGCTTCACATTCCAATAGAAGAACTTCACATGAATTCTTAATGATTAAAAAGCTTGTTAGGGGTGTCTTAAGGAAATTTGGAATGCCTAAATTACCCTCCATAAAAAACTTTAACCTAATTATATTTTAGTATCAAATAGAACTTCTTCTCCTTTTCCTTTTCATCTCCTCAAATGCAGATTATTTCCAAAAAAATTCCCTTCAATTAAAACATTTTATCGTCTTGGATTAACTTATAATTTTCTATTAAAATTTATGTTAAAGAAGGGGAAAAAGAAGGAGGTTAATAAAGAACCCAGTGACACCAACCGGCTACATCCCAATCGTATGTGTCTGAATGTGTTACGGTTGGGTTTGAAGAACTTCCAACCGTAAATCCAAATTTATATATACATTCACGGCTGAGATTTTTAACCGTAAGTATTCTAAGGTTAGTTAAGTCAAAACCTAACCGTAAATTGTCATCCAAATTTTAAAGATCTTTTTACAATTTGGTTTACTAAATAAACCAACCGTAATTGTTCAACGGTCAGCTTCGACTAAACCAAAACCTAGCCGTAAATAATCTTGGACTAGGGAAAAAGAAAGTTGCTTTACCGTTGGATTTAATATTTAGGAAACCAACAGTGATTCTTTTACGGTTGGGTTTTGGAGCCGTATAACCCAAACGTGAATAGTCCTGAAATTCGAAATGTTGCATCGAGGTGTGTGGACTCCGCTCGATTTACCGCGTCATGGTATTGGAATTTCAAACTTCAGTAATAAAAACGGAACTTATAGTTGTTTATGATCCAATACAGCAAGGTGAAATCAAGGAGTAGCCGAAAGAAACAGTAGGATAATTTATTGTTACTAACCAACTGTACAAACTATACCCATTTCTGTCAAAAAAAAATTATACTGAAAAAAGAAAGTACATTGCACAACACATATAATCAATCAATGACCATGGAAGTTTGTACATCTAAAAAAGGATTCCGTAACTACATTTTTGCACAAATAAATATACACATACCATTACAGTTGCTGGTGCTTCTGTAAAATTCGATGTCTATATCAATGATGACGACAAGGCTGGTTCCGAATCAAGTGAATATGCAGGTTGGTTCACTAACGTACCACCTGCACATGGAGATCATCTTAAAGGCAAGAAAATCAAGACTTGTTGATTAAATGCTATTCTTGAAGATGATGATAAAGAAATTCCTGTAACTCTAGAACCTAAATATTCAGGAGAGTAAAAAAGTATAGAAATCTAGTATGATTAATAATCAATATACAGACACTAGCTAATCAATCTTAAAATGTTTGGATTCTCCATCTTAAAATGTATCTGTTGTTATGTATAGTTTGGTGGCTGACCACCGGCCAAGAACGCATGTGAAGTCTAGATAATTATCTAAGGGTGAGACACAGGAAAAATGGGACGAAGATTATCTATCGAAAGGACAACCATGTTATCTAATGGGCAACTTAATAAACTGGCCAGCTTCCATCCATATATTTAATAAACCGGCCAAAAAATTTTAAACTTTCATAAATTGGCCTTTCCGTTAATTATTTCACCTGGTCTTACCAAAATGGTCCAACAAGTGGACTTAGTCAATTTTTGTGCCTAAAATTACTACCATATCCTTAATATTCTTCTCCTCCTTCATTAACCTATCCTGCGGCAATGGTTGTTCTTCAATGGTTGTTCTTACAGGATAACTCGATTGATTTGTACCCAAACCATTCCCGTTTCTCCCCCGACCATTTAACATCAACCATTTCTTATTCTCTGTTCCTCCAACTCTTTCTTCAACCACCAACAATACTCTCGATTAGGGTAAAAGGGTAACGGTAAGCTTTCAATCCCGTATTTCTTTTTACTGATTCAAGTCTTCTATATGGGAATTGAATTAAACTCTTAAGGATTTGATCGTGGTGATAACAAAAACCACTGAAGTTGGAACAATTTTTTTTTGAAATAGGAATTGATTAGGGTTTGTTTCTGTTGATTTCAATGATTATTCTTTTTGGGTTTCTAAGTCTGATGGTTTATGTTGTGATTGAACAATTGATTAATGAATAATTGAAAGCTGATTAATTTGATTAAGTTTTTCAATTGGGTTTTTATCGATTGTTAATTTGTCTCTCCTGTTTGTTCTTGCATGTACGTTTTATCAGTTAGGGTTCATAATTGTTCGTTTCTCAGATGACCTTGTTTTTTTTTCTTTAATTAAGATAGGTTAAATCGAGAGATGTATACAAATTTTGGTAATGATTCGTTGAATTTGGTTTGATTTCAATAATTTGTTAGGGTTCCATGGGAATGAAAAAATCACAGGAGAAGAACATAAGAAGAAGATGAGTCGAGTCGCGAGTTGACTAGGATGTAAAAGGTCTACAATACCCTTGACTCGTGTTAAATTAACTGCCGTTACTGTTTTTTGAAAAAAAACGGGACGGAAAAGTTCTAACTCGGCCATTTTATAAAAGGATTCAAAAAAACGACCACTTTCTTAAATATGTGTCAAAAAGGTGGCCACTTTATTAAAAAGCCCTTATCTAATTTGCTGGTGTGCTTGCTATAATGACACCTGTGGCATGAAGTGGCATCATATAGCTAAGCCATATGTCTTACTGTGTAGCCTCTATATTCCCTTCTGATGGGTAGTCTCTTTTTTTTGTTCTGATGGGTAGTCTCGTTTCCGTGGTGCAAGTTATGCAAGGCTCTGACAGGTCGGCGTAAAAACTATGTTATATTTTTATGAGATTTTCTCTAGTCGACCCGGTACTTGCTACTGAAAAAGACTTTGGATTTGGATTTGGGTAGTCTCGTTTCCCTCATCCGTCTCATTTTGTCTTTCATGTTTTGTTACTAATTATATACAGTACCTACATACACTTGAGAGATAAATCTACTGCTCGTAAATAAGCGACCACGCATCCATATCTTGCTACAAATAACAGAACATGTGTCATCATATTGTATTAACTCGACTTACCAGCTTTACCCGCAAAAAAGATTGAGTTTCAATTAACAATAGGGGCACCTGTTTCAAGCAACATGAGCAAATCAAAGAAAACAATCACATGGGAAAATCAAGTGTAAATTTTCGAACAACGAGTGTGGCAAGTGTCTAACTACTGCGCACTCATATAAAACTCAATATTGGGACTTGATCACCTCAGTAAAGCTCAAGGAAGACCTTCACTTAATCAAAATAGAGGGTTACGGTTAGGTTGGGGCTTCATATAACCTAACCGTAAATCTTCTAAAACTACTCGAATTTACATGCACGATGAATTACGGTTGGGTGGGGAAAATTAAAACCGTACCGTAACTGATTTATGATTTGGTCTTATCCAAATCCAGTTACGGTTAGGAGTTCATCGTCTAATTTACGGTTGGCTACAAAGGGTAAATCTAACCGTAAATCGGTCTTAAAAGTAAAAAAAATACGATGTTTGGTTGCGTAAATCACGATCTCCATCATGATGTTGGTAAAATTTGGTTTCTCCATTGTATAAGGGTTCACCCACATCAAATTTCTCACTGGATTTGATTGAGTGAACCAAAATCAAGGTTTTTCAAAAAAATCTTCAAAATTTCATTTCTTTCTTTCCACTTTTTCTTCCCACCAAGACAAACACTTGATCTGATTTAGTTTCTTCATTATATAGGAAATTCATTAATCTAATCATTAGCTAATTATATTATTAACACTAACTAAATAGGGGTTGTTTAGTCATTATAAAATTATTTTAGATAAGGGTTTTTTAAAATTACTTATGGGTGTCCCGTTTTTGTCCTATTAGGTGATGCCCCTCTATTGAACTGTGACTCCCCAATAATAGGTTTCTTTTAATAAGACTAAACGGGAATCATACAAGGGTACCTTGTATTTAAGGAGTCATCTATTAGGTTGATTCCTGAGATCATTTCCGAAATGTACCAATTAGGCTTAGTCATATGGTGTGTTAATTTAGCAGCTAGATTAGCAGTCCATGTCAGCTAGGAAAACCTCCTAAGTCCTATGACAGTGCTAATAACAACGCCTAGTGCTGCATAGTTCGGCGCTGATAAAATATTTCTATCTTACTCCGTGATTCTTTTGATTTAAAAGTGTATTTTTAGAAATGTCAAAATTCAAAAAGGTTAAGTTGTCCTCCAGGTCCGTATTAATCTGCGGCTGGGTTGCATGGACGCACCACTTTTGGTGCCGTGTCCGCGTCTGACTCAGAGGGACGCGGGATACGGATCTGACGCGGCAACGATGCGTGTCAGGTGCATGCACGTGCGCGTCCCACGCGCTTCTCCTTTGGACGCTGTCTGGACTCACATTTGGACGTAAATGGGCCTTTGGCGGACGCTTATGGGCTGGGCTATCTCGTATAGAGTTATTGGTTTTTTCCTCTTTCTTAGAAATTTTCCCAGCAAAAAACCTCTACGTAGAGTTTCGAACACTGATCTATAGGGAGTTTAACTAACTAACAAACCATTCAGCCACTTCTTACAATGTGCTGGATGTTGTATATACTACAAATATAATCGAATTTAAATATTTAAATGAAAATACTTTACTTGTATACATTAATACATACTATAAAATGTTACAACATAAAATGGGTGTATAAAAATTGATATACAATTATATATTTAACTAGTCATAAAAACCTTAGGTGACCAAACTTGTGGTACAAAAACCCCATTCAAATGTTGGGATCCATTAAAACTCCATCTTAAACAAAATTGATACAAAAACCCCAAATTTCAAAATTGGTTTCATCAAATTCTATGATGTTTCATCAAATTCTTTGGGATTTTTGTGTTACTTTTGTTTTGATGGGTTTTTTGTGGATGGATAGTGATACCTTTGGGGTTATAACTCGTGGACCGTATTTATTATAAATAAAAATCTATATATACGCGTCCGCGTCCTGATTTTTTCCGAATGTAGTAGTGTCCGCGTCAGCGTCGTCGAGTCCGTGCAACCCAGATCTGTGGAGAGAGGACCTACATATCACGTTTTGGTTAACTTTAATACCGTCCTCCTAGAAAGTATACATATCACGTCATCTCTGCAGTTTAATAAAACAATCCAACGGTCTCAAATTAAGGAGGACAAAACAAAAAAATCTACACCGTGAGGATGACTCTTCCAGATTCAAAAATATATCTCTATTTTAAAGTTAACCCAAAATAGGAAAAGGATTTTTAGAATATCTACTCCCAGCGCTGTTTCATTCAACGCAGATGCTTGGAATATTCTTTTTTGCGCTGAACCATTCCGAGAAAAGATGATTTTTTCAGCGGTGGACCATTCAGCACAACTATCTCGCTGCTAGTTCAACTGCGAGTAAATGCTAGGCGAGAGAACTAGTGTTAACAAATAGACAACGTTTTTTTTTATAAATTGCGACACTTTTTGGCTAATCTAGCAGCCAAATATAGTTCACATGACTTAGCCTTACCATGGTGGTTCGGCGTCTGAAGTTAAGGGTCGAAGTAGGTTTTCCGAATTGAATTTTTGGCCAATTTCGTTTTTTTTTTTTTTTTTTTTTTTTTTTTTTTTGTCTTTGAGGCTTGAGCATGGCTCGGGATTCGGATGTTATGGCATTGGTGATTCCCTGCGATTCTGCTACCCCTACTAGGGTGTTGCCAGACGCATCCCTGCATATAGAACCTGTTCCAGCTATTTTGGGGTGTCCTTGCACCGTCCATGTTAATCTTGATCCAATATAAATTAGATTTGGTACAACTTACTAAATTTCTTATTGCATGGGCTGTGAAGGTCATATGCACATCCGTCGTTGGGTTTTCCCACGTGGGTGTTTGTTGATCGCTTTTTATGCCTAAAAGCTATACGTGTTTAAATACGTCTTTTTGATACACTCCATGACGGTATACTCATTGGTGCCACTGCCGAGGTTGCTAAAGTTATCGTTATCATTCAATCCAAACTGAAGGACACAGTAGAGGGTTGCACTTATACATTCTAACACTAAAAATCTAAAAATTTCTAGTGATTCTCTGAAAGTATTTTAGAGATTCTTTATGACTTGTAGAGACAAAAAAAAAAAGATTTGTAAAGAGTCTATGTATTTGTAGAGACAAAAAATTGTATCATATCTAATTAAAATTTAAATATCTACCGATTTTTTTATTATGCACGTTATAATGTTAACGAAAGTACCATGAATACCTAGTACAGTATGTGTTCTCTTTATTACAGTCATCCCACATTATTTTTTATGCTATCTCGCCATTGGTTAGCATTTTCTCGTTGTTGCCTCTGAGTTTGATTTTGGGAAAGATGGTCCTTATGAGAAACGGATTACTGAACTTCTCAAGGTTGGGAAAGATAATCGTGCTTTCAAGTGGCAAATAGAAAGATCGGTATACGAGGAGATGTCCTGTAACACTCGCACTTTCGCATGGCGCATATGCGAAGGTGCATCATGGCTTGGGATAATCCAAAGATTTTGTTGTGTGGTAAGAGTTACATTGTTCCTCCATCGAGGTGCTTTACGTGAGTTGCTATGACTTAAATCCAATATCGCGTCATTATGGCGGAACACGCAAGATATATTGACCAAGAGACATGTCGCACCAAATGGTGCATCAGACCAGTAGGGTGGTTGGTCTTAAGAAAAGTAGCGCTACCATAGCGCATTGTGCAGGCTATTAGGCAAGAGCCAATAACGCTCTACTATAACGCATTATTCCAGAACAGGCTTTCCAAGGAATGTTGTGTTATCATAATGCAATACTGAAGTTGGCTTGTAGGCCGGAATGAAAGCACAACTATGATAGCGCTTTATTCGGAGTTATATGGAAACATCCATGAATAATGAAGCAATCATGTCAAAGTGCTTCCTAACTTTGATTTGTAGAAATGACGGTAAAACATATATAGGGAGGGGTAGTTGGTTGAAGGTGTATACAGGGGAGATGTGCCTAAATATTCATAGCTTAGCCTATATGATGCCAAAATATCGTTGTGGTGTGTGGCTTGGTCAAGAGAGCTTTATGATGCTTAGGTATCAAAGTTACGGCGTTGTAAACTAATATTACACCACCATGGTGCAACACGGCGGAAAGGCCAATGATGCACATTCTTGCGCATCATTAGCAAATAACCTTCTAGTCTATACGGACTAATCATTGCTCGGCCACGACATTGCAAACGAATTGGCTTTGGTTTCTTGTCCCTTCAATGATAAACTACAGTCAGTGCTTGATCCCTTCAAGGTACGGATGTGGCTACGTAGGCATCCGTGATAAGTTACAGGATTACCGTCCAGCACATTGTCGCTCATATCATCTAATTGCAAGATGATTGGCTTCTCATATCATCTAGATCGGTGATGCGATGCAAGAGATGATTGTTTCCATACTTGATGAAGTAAGTTGCATGCCATTACTTGGATGCTCATACTTACTATCAAGGCGTTCGACGTAGGCATGCACCAACGAAGCATTGGGCATGGATAGGAAAGTAAACTAAGTTGGTATGAAAGTTAGGGTGGAATTTCATAAACCACTTACATCATAAGGGTGATGCAATGCAAGTATGGCATGAGCCTGATTAATGTACCCTTGGAACAAGCAAGACCAATGTATGTATTCAAATCAATACCAAAGCGAAGTAAGGAAGTGGAAATAGGCTTGAAATGGCCTATACGCAAGTCCAAAGCATTGTCATATGCCTGTGTAAGGATCCGCAAGCTCGTCAATACTATTTGACCATTATGAGCCGTTAATGACTCGATTAGTTAAATATGAACATTAATTATTAAAAAAATAAGCTAAAGATGATGGAGATCATCTAAATTTAAGTTGTATATTTCTTAATTGTGTTGGGCTTTATAATATTGATTTGGATGAGTGTAGAAAAAGAGGTATTGTTATTGGAAATGATGGTATTGTTTATTCAGAAGATGTTGCTTATCTTGTTGTTGATCTTTTAATTGATATTCTTAGAGGAATTTCTTCTGGTCATCAATTTGTTCGTTCTGGGTTATGGCCTATTAACAAAGACGACCCATTATCTAAGGAAATGAGAGAATGTAAGCTGTCGAAAAAATTCTACCTACCTAACTTTAAAAGCTTTAAAGGAGATACAGATCCAAATAAACATGTATTCTTTTATGAACAACAAATTGCATTGTATCTCGAAAACACTCTGATTCTAGCACGATTCTTCGCAACCAGTTTGGAAGATGATGCACTAACTTGGTTTTGCTGCTTATCATAGAACTCAGTAAAATTATTTCAAGACATTAAAGAGTTGTTCATCTAAAAATACTCGTGAAACATTAGACAATCTGATGTTCAAGAAGGAGTCTTCAGAGAAACTCAACAAGAAGACGAGAGTCTCACAAACTTTTTTTAGAAGTGTTAGAGCACTGCTCGGTCGAACTCGCAAGCGTTGTTATCTCAAGTTCAGTTGCCAAAAATATAAGTCTTGATTTCTAGTTTACTTATAGCTAAGTCTCGGATTAGGATAGAAAGTGTAGTTGAGCATTAGACTTCACGACGTTCATCGATTGAAGACGAAGAACTACTAGGGGGATCTTGTGGAACTTCATCAACAAAAGGTATGTGGAGACTTGAACTCATCTATCACTCAAAAGTCTATCTACTATATCTCCTATTTGGGACAAAAGTCGTATAGCTATATAGACTTCGATTATACACATTTGGTATTTCGAACTGAGATTAACTCGCTTACATATTTCTCAAAATATGTGTTGGTAAGATTTTGCTTTAACCAAGTTCATCTTATATTCTTAACGAAAGTCAAAAGATGATCATGTGAAAATCGCTTGGTAACATCTTACATGATTTGTGTGAGACAGTCATTTGATGTAGACTCGGAATGTTTCGTATTGATCTATCGATCACTTGAAAATTGCTTTGAAGCTAATAGTTTGTGTGAGACATCTATTGTCGTCTTCCAAGAATGTTTCAATGACTGAAATGGGAGTTTAGAACAATTAACCATGATTGGATATAACACAATATGCGTACTTGTATGCTAACTGTTGCAAGTTATTCCAAGTCCGGGAACCATGGTATGCATACCCGTATGCGTACTGGTTGGTTTAATGAAAGTCCGGGAACTTAGTATGCATACCCGTATGCATATTGGCGTAAGTTCACGTCCGGAAATTCAACTGAGTTTGGAAGGTATGCGTACCCGTTCGCATACTGGCGAACCCAAACTAAGTCCGGTCACTTAGGTATGCGTACCCGTTTGCATACTTGAGTAGGTTATGTTCTAAAATCGGTTTGTTCATGAACTAATATATTTATATAATAAGGAATGCAATCTTTTGCAAACCGTGGCTATAATGTTCATGAATTTCTTCGAGTGAATCAAAATCGATTTTGCTTCAATTGTGTCTTGTATACTTCTATGAGAATATAAATAATTGAACAACTCTAGAACTAGTTTCATTTGAGTAATTTGAACTAGTTGTGTTAAGATGAACAAGGTTGATATGAAAGTGTTCATATGGCTAACTTCGACTAACTATTGTTGAGCCAACAAGGTGTACACGTTTAGGTACGGTTACCCATATATAAATGAAGTCACTTTTCATTTGTGTGTAACAAGCTAAGTTCGATCTAACGGTTGAAAGATATTAGCTTGAGTCTAATCAGGTTTTCATCTAACGGTGAATATTGAATGCTTTGTTACCAAGGTAACATTGATTGCAAACCCTGATTTTAAGACTATATAAATGAGAACTCTAGCAACTGGGAAACCTAATCCCCACACACTACACCATTTTAAGGTTTTAGCAACCCAGAGTAGCAACAGCACTAACGTCGTTGCGAAATTTCCGTTGCTAATATTTCGCAACGGCGGATTGCTGTTGCTAATTTCGCAACCGTGAAATTTCTGTTGCGAATAGCAACTGCTAGTTGATCGTGCATGCGAAGCACGCGTGTGGTCTGAAACACTTTGACTTGTTTTTACGCCCAAGTCAAAGTTTGGTCAAGTCCTCTTCTTTTTTTTCCCACCCTTCAGCTTTATCCGCTTTATCTTTCCTTCCTTGGAGTTGTCTCGGCCCCATTTTTTTTTTCATTTTCTTTCTTCTTCGAGCTGCAGCTCTGAAGAACCCTAGTTCAACAACAACTTCAAACCCTTATAACTGGATCGATCATAGGACCACCATCAATCTCTTCACTTCTTATGACCCATATCAGATTCAAAAGCAAACCCTAGTCTCTTCTCAACTGACTTCTTCTTAATCAAGAGCACAAAGTCATCTGAATTAGCTTCAGATCCCCTTTCACAAAATCGATTGAACAACAACAACCCTAGTTCGATCTGCAGGTAATTAAGGTTTTTTTCCGTGTATATGTTGGTTTTAAGTTTATGTTTACTAATGGATTTCAGTTGGGATTTTGATTGCAGTTGGAAGCATTGATTTGAGATTTTAGGTCATTTGTGAGATTTGGAAGCATCGATATGGTCATCAGGTAATAAGGTCATCTTTTTGTTTTAGTTTTATGATTTGGGTTCAATTTTAGGTTTGGTTGTCTGTGAGATTTGGGTTTTTATTGTTTTTGGATTTCGAATGGTTCTCACCTGAGTATAAATCTAAGGGATCATGATAAGCTTCAGTTCTCTTCATCTCTGTTTTTAAAAAAAAAAAAAAAACTTATACCTAATCTTTGTTTCACTAGAATTATCCGCTATGTCTCATTACTTGCATGATGGAAGGGACAGTAGCTGCAGCTGGATTTGTAAAGGAACTTGGTTTTGAATTCTATAAGTTGTTCTTTTCTTGACTCCTAACTTGAAATTGGCATCTAATGCTCAAAGATGGAATTTATTACCATGAATGAAGTAGGGAAACTTTAAAATGTTTCATTGTCAGTCCCAGTCATACTGGTTTGGAGCGTTTATAACTTAGTCGTCCCTATTTTTTGTTTTCTTGAAAGCGCGGAAGCGTTAAGAGATTTTTTTCCAATTAACGGTATTAACCAATGTGTTCTATTTCATTTTTCTAGTGACGAGCACAGCTTATTTTATGCACTGTACCTTGGATATCTACGGTTACCATTTAAACTACAAATGAAATAATTGTCATTTGCAGGACCTATTTGAACTAACAAAATTTGTTGCTACAGAAGGTGGTGGATTTGAACTTGCTCCTTGTAGGCAGACACAATTGGGTTTCACATTCTATTTCCCAGTAAAGCAGGTATCAATTGCGTCTGGAACTCTTCTTAATTGGACAAAAGGCTTCTCAATAGAAGATGAAGTAAATATATTAACCTGGATGCTATTTCATTTTAATATTACCTTCCCTAGACCACTATTTGCGTCTGATCTCAGTACCCTTAATATCTTTGTAACTAGGTTGGTCAAGATGTGATGGCAGAATTGGCAAAACTTTCGAGTGTTTGTTGAGATTTTTTAAAACTTCCCACTGTAGGTGAATGACACAATTGGCACATTAGCTCGGGGTAGATACTTCAATAATGACGTCATTCCTGCTGTGATATTAGGTACTGGAACAAACGCAGCATATATGGAGTGTGCACATGCGATTCCCAAGTGACATGGACTTTTACCCAAATCAGGAGAGATGGTTGGTGGTTATCTTATCTTTGTTTTCGATCATAATTTATTCTGCACTTGTTTTCTGAAAGATTTTTTTTTTATCTCTGGTTAATGGAACACACATTGTTCTTTATTTACTTTGTCTTTTTGAATGGAAATCACTGACCTGCTATGTAATGGTAGGTTATCAACATGGAGTGGGGAAACTTCCGGTCATCACATCTTCCTCTAACAGAATATGATCATTCTTTGGATCTCGAGAGTCTAAATGTTGGTGATGAGGTAATATTTCAACCGTAATTTTATACTCGGCCAACATTCTTTTCACTCGTCATCTGTTTCCATAGTATACATGTGGTGCTCGTCTCTCCGTTGCAGGGATTTATGTTATCTTGAAGAAATTGGGAAGAAACGTGGTGAAAGAAGGTGAAAAGCAACAGAAGACTGTGATAGCAATGAATGGAGGTTTATTTGAAAACTACAAGAAATTGTGTAGATGGTGCGGCTCCAAGGGCAAAGATGAATCGGAAAAAAGCCGCTAGAGATGCACAAGAAGCAGTAAGTGTTTTTACATATACATTAGTAACAAATAGATTTACACTCAATATTGATGCCAACTTAATATAGGTCTAGGCAGGCTCTCTTCTACCACTAAGCCTGCAGCTTAGATAGTCCTGTACTTTCTGGTACTTTGTAAGTTTGATTAACTACGTGGAATGTTTGTTAGTTTAGACTTCATTTCACCTTTAACTTCATGAATTCGAGACTTCATTTCACCTTTATATTCCTCCACTTAAATGATGAACTTCATGGTATGTTTGTTAGGCAAATAAGTACTCAAACGAAGGGTTGCAGAATTTGAGGCTCAAGCGCAGTATTGCCACCAAACCGAGACAATGAAGTATTCAAGGTATCATTCACATTTTTTTTCTTGCAGTATTTCATATGGATTTGGAAGTATTTTACATAGATTCGGTAGTATTTTAGATAGAGTCGGTAGTTGATTTTTTTTTTTTTTAACAGGCTCAGGTAGTTGTAGTAAAATATGACCATATATACTCTGTTTTGGCAGAATACAACTTAGAGCCGTCTAGGATGACACTACATAGATTTCATAATACATCAGCCAGTAGTCTTTGGTATGTCCCAGGGTATATGGAAGCGTAAAAGTGACTCGGAAAGGGTAATAAGATTTTGATGATAAGTTTTGGTGCTGGTTTTTATTGCAACAACTGTCATTGCGAGGTCTTTAGAGATTTGGATGATGCAAATGTTTGGAAAGATTGTATTAAGCATATTGTTGTTTTACAACAGCTTTTGTTTGTTGCATGATATGTGACACGGAAATGTGCAGGAAATGTTCTGATCTTCTACAGTAGCTTGTTCGGATTTTAGGAGTGTATTATTGTTCTCTTATTCTCACACTTGTCTCTCTGAACTAACTGCATTATCAAGGCTCCTAGTTATTATTACTACATTTTGATAAGTGAACTGAAATGGAACTTTAAGGTTTGTTCTAAGCCTCCTACGACCATACAGCTCAATTTCAGTTCACTTATAGTAGCGTAGTGGAAGAAAGAGTTCTCTTTGCCATCTCACATGATGTTCTCTTAAATATTTTGTTTGGATTTGCTTCTACATACATCTCCATTTAGTTCACTTATAATAGAGTTTGTTGATATTTGCTTTACATGGTTTTGACTTGTCTCTGCAGATTATACAAAATATAGGGTTTAGTCTTTTGTTTGTGACCTCAGTACTGAAACATCAAATTGGTTATTATGCAGGTATTTGGGCTTAAGTCAAAAAGCAGTACTCTGGTGATATTTTAGCAGCAGCTGAATCTATGTATAATTTGTTGAGGAAATTGGTTAAGCAAGCGGAGTCTCTCGATACTTCTGGTGATATTTTAGTCTTTCTTTCCCTGTTTTTCAATGCCTCTGTCAGTCGACACAAACTAGGCTACCCATCCATTTATGAACATCGACATAGATCGAATATCGTATGTCAGTCACAAAATTTTAGGTTCAGTAAGTCTACTTGTGTACATTTGTATCAATTGAAGAATCCTTTCTTTTATAATATTATCTAGTGGTGATTCTCAACAAGATTCTCAACAATACAGTTTTGTATGGCCATTGTAGTTTGTGTATTAACAATACAGTTTTGTATGGCCATTGTAGTTTGTATATCTGTGTGGATGCTGAATATGGGGAACTGGGTAATTGCGGGGGGAAATGTGTGGGGAAATGAATTTTGACTAGGTCAATAAACATAGACTTAGACCTTTGTTTTGTGGTTGCAAAAAATTAGCAACCTCGGTGCTCTGTTGCTAAACTAGAACCAGAACCAACATCTAGTTCCGGGTAAGGGTATTCCTGTAATTGCCGTTGCTGACCGAGATTAGCAACAGAGCTTATGTCGTTGCTAAAAATTACGACATCGTGTTTAGCAACGGCAAATTGCGACCCCGTTTAGCAACAGCTATGGTAGGTTGATATACCTTAAAATGGTGTAGTGACACCTCCTGTGTGATACTAGTTGCGACTATAGTCGATTCTAGGTTTTTCCTAAAACCATTATAGGTTAACGACTCAAAGACTTCATTGGTATTGTGAAGCCAGACCCAACTATTTTCTCTGTAGTTGCGTGTTCTGATCTTGCTGTTTTCTACTGTGATTGAGTACTATCTTGTCTAAGATTTGCTCGAGATTTATTCTCCGATAGGCAAGATAAAAGGTAGTCACAAACATCTTCGTCTCATCGTTTGTGATTACACAATATCTTATTTCGCTACCAAATGATTAAGATTATTGTGAGGTGATTGATATTACTAGGCTGTTCTTCGGGAATATAAGTCCGATGTATCAATTGGTTCATGTTCACCTTGATTTATCAAAAGACGGAACAAAACTCATAGGTATTTTTGTAGGAGACAGATTTATCTATTCAATAGACTTTTCTGTGTGAGACAGATTGGTTTATCAAGTCTTCGACTTTGGGTCGTAGCAACTCTTAGTTGTGGGTGAGATCAGCTAAGGGAATCAAGTGCGTAGAGTCCTGTTGGGATTTAGAGGCGTAAGGAACGCGATTGTACCTTAATCAGTGTGAGATTGGTTAGGGCTCAACTACATTTCAGTCCGAAGTTAACTTGGAGTAGGCTATTGTCTGTAGCGGCTTAATACAGTGTGGTGTTCAAATCTGGACTAGGTCCCGGGGTTTTTCTGCATTTGCGGTTTCCTCGTTAACAAAATTTATGGTGTTTGTGTTATTTCTTTTTCGCATTATATTTGTCTATATAATTGAAATATCACAGGTTGTGCGTAGTTCAATCAATTAGATAATCCAACCTTTGGTTGTTGATATAAATTGATTGACACTTGAACATTGGTCTTTGGTACCGTTCAAGTTGTTTCACATAATAATCAGGCTCGCGGATTTTTATCTGTTTGATTTGCTGATTACATTGTGTTAGAGAACTGCTTGGTTAAACCCACCAAGCGTTGGTATGTCAAGATTGGTTGTCATATTTAGTTCCAAAACTCGAGTCACTTAATAAGTAAACTAGAGTCAACTTCGATAGGTTAGACTAGAAATGATAGAATTATTGTGCTCCAGTTACTCACAAAGATCTGAAGATGGATTGAAGACAACAAAGACACTATCCTTCAGCGAGAGGTTAGTCACTACGACTTGACTGGTTCCATTTCTATTTTGTGTATTTAAAATATTTTAGATGTAAAACATAACTGCGAAGCTGTGAATGATTATACTCTAGTTAGACATAGTAATAAGGAATTAAAATACGAAGTATAACGTCTATCTTTTGAACTTCGTATATAAGACATCGACATAATCGTATGAATGCTATTGTGATTATGTATGGGTATGGGTGAAGATTTTGTCCTAGGTGTTGATGGTGGTTTTCAGTTCAGGGATAAAATTGTAAGGCCCTGTATCTAATGCGCTGTCATCCTGCAAAGGAATAAAGGCCATTTAAAAGTGATGAGTGCGTAAACCTCTTCGCTCATAAATGTATTGAGCGATTCAATATATTTGTATATATATATATAATTCACTAAGAATGGTGCATATAGCAACAATTCCAAAATTCTATGAATTTTATTTTACTGCATTATTCACTAATGCATGACTTGCCTAGTATTTTCCTATGCTATATTCCCAGCCGAACTCTCAATATTGGCATGACATGACGGTTAATGTTCACTCGCAGCGGAGTAGCATGAATCTCCCGAAGTGTCAGTATTGAGACATGCATGAAAACACTCACGTAGGCTACACCACTCTATGATAAAGAGATCGGCGTGTTGACACACTTTTTAATCAAAAGTTAGCACGATCGACGTGTTTGAATTCCTTAAGGAAAATCTAGACTGTCCATGTCAGTCTTAAAAAAATGATCACGGCCACACGATTTGTCCACGCAATTCAACAAGCCTAGCCTACTCCTAGCGAAACTAGGTGATCATCATGATGACCACCGGCGGGCCCACTAACATCCATCTAGTTCACCCGCAACACCCTCAAACGTTAGCCAGAACATGGGTGATCGCGCTGTTGAAAAAGAGCTCAAACCAGCTAAGACCGACCATAACGGTCTCAAATTCATCACATCCGTCCTACTTAGCTAGCCTAGTTGGACGGTCTAGATCTTCCCTCGAATGATCAAAAGGGTACTGGCGTGTTCACCAGCGACACAACTACATCCTTGGTCAATCGACTTGTCCACGGCAAACCAGGAGCGCATTGATCGTTTGCCCAAAGTAGGGTGAACGCGCTGTTTGAAAACCCAAGTTTGCGTTTCGGCGACACACTACTATCGCAAATCAATCACAACCATCCATCTTCGTCAGCAACATTGAGTGGCTTAGATCCAATTTCAGGCGGCCCATGAGACGTCAGCATGCTCACTGGCAGCTTGCCTTTGCACCTGACCGATCGGCCTGCTCAAACTAGCGCCCAGCGCTTTCAATCGACCAGCCAAAATAGGGTTGGTCACACGGCCTCTAAACCCTAATTTAAATCAACGGCAGTAGGCAACTGCCGTAAATCATCTCGTCCATCAACCTTCGCTAGCCTAGTCGGATGGTTTAGATTTATTTTCAGGAGGCCAACAGGGTAACGATGTGATCATCGGCCACCCCTCCTCCACAGGAAGCGATCAACCAATTGATAGCTCACCCATAAGGTTCTCAAACGATCGCCCAGAGGTGGCCGGTCACGCTACCTTTTTTATGACGTTCAATTCGCGAATAATTTGAACGAGCTCTAAAACAACGATGTTTCCTGCACATCGATTATTTTCAGCTGCTTGTTTAAAAGCGATGCTTCATATACATCGATTATAAGCGATGTTTTATAGATATTGATTTCACAAATAATTTGACCTAAAAGCACTATGTGCTGCTTTTAGCGGCGAGTCTCACGACTTGACCCATTAACTCGAGACATCAAACATGTCACAAACAAACTGGGGGACGCTCACTGGGGTATTAGTCTGGCGGTTTACAGGGTACGGTGTGCAACGCGCCTATTACGAGAAAGTGTCAGGAAAGGACAGACGGTTAACAACAATGAGAGTAGTGGGTGAAAATGTGACCAGTTTTCCCTCGTAATGGAAACGTGGTGATAACCACTTTTTACACAACCCCACTTCTCCACTGCTTAATCACCTCCACTTCCTACGAGATCAGGGTGTGCTCGAACATGACTTGTATAAATAGGATTTCAACCTATTTCAAAAGAACACAAGTGTTATCAACACAAGTATCCAGAAAACACCAAGAACTGATAGCTTACATTCTGCGAGCCAGTTCCACATTCTGATACAAGTCATAAAACAATCACACCTTCATAATTCAACATTTTGATCTCAAACACCTTCTTCGCTTCCCTCCCTAAGATCAACCCTTCTCCTTTACTTTGTGACCGAATTGAATCTGGAACGACCATTTCTTGGTTTAGGCCAGAGTCTTACAGATTTATCTCTCGAATCTAAAAGTACTCTCGTGCAGTGCATTTGTTTAGGGTTTGAATTCATTTCTCATCAACACACCCAAATTTACCAAAAACAGCAGAATCAGTTTTTACCCCAAAACAACTCGCGACCACATTGAGAGATTAATCTCTCGGTTGCGAAATTAATTTCTTAATTTTCATTTCAATCTTCCCAATTTCAAGATGGTGGATCTTAGGTATGGATCAGCAACTAATCCCGATGTTACTGGCGCTGACAACACCCCTGGCATCAGCATTCCTGCTGGTGACACCAACGTACCGACTTCCATCACAATCAACGCATCCCATGGCGTTACATCCTCTAGCACCAACACCAGCAGCACCGGAAGCATCCCCTCTGGTGTGACGCCTCCTATTACCATAGCCAGAGCCTAATATACCCAAAGCCCAATCATGCGCGAAGGACATGCCTAGCGGAGACAGAGCTAAGTAACTATCCTCAAACTAAATGTTTTATATCTATTAGGCATATCAAATAAATTTTAAATATCCTAGTGTTAAGACGTGCTAATTCCTCAACACTCACTATTGTGTTGTCAGGCATACTGCCTCAACACGTTTTCGTCTTAGTGTTGAGACGTGCAAATTCCTCAACACCCACTACTGTGTTGCCAGGCACACTGCCTCAACACATCCTCCTCTTAGTGTTGAGACGTGCGAATTCCTCAACACTCACTACTGTGTTGTCAGGCATACTGCCTCAACATATCCTCACCTTAGTGTTGAGATGAAGCAATTCCTCAATACTTACTACTGTGTTGTCAGGCATCACTGCCTCGACACATCTTAGTGTTGAGACGCGCAATCTCCTCATCACTCACTCGTGTTGTCAGGCGTCACTGCCTCAACATATCATAGTGCTGACGGCTCTACCACCTTAACACTCATCTTTGTATTCAAGGCTCAACTGCCTTAACACCCATCAGTAGAGGCTCCACTACTTAAATACATCGTTTTAGTGTTCTCAGCATCAACATACTAGAAGGGTGATTGCTACTTGCATCGACGTTTCATTAAACGTGTTCTGCTCAAAGGCCAAGCCGGCCTCTCTCTACTGGTAACGTCTGTTTACTATTCTCATGAATTTATTTTCTTCTATCACTATCTAGTGCTTACCCCTCAACAATGTCATTATTACGTGCTAAGCAGGGGACTTAATGTTGATGGTGGTTTTCAGTTCAGGGCTAAAATTGTAAGGCCCTGTATTTAATGCGCTGTCATCCTGTAAAGGAATAAAGACCATTTAAAAGTGATGAGTGTGTAAACCTCTTCGCTCATAGATGTATTGAGCGATTCAATATATTTGTGTGCATATATATATATATATATATATATATATATATATATATAATTCACTCAGAATGGTGCATATAGCAAGAATCCAAAAATTCTATGAATTTTATTTTACTGCATTACTCACTAATGCATGACTTGCCTAGTATTTTCCTATGCTATATTCCCAGCCGAACTCTCAATATTGGCATGACATGACGGTTAATGTTCACTCGCAGCGGAGTAGCATGAATCTCCCGAAGTGTCAGTATTGAGACATGCATGAAAACACTCACGTAGGCTACACCACTCTATGATAAAGAGATCGGCGTGTTGACACACTTTTTAATCAAAAGTTAGCACGATCGACGGGTTTAAATTCCTTAAGGAAAATCTAGACTGTCCATGTCAGTCTTAAAAAATGATCACGGCCACACAATTTGGCCACGCAATTCAACAAGCCTAGCCTACTCCTAGCGAAACTAGGAGATCATCATGATGACCACCGGCGGGCCCACTAACATCCCAGCCGGTCGGAATCCATCTAGTTCACCCGTAACACCCTCAAACGTTAGCCAGAACATGGGTGATCGCGCTGTTGAAAAAGAACTCAAACGAGCCAAGACCGACCATAACGGTCTCAAATTTATCACATCCGTCCAACTTAGCTAGCCTAGTTGGACGGTCTAGAACTTCCCTCGAATGATCAAAAGGGTACTGGCGTGTTCACCAACGACCCAACTACATCCTTGGTCAATCGACTTGTCCACGGCAAACCAGGAGCGCATTGAATCGTTTGCCCAAAGTAGGGTGAACGCGCTGTTTGAAAACCCTAGTTTGTGTTGCGGCGACACACTACTGTCGCAAATCGATCACAACCATCCATCTTCGCCAACCACATTGAGTTGCTTAGATCCAATTTCAGACGGCCCATGAGACGTCAGCATGCTCACCGGCAGCTTGCCTTTGCACCTGACCGATCGGCCTGCTCAAACTAGCGACCAGCGCTTTCAATCGACCAGCCAAAATAGGGTTGGCCACACGGCTTCTAAACCCTAATTTAAATCAACGGCAGTAGGCAACTGCCACAAATCATCTCGTCCATCCAACTTCGCTAGCCTAGTCGGATGGTTTAGATTTATTTTCAGGAGGCCAACAGGGTAACGATGTGATCATCGGCCACCCTTCCTCCACATGAAGCGATCAACCAATTGATAGCTCATCCATAGGGTTCTCAAACGATCGCCCAGAGGTGGCCGGTCATGCTACTTTTTTTATGACGTTCAATTCGCGACTAATTTGAACGAGCTCTAAAACAACGATGTTTCCTGCATATCGATTATTTTCAGCTGCTTGTTTAAAAGCGATGCTTTATATACATCGATTATAAGCGATGTTTTATAAATATTGATTTCACAAATAATTTGACCTAAAAGCACTATGTGCTGCTTTTAGCGGCGAGTCTCACGACTTGACCCATTAACTCAAGACATCAAACATGTCACAAACAAACTGGGGGACGCTCACTGGGGTATTGGTCTGGCGGTTTACAGCATGCGGCGTGCAACGCGCCCATTACAAAAAAGTGTCAGAAAAGGACAGACGGTTAACAACAATGAGAGTAGTGGGTGAAAATGTGACCAGTTTTCCCTCGTAATGGAAACGTGGTGATAACCACTTTTTACACAACCCCACTTCTCCACTGCTTAATCACCTCCACTTCCTACGAGATCAGGGTGTGCTCGAACATGACTTGTATAAATAGGATTTCAACCTATTTCAAAAGAACACATGTGTTATCAACACAACTATCCAGAAAATACCAAGAACTGATAGCTTACATTCTGCGAGCCAGTTCCACATTCTGATACAAGTCATAAAATAGCCACACCTTCATAATTCAACATTTTGATCTCAAACACGTTCTTCGCTTTCCTTCCTAAGATCAACCCTTCTCCTTCACTTTGTGACCGAATCTAAAAGTACTCCCATGCAGTGCATTTGTTTAGGGTTTGAATTCGTTCTCATCAACACACCCAAATTTACCAAACACAACAGAATCAGTTTTTACCCCAAACACTAGGAAACAATGTTTTTACATTCGTTTAAAGGAAGTACAATTCATAAACTTGTTTTATGAATCGAAAGGGAAATCGCTAGGCTTATTGGTATTGTTATTCATTGCAAATCTTTGGATTACCAATATGTGTGTTTAGTATAACCGCTCATAACTTGTTTATGTATCTTGGTAAAACTATTCACAAGGCCTGACTTTTGTATTGGTATGACTTTTATTAGTGAAACCGATCTTAAGTAATCACCTGAGATGGTATGATCGATTTTTTGTAATTGGTATGACCAACTCTAGACATTGGGGAACCGATCCTAGTAAGAGGTGCAACCGATCACAAGTAAAGGGGAATCGATCCTTATAAGAGGTGCAACAAGTTTTTAGTTATTGGAGAACCGATCCTATGAACATGTGCAACAAATACAAGTTAGATACCATATATATGTTAGAACCGATCCTAGTACCTAGTCAACCAAGTTTTGGTAACTAGTGTGACTAATTCTAGTATCCACATGGAGGTAGAACCGAAACTTGTTTTGGTAGAACTGTGAAACCCATGATTGGTGATTTGATAGGATAATCAATCACATAGTTCTTTGAAGTCAGATGAACCAATTCTAAACTTGTTTGGAAGTGTGGCAAATCGGTTCCAAGATGGTAAATATGAAAAAGGATTTATCAAGTAAAAGATGTTGAAATACTTTGAACACGTGCAGTAATTCTTACCTTTTATTGTTCAAAGATATTCCTTAATATCTAAAGGAGAATCCCGGATCGAAATAAATTGAGAATCTTTTAATTAAGGTTTTTAGTTTTGTATGCTTTTAGTTTCCAGCAATTAAAATGCATATCTTTAGAAAATAAAAGTTAGTAATGTGCATTTACTAGTTGGAGATTTTCTACAGAGATTTCGGTCAATATTTGGACAATGCATTTCCAGGAATTATGAAAACCGTTTTTTCCCTTATTGCATATCTTTGAGAATATTCGGTTTTGGAAATTCCTTGGTGTCCAAACTTCCTTGGTCTATAAATATTGAAGTTTGCATTTCAAGCAAACTAATCCTCAGAGCCAGCAAAACTACCTAGTTGTGTTGTTACTGGTGGAGCCGTTTATTCGGAGAGGAAAGTACCCTAATTAGGCAAAATCTCTTACGATCGCTCGTTTTAAAGACTTCTTTGGGATTGGGAAGATCTACGAGTACCGTTGGTGGGAAACTAGATAATTGCAGTTTATCATTAGTTTTCGATTGATTTGATTGACCAACGGTTGTTGAATCTTTGATTGCACCTAGTTTGTTTATTCTTGAGAACCTTCTCTTCTGATATAAGGCTCACTCAAACTAGATCAAAGATTTGATGTTTCTACGGATCTAAGTTCTTCTAGATCTATAAGATAGATTCATTGATTTGCCATTGTTAACAGACTTCGTTCTATGTGACAAATCAATAAGGAATCAAGTTTGATATTGTAGGTTGTTACTTTGAAGATTAAATCGAAGATTGAAGACTTTGAAGATTTGAAGACTTTTGTTCTTGTGTTTTGATCTTGGTGTAACTTTTTGTGACTTGATTTTCCAGGATTAAGAGGTTGTTTATTTTTCAATAAACATAACCCTTTTTAGATCAACAAGTAGTTTGTGATTTTATCATAAACCTTGTAATCAAGATTGATTATTTCGGTAATCATTCTCTTGTTTGATCTTGTAACCGAGGAACTTCAGATCTGGTAACAGGTCTTAAAAATAGAAGATCCTTAACTGTGCTTTTATCATATATTTCGGTATTGTGATTATAAAGTGAGTTTTGTTACCAAACAGTTTATCCTTTACTGTTTAGAATACGATCCAAAGGAATCTTGTCTTTCCAGTTAAAAGATTGGTAGAAAAAATTATTGTGAACCATTAAGAAGATATATTAGATTTAGTCATAAAGATAACGCCGATTCTGCTAGGATATCTAGTATCAAATTAGAACTTCGATTCTGCTAGATATTATCAAAACAAGAATACTGCTGAAGCTGAGTAACTAGGATTTTAGTTTACTTAGTATTGTCTACACGAAGTTGCAGGTTTACTTTTTGTAGCGTCTTAATTCATTGAGTATTCAAAACTGGACTTGGTCCCGGGGGTTTTCTACAAGATTGTAGTTTTCCTCGTTAACAAAATTCTGGTTTGTGCTTTACTTTATTTCCGTATTATAATTGTTTTTTATATTATAATTAAAGTAAATACACTTGTACGTTAACTAGGCACTTGATATTTATCTTATAAGATTTCGGTTATACCGTACTATTATCAAGTGAACACTTTGTTGTAGTATTGTCTCGATTTCATATCCATAGACGATCACACAAAGTATATTGGATTTCTCCACTTGACTTTGATATTCTCACTTTGTTAGACCAGTCCGGACTAACCCTATTTCAAGTGGACACCGTGTTGAAATCTTCCTTGAGTGATTGTTGCTCCAAGAGGTTTATACACGGTAGAGATTGAATAGGTTGTGATCAAATAAAAATATTGTGGTGTATTTGGGTACCCTCGTCTTTTCAGTTGGTATCAGAGCAAGCAAACACGAAAATATCTAACAATCTGTGTTTGGCGTGATCCAACCTATAAGTTTTGAATCAAATGGTTGATTCAGTTAACGTGCCGCCAGGGTTTTATGGATCAAACTATCTATTGTGGAAAATGGCAATGCAATCTTTTCTTCAATATCGTGACTTTAACACATGGGTTTTAGTTATTGATGGATATGAACACCCAAAAGTACTTGTCAACAACTCAACCACTGAGTTTAGATTAAAGGAATTAAAGGAGTTCAGTAATGAAGAAAAATTGCTTTCGAAGAAAAATTCCGATGGATTGAATGCAATTATTCATGCTTTAACTTGAGACCTCCATCATCATATAACCACGTGTAAAACATCAAAGGAGGTTTAGGATATTCTTAATATCGTATTTGAAGGGAATGCCTCTGAAAAGGAAGCTAGGCTTCAAACCCTATCTTCTAAATGGGAAAATGTTCGTATGGATGAAGAAGAGACCTTTGATGAGTTTGACCAAAAACTTTCTGAAATAGTAAATGCCTCTTACGCTTTAGGAAAAACTATTTCAGATAAGGATATTGTGTGTAAAACTCTAAGG
Source organism: Papaver atlanticum (assembly GCA_023531105.1). Lineage (NCBI taxonomy): Eukaryota > Viridiplantae > Streptophyta > Magnoliopsida > Ranunculales > Papaveraceae > Papaver > Papaver atlanticum. Next base: position 5,600,657 of record JAJJMB010011896.1, read on the forward strand.
TCTTTACCACCAAGATACGAATCTAAAAAGCATGCCATCACAGAAGCAAATGATCTTTCCACACTATCTAGAAGCGCTCTAGTTGGTAAATTAAAGATCTTTGACCTTGAATACCAATCCAAGAATGAAGTGGGTATTACCCTTAAAGCTGTAACTAAGACTAGTTCTTCGGCAGAAAATTCTTGTGATGCAAAAACTGAGGATTGTAGTGTTGACACGACTGCACGACAATTTAGAAAGTTATTAAGACAAAAGAAAAGGAGTTCTTCTAAAGATGCATCTTCTCCTTCTCAAAAATCACAGAAATATGTAGAGAATAGAGAACAAAATGATGGTGATAGCTCTAATTGTTCCAAGGATCAAGAGAACAAAGCTTTCACTGTAACTGTTGAATGCACACCTGAAAAGGATACTGAAGTAACTCTAGAGTCAAAGGAACTTGAATGTGATAGACTTTGTAAAGAGAATGAATATCTGAAAAATGAACTTGATATCCTATATAAGGATATAGAACGTGTAAGCGATGGTCAAACTTACCTTGAAGTCTTGGAAAGTTACAGAAAACAAATTGAAGAAGGTCATGATCGAGAATTGAAACTGCATACGGAGCTGGAGAACCTAAAGAACATTGAGGTAAGTAAATCTACTGAATCTGAAATAAATTTCACAGTTAAGGTTAATCTAGATAATGCTCTTGAAAAAATAAAAACGTTGGAAAAAGAGAATATGGGTCTAAAAGCGGATTTGAAAAGGTTCGATAGTAGCACAAAACAACTTGACTCAATGTTGAAGTCAACTAGAGTTCCTCGTGACACGCGAGGATTGGGCTACAAAGGTAAACAAACTTTGAATGTTAAACATGAGACAAAGTTTGTAAAGCCTAAAGACTTTGTTGAAGAAATTGCTTCAAAAGTTGCCACAAAAGATTGCTCTTCCATAAAAGAAAAATCTGTAGCACCTTCATCTTCAGCAAAAGGTGGAAAACGTAAAATCCATAAAACTCCAATACAAGTGGATCCACAACAAAGTAACACTAAGTCTCATGATTCGTGTGTTACTAAGCATTGCTCTTATTGTGGAAATAAAGGACACTTGGAAAGGGGATGCAGATTCCGTAAAAGGAATGAGAAAGCCATAGATGCACGAGTTTCTGCAAAATTGGTTGAACTCAATAATGCTCCTCATGCTAAATCAGGTCATCATTATCCTAAAAATAAACAAAAGAATTATTATAATGATAGTTCAAAGTTTACTTATCAGGATTTTACAAAGTTTTCTCATTATCACTTAAATGGTAAAAGGATAAATAACTTTGTAAAAACAAGATCTGATGTTCCAAATTGGAGAAAGGTTAATTCTCAGAATTTTCAACATTTCAGTTACCCTAATGTTTCCTCAAGAGATTCGTCAAAGATTTCAGGAGGAAATAATAGGAAGAACAAAGTTGCTCATGTAAAACCCATTTCTAAATGGAGTTCAAAGCCTTCTCTAAAGACAACCAGGGAGGTATCAAAATATAGTCACAATGGTGACACTCGAATGATAAGTTTCAATACTCTTACAATGATCGATTCCCTTTTTTTAATCGGTTGCACCTCTTACTAGGATCGGTTCCCCAATGTCTAGAGTTGGTCATACCAATTACAACAAATCGATCATACCATCTCAGGTGATTACTTAAGATCGGTTTCACTAATAAAAGTCATACTAATACAAAAGTCAGGCCTTGTGAATATTTTTACCAAGAAACATAAACAAGTTATGAACGGTTATACTAAACACACATATTGGTAATCCAAAGATTTGCAATGAATAACACTACCAATAAGCCTAGCGATTTCCCTTTCGATTCATAAAACAAGTTTATGAATTGTACTTCCTTTAAGCGAATGTAAAACAGTGTTTCCTAGGACGAAATCTTCACCCATACCCATACATAATCACAATAGCATTCAAACGATTATGTCGATGTCTTATATACGAAGTTCAAAAGATAAGCGTTATACTTCGTACTGTAATTCCTTAATACTATGTCTAACTAGATGGTGTGATTTCAACATTGTTGTAGTAATAGGTTCGTAAGACTTGTGAAAGCAATTGATTTTAGACTTATTTAAACTAAAAATAGAGAAAATTTAATTCCAATTTTGATTTCAAGATTGAAAATAACCAAGACACTAGATTCCACTATTACACATGAATGAATGATGGTAAAAATTCCAAAACTCTAATTATTTTTAAAATCTCTTTTTCTTAATTCACAAATGATCAAGCATATTCTCAAACATTAATTGTATCCCTTAAGCATAGATTATCTAACCAAAGTATAACCTATCTAATTGAATCACAACTAATTAGGAAAAATTATGCAAACAATTAAAATTCTACAAAGTAGTGATTGAGTGAATTATAAAATACAAATTAGAGAAAAATAGAATAGTTACCAATTATTCATGCATAAATAGCTTCCTCCGTGCCTTGGTTACGCGAGAATTAGCTCATCATCATGGAAACATGCTTAAAATTCATCTTTATTGCTCAAAAATGGTGTTCACAATAATGAAATGGGAGAAAAACAATAAAACCGGGTTTGTAACAGTTTTATTTGTTACAAACAGAGCTGTTACAGAGAACGATAAAAATGAAGTGTTGTTGTCACTGTAGCAATACGACCTACAAGCAATTGTCGTGGTCACTGTTGGAAAACGACGGTTCTGCGTGCGTCTTATGTTCTTCGTATTCTTCACAGCAGCAGAAAATTGAGTTTTTCTTCCACTTGATTTCTCGACTCTCTGGTTCTTCCTATCCTCTCCCTGAACTCCTCGGCCCTTCTATGAGTCTCCTACACTCTTTATATACCCAACTGCACCAAGAATCTCCCATAATAACTCAAAAATCTTCTCGATATCCAACCATTAACTCAAGAATATTTTCTTTTCTGTTTTATGTTCTCACGCATCTGTTCGCAGTATACACGCTCCAACACTTCCTTGTTTGACTCCTCCACATTTATGCAGCAACCAAACTCTATCAAAGCTCAATCAACACACGTTCAAGCACGCTGTACTCCGAGATTGCATATTTTCTTCCCAACGAATATCCAGCCTAACTGAACGCATTAAAACACTCATACCACCATTGTTTGGGCATATCACGTTCATCCCAATCAAAATCAGTGATTGAATCTCACTGAAACTCCTCCAAAAATCCAACAAAAAATTCCGCAGAAAACTGGAATTTTTCCCACCAAAATTCTTTTTTAAACGATGAAGAAGGGTGTCCCCCTAACCAGACCGGGGGTGCGAATAGCAGGTGCCCAACCGAGGTGCCCCTTATCCAAACTGAGAGTCCGAATAACAAATGTCCCTTGGGTGCCTTTAAACTTTTTTTTGGGTGTTTTCAACACTTTTTTCGGGGTTCCTCCGATGTATTTCTGGGGTGCTTCCAGTGCATTTCTGGGGTGCCTTTAGTACTCTATCCTGGGGTGTAAAACACCACTTTTTGAGCCAATTTTGCCGCAAGAGCTTATCCCTAGAAAAGACTTAAAACAACTTTATTAGAAATAAAATGAGTCCTAGATAATGTAGTTATGGGTAAAAATGCGTCACACTTACGTGCTTATCACTAGAGTATAATCATTCATAGCTTCGCAGTTATGTTTTCAATATGCACGACTTGAAAGATACGTTAGGAATGAAAAAGTTCAAGTCAAATATTACTAACCTCAAGAGGAAGGATGATGTCGTCGTTGTAGCTCCTTACTTCTTCACATTCTTCAAGTCTTCACGTAATACTTGTAAGTCTCATATCCTAGTAACTTTTTAGCTAACCTATACGAAGTTGACTCTAGTAAATAATCAAGCGACTCTTTAAATGAGTTTTGATTCACTAAAATATGACAACCAAACTTGACATACCAACGCTTGGTGGGTTCAACCGAGCAATGCTCTAACAATCTCCCCATTTGTCAATTTTAGTGACAAAACTCTTCCATCATATGGATAAACAAATTACAAGAATTCATTACACATACGCTTGATTCCCAAATTCAACAACACAATAACCTGTATACATTCAATCCATAAATTCCGATGTTGACATTACAATAACAAAGCTAATACTCCACCTAAAGGTAAGATAGGTAGATTTTTAATCCGCACGTCTTTGTTATTTCCATCATCATATGATATGTTACTCCCCCTTAGTCTATGCTTTACTCTTTCGTTAGATATAACGTTTAAGCACCATTGTCCTTTCCTTAGTGATACCAAATCACTTGTTTACTCCATATATTTCTCCCCTTTTTTGTCACAAAATGACAAAGGTACGAGCAAATAAATTACAAACCGAAAGGATCTTACAAATCTCAAAAGACTTGCAACCTATAAGAGTCAAGCACGAGGGTTCCACACACCATTTTTGATAACCAATATCAAAACCGAAACTACAAAGTAATTTTGTTTTGATATGTTACCAAGGAAACAATTGCCCAAAGCAATTTTCCCTAATAGTTTAGCAAACCAAAAAATTGACTAAGCACCTTAGTTCCTTTGCTAAACCGATTGCACAAATATAATCGCTTGTTCGATAAGACCAAAATAAAGATCAGAATTAACTCTATTTTTCTCATCAGGCTCTGATTATTCAAATAATAACTTAGACCTTTCACTTTTAAAAAAGACAAGTACTAGGTTAGTTAACTAACATTTCTTGTTAAGGCATTCAGTTAGACTTGAGTAACCGAAACCTTCACTTTGATAAGTCTAACTAAGATCAGAATTAACTTAGTTTCTCTTATCCAAAATCGAATTGGACTAAACAATTCATCCCGAAAACCTTTTCGTTAAGCCATAAACAATTCATACAAACCAAATAAATCAACTTGCATAATTATTTACCTCAACCGGAAGCAATTGAAACAAACATAGACATTATAATACCACAATTGCACCAAAATTTTGTAAGCCTAAACAATTGATACCAAACAATAAAGCAAGATGACAATAGTTTTTCTTAACCGGAAACAATTGAATCACACACACATCCATACACAAATAATGGAATAAACATCAATTGTACCGAAATTTTATTTAGCAAAAGCAATAAAAATATGCAATAAAATCAGGCTTTTCTTAAACAGGAAAACGATTAACTAACAAATTCGTTACCTCAAATTCCGCATCCTCTTCTCCCCTAAAGATATATCATTAAGCGCCAGTTCAAGATAGAACTCTCTCCCATTGTGTTGTCATCCTCTCACAAGACAAAAGAACAACAACAAGGACCAACCTTTACCAGAGAAAGGTTGAAAACCGGTTTTAACTATTGCAAAGCAAAAGTTGAAACCCCGAAACACATATGCTTTTATGCTAAATCAAAAACGATTCAACATATTGTGACTTTTTCACATATTGTTTCAATCAGAACCCCTCATGATCCTTTGATAAAGCCTACCAACATGGGCTAGAACTTAATCCCGCTAAATCAAAAAGTCACCTAAACCATAAGGGTTCACACAATATGAGATCGAATATTAAGGTTAACAAAACCGAAATCAAACATCCCATAAACATACATAGCAATAAAATAAAGCATTCAAGCACAGGCTATGTAATCGAAAACTATCACAATAAAAATTATAAACTAATTATTTTATTCATAAATAAGATAGTTTTATTCATAATAGACCTTACACAATTATTTGAAAGAAATCAAAAACTGATGTCTATTTTTTTGAATTTTGAACTATTGGGAGGAACATTCCTTGTGATCAAGTACTTTTCGATGCTCTTCTTCAATTTCCGATTCTTGGTTCAAAAACTCTGATTCAATCTTTAGAATTCCTTTAAGAGTTTCTGGATCTTTTCGAGCAGCAAAGCCCAGCTGATTCTGAAAACAGTCAAGTTGTTTACCAAGAGTTTCAAGATGAGCTAGAAGATACTTGTTGTTAAAATTCGGTGAAATTTTTTCAACCGTTTTATTACTGGATTGACTTCCAATCATTTGACATATAGTCCTTTTAGAGACAGTCGTAATGCTTCTCATGTCATCAAAATCATCTCCCGTGATGTATTCACAAATCTTTGTAATTATACATGGAAAACCGAGATGCCTCTTTATTCTTGAGGAAGAAATAGAATCTGAGATTTTGATCATTTGACTGACAATGATTCCACAAATATCAATTTGAGAATCTCCTTTTAGCAGAAAACAAACAAATTCTGCAAAATCTTTGTCCCAAGCTGACTTATCTCTTGTGCTTGCAAATAGGGTTGCTAAAGCAAGTTTACCGAATACCCTTAGGTGAAAGGGTATATCTTTTGTAGGTAATCTACCATTTTCCCACTATGTCGATCTTCCAATGAGATGTGTTGAAATGGTATCATGCTCAATTTCAACTCCAGTAATAACATGATTACATTCCACATTGTACTCAATAGCATTAGAAATTGTCTTACGATCAACATATTTGAGTCCTTGACCAACAAGAGTAACAAAGGAAAGATTTTTATGATCAACATTATGAATATTCGCATAAAAAACTCTTACCATATCAGGTGAGAATTTTTCAAAATCAAAAAGCTTTCCCCAGTTCCGATCTTGAACAAACTTCACATAATCCTTATCTTGGACATCTGGATCGAATTTCTTTTTAGTAGTGAATTCCATCCTCTTGAGAGTTTCGTATTTCCTGTAGCATGAGCTGTCAACAAAACGAGTGAATTCATGCTTGTCATCAATACTGTTAGAAAATATGATCCTATCAATATCATTGCATCTGACTTGGTCATCGGATGATGTGTCTCTTGATTTCTTCTTTCTCATACTTGCACAAATATGAAAAACCCTAGTTACGGTTTCGATCAGTCTTTCCCAATATGTTTGTGAACATAGAAAGAGGTTATCTTTTATAGGAAGAATAGATATCAAAAAGCGGAAATAATTAGCTTTAGGAAATTCTACCAGCATCGGAAACCAAGGCTTGTGGGGAGACAATTCCGATTTTATATCTAGGTCTTTCTTTTGGAAAACCGGTTTTTCATGGTCTGAATCTTTATCTCGGATTAATTCTATTTTTTTGTCCAAAACTCTGTTTACTATTTTATTACCAAAATTTGATAACATCATTTGAAATTCACTCAAGAATTTTCTAATAGAGTATGTAGAGATAAATTTGAACATAATATGATATTTGTTAAAAATACCATTAGAATCATAAACCCTGTAATATTTCAAAAGATCACTTGCTTCATTAAAACAATTGTGAGGTGTATGAAGCAATCCATTTTTAATAGAATTATTAACCGAAAAATCATTCCTTGTAAGGTTACAAGTTTCCAAAATCGCATCCTAGGTAGCGATACATTGACAGTCTTAGATCTGAAAATGTACATATATATACTTTGATAGGGTATCCAAAATATATTTAAGATTCCAGATTTTTCAAGAACACAATAGCCATAGTTCATATAAAAAATTCTGAGAGGAATCTTATGCATTTTCGAGATACAACCTGTCTCATAGAGCATTGTATCATTGTCACAGTCAGTATCAAACACAATGATATACAATCCTATGGAATCAAAAGAGTTATGTAAGTCACCCACGACATACATAGATATAATACATATTCCTAAAGTAATTAGGAATAATAGTACTACATACTTCATCCGTGTTTTCCGTTACGTTAACTGAATCAACCATTAGATTCAATTTCTTATAGGTTGGATCGCACCAAACACAGGTTGTTAGATCTTTTCGTGTTTGCCTGCTCTGATACCAATTGAAAAGACGAGGGTACCCAAATATACCTCAATCTAAAACTTTTCCACCTATAAGTCCTTTCTCCGAAAGTGATTGTTTTTGGACAGAGTCGAGACAATACAACTAATCGGTTCACACTTCGTGTGATCGTCTATGGTTACGAGATCGAGACAATACGACAACAAGATAACTTGTGTGATTGAATATGGATACAAGATCGAGACAATACAACAACGAAGTATGTTTACTTGATAATAGGTTCGGACTTGACCAAACACAATAGGATTGCTATCAAGTAAATAGGAATTAACGTTTGTGTATTTTACTTCTAATTATAATAAAACAATTATAATAGCGGAAATAGAAAAGTAAAAGACATAACAAAATTTTGTTAACGAGGAAACCGCAAATACAGAAAAACCCCGGGACCTTGTCCAGAATTGAATACTCTCAGGATTAATCCTATATACAAAATCTAAACCAACTTCGTATAGTTGAGACCAAGCAACTAAACCTATAGTTCACCTAGTTCCGTCTGTATCCCTGCGCCTCCAACTTGCAATAAGTCACGCACTTGGAACAATTCCTTTGGTTCGTATTCCAAACAGTAAAGGAACAACAAATCTATTCGGTAACAACTCTTTTCAAACAAGTGATATGAGTTTGACAAAAGGCTCTTCCGTTTATCCCAATAAACTCCTTTGTCAGGTCCTTAGATCTATCCAATAACAACTACCAAAGTAATTGTCAAGATTTTGCAATCAATACTTCGAATCACAGAGAAACTTATTGATGTCGATCTACTCAACTAATCAATCCAATCTATCAAAAAGATAAACCGATTAGTGTTGGATCCCATCCGATCAAGTTTTGTGCACACCAAAGATTATGAACCCAAATCAGAAATATTCTTCGTCTTCAAATCTTCTTAGATCTTCAATAAACACCTGCACACGATCAACTTGAATCTTTTGTGATCAATCACATACACAACAGAGTCTGTTAACAATGGATTATCAAAAGACATCTTTAGATCTACAAATAGTCTAAAGATCCCCGTCCAAACTTCGATCTAGTTTGAGTGAATCTTATATCAGAAGAGAAGATTCTCAAGCATAAACAAACTAGGTGCAATCGAAGTTCAACAACCGTTAGTCAATCAAATCAATCAAAAACTAATAATAAACTGCAATTATCTAGTTTCCCACCAACGGTACTCGTAGAGCTTCCCAATCCCAAAGAAGTTTTTAAAACGAGCGGTCGTAAGAGATTTCGCCTAATTAGGGTACTTTCCTCTCAGAATAGACGGCTCTACCAGTAACAACACGAATAGGTAGTTTTGCTGGCTCTGAGGATTAGTTTGCTTGAAATGCAAACTTCAATATTTATAGACCAAGGAAGTTTGGACACCAAGGAATTTCCAAAACCGAAAATATTCTCAAGATATGCAATATATTTCCAAATTCGGTTTCCATAATTCCTGGAAATGCTTTGTCCAAATATTGACCGAAATCACTTAGAAAATCTCCAATTACTAAATGCATATTACCAATTTTATTTTCTAAAGATATGCATTTTAATTGCTGGAAATTAAAAGCATATAAAACTAAAAACCTTAATTACAAGATTTTCAATTTATTTCGATTCGGGATTCTATTTTAGTTATTAAGGAATATCTTTGAACGATAAAAGGTAATAATTAATGCACGTGTTCAAAGTATGTCGACATCTTTTACTTGGTAAATCCTTTTACATATTTACCATCTTGGAACCGATTTGCCACACTTCCAAACAAGTTTAGAATTGGTTCATCTGACTTCCAAGAACTATGTGATTGATTATCCTATCAAATCATCAATCATGGGTTTAACGGTTCTACCAAAACAAGTTTCGGTTCTACCTCCATGTGGGTACTAGAATTAGTCACTCTAGTTACCAAAATTTGGTTGACTAGGTACTAGGATCGGTTCCCATATATATATGGTATCTAACTTGTATTTGGTGCACATGTTCATAGGATCGGTTCCCCAATAACTAAAAACTTGTTGCACCTCTTACAAGGATCGATTCCCCTTTTGTGATCGGTTGCACATCTTATTAGGATCGGTTCCCCAATGTCTAGAGTTGGTCATACCAATTACAACAAATCGATCATACCATCTCAGGTGATTACTTAAGATCGGTTTCACTAATAAAAGTCATACCAATACAAAAGTCAGGCCTTGTGAATAGTTTTACCAAGAAACATAAACAAGTTATGAACGGTTATACTAAACACACATATTGGTAATACAAAGATTTGCAATGAATAACACTACCAATAATCCTAGCGATTTCCCTTTCGATTCATAAAACAAGTTTATGAATTGTACTTCCTTTAAACGAATGTAAAACATTGTTTCCTAGGACAAAATCTTCACCCATACCCATACATAATCACAATAGCATTCAAACGATTATGTCGATGTCTTATATACGAAGTTCAAAAGATAAGCATTATACTTCGTATTGTATAATGCTTAACACAAAGGATATTGGTAAATATGAACCTAATGAGATTCTCGTTGCAAAGCAAAATTATGACAGTTTAAATGCTATCATTCATGCCATTACCCTAGATCTTCACCACAATGTGACTACGTGCACTCGGTCTAAAGATGCGTGGGATATCTTAGAAATTGTATTCGAAGGGAATACCTCTGAAAAGGAAGCTAGGCTTCATAACCTAAATTATGATTGGGAAAACCTTCATATGGATGAAGAAGAATCATTTGATGAGTTTAATCACAAAGTGTCTGAAATTGTTAATGCATCTTTTGCGTTGGGTAAGACTATTCCTGAAAAGGACATTGTGATGAAAATTCTCAGATCGTTGCCAGCCAAATACGATTCTAAGAAACATGACATCGTTGAAGGAAATAACCTTAATACTTTATCCAGAAATACTCTAGTTGGGAAGCTAAAGATCCTTGATCATGAGCATACATCCAAATCTGAAAAGGATATTGCTTTTAAAGCACAAAAGAACACAAAATTGCTTGACAAAAGTAAATGTGTTGGCAACTCTGTGGATGATCCTATTGAGACTAATTCGTCTGATGAAGATCTTGATAACTCAGTCTCTCTGATCACAAGACAGTTTAGATATCTTCTTTTGAAGAGAAGTAAACGGTTTGTCAGAGAAAAGCCTAGATCATCAATTAAACCTCATGATCGTGTTCCTCCTAAAAACATGGATACAGTCGATACTGATTATGAGGATATGCCTCAGTGCTTCAAGTGTAAAGGTTTTGGTCATTTTTCCAATGAGTGTCCAAATCATATGAAATACACTGGGAACAAAGGTCTTGCTGCAACTCTTGATGAAATGTCTGATCACTATGATTCAAATGAAGATGAAAAATCAAGTGTTGCGCTCCTTGCTGAAAATATTTATTTTGATAATTGTAGCAATACTCACATGAATCTTAATATTTTTCCTGGAGAAACTTCTTCAACTATTTTGGAGGATGAAATGGATTCTCTCTGTCTTCTGGAAATTCTAATATTTCAGGTACCACAATTTGTCTAGCAGCTTGCTCCGCTATGGTGTCTGAACCATCCTCCACTTTGACATGTGCTTACTGTACTATTAAGGGTCACAGACTCTCTAGTTGTTTCAAGTACAAGCATAAAGTAAGATATGTCAACAAACTTCAACGGAGAGCAAATCGATTAGCAAACAAGCTTAAACTTGTTCAGAAGTCATCTAATGTATGTAAACTCAACTCCTCTCAAAGGAGGTAATTTCTAAAGAAAAAGTTAGACCACTACAAAAAAGAACATGGTCTAAGCATTCTGTGAAAGAGGATTTTAAGAACTCTTTCCAAAACATTCATGGTGGACAGATTATTGTTCACCCCAACACAAATTTATTGTGTTGGTTGTGCATCTTGTCTCAAGTGCCTGATTCCAAAGAGACAAGAATTAAGCACCCTCGGGTCTTAAGGAAAAGAAAAAGTCTTTTATTTCTTTTTGTTTGTTTTGTTTGAGTTTCGGATTGATCTTTTCATATCCTAGATTGGTATTGAAAAGAGGTTTCCTTGTTTGTTCAATAAAAGAGGGGTAAAATCGATAATTCTGCCTTCTTTAGGGTTGTGAGTTATGCGTATGTGAATCTTCTTACCTTGTATAAAGGTTCTGTAACCCTATATTCCTTTTTCCTTCCTTGAAAAACTCTTTTTATCATAAGTTTGCTTATAGAGCTTGCTTTGTGAATTTCTCTCACAAACCCATATTTGAATGGAGACTCCAAGCATTATGACTTCTGATGGAAAACAGGTTAATATGATTGTTAAGCCATCAATCATGAAGGAAAAAGATATATCTCCAGTACCCTCTTCCATGAAAAGAAAAATGAGGAATGTCAAGAAACCAAGGGTTGTCCCTTCAAATCTTCAGAAGTTTTCTGGTGTTCTTGAAGAGTTGAAGGAAACAAGAAAGGAGACACAGCAAATAAAGGCTATTTTTTTTAGGACTCTTGAAATTCAGAAGGCCCTGGTTCGGCATCAGTCAAGAAGGTTTGTTGGAATTGACTCCTTTCTTCATGAACCTTATGTTCCAATGGCTGTTGACGACAAGGAGTTCGGGGACGATAAAGAATTTTTCAAAGGTCTTAATGTCTAGGAAACTTCTTATGAGAATTTATTCTTGTGTTTTAAGAAGGATAACTAGGGTTTGAAATAGCAATTATTGTGAGTACACATAACTATTGCCAACGATTTTCATTTTGCAATGTTATAAGATTTATTTATTTAAATTCTAAAGTTTATTTGGAAGACGATTTTGCAGTATTAATCTTTATTGGTTTTATATATTGCAAAAAAATGTTTTGGGATATGAGTGTTTTATATATTGCAAAAAGTTAAGTCTATTATATGTCTTTATGCAAATGTTGATGGAAAATAGAATGAACTTTTGATAACAAAGATTAAGTCTATGATATCATTATGCAAATATTGATGAAAATAAAATGAATCTTTGTATATTCCACAGTATTGATCTTTCCCTGATCCACTTCTATGTGAAAGTACTGTGCGGTTCCATAAGTTCTCTTATGTTGAGCATTTTTTATTAAATTAATTATGGGTTCTCTTGTGGTTAATTTAATTGAGTTTTCTGGATACAAATTCATGTTTCATGTAATTTGTTAATGTCCAAAGAAATCCTTCTTTTCTTGTAAAAGTAATGTCGCTCTTGTTGTTCCTTTCGGGAATGACATTTTATGGGGGAGAGTTCTTAATTGAACTTGTGCTTAATTGCCAAATCTTTGTGGGGAGTGCGGCTGTGGAATATTGTAGGAGTTATCTTGTATCTTTATAAACTCCTTGATAAATACACTAAGTTTTGACTATGTGAAATCATCGAAACAAAGTTGATATGTTCTCTTGTAGTCATGAAGTATCTCTATGAGAGTTTCATTATGATCCCGCTAGTTTTTGTACCTTTGCCAATTTATATTGACAAAAAGGGGGAGAATTATTGTGTAGTTCACACTACAAATACATATGGTTTACGGATCATTATGTAAGGGGGAGTGGTTTTCATATGAGATGAAGTATTGACTAAGGGGGGAGTGATACATATCACCGTAGTATTATTTCCAAAGTTGTGATACAATTGAACTTTGATGATGTGTAATAATACTATGACATTGTATAACAATAATTGAGAACAATGGTTTTCTTATTGTTATGGCTACGGATCTTCAACAACTATAATGCTGAGTCTAACACGTTCAGAATCACTGGAGTACTTGGAAGTGACGAAGATTTCGAGTAATGTTGAAGAGCCAAGAAATCAAGCATTTGGATGAGAAGCTACAAAGTTTATTTATTTTGTGATCCATATGTATTGAAAGTTTTGTCACTAAAATTGACAAAGGGGGAGATTGTTAGAGCACTGTTCGGTCGAACTCGCAAGCGTTGCTATCTCAAGCTTGTTTGTCAAGTTTAGTTGCCAAAACTATAAGTCTTGATTTCTAGTCTACTTATAGCTAAGTCTCGGATTAGGATAGAAAGTGTAGTTGAGCATTAGACTTCACGGCGTTCATCGATTGAAGAAGAAGAACTACTAAGGGGAGCTTTTGGAACTTCATCAACAAAAGGTATGTGGAGACTTGAACTCATCTATCACTCAAAAGTCTATCTACTCTATCTCTTATTTGAGACAAAAGTCGTATAGCTATATAGACTTCGATTATACACATTTGATATTTCGAGCTGAGATAAACTTGCTTACATATTTATCGAAATATGTGTTGGTAAGCTTTTGCTTTAACCAAGTTCATCTTATATTCTTGACGAAAGTCAAAAGATGATAATGTGAAAATCGCCTGGTAATATCTTACATGATTTGTGTGAGACAATCATTTGATGTAGACTAGGAATGTTTCGTATTGATCTATCGATCACTTGAAAATTGCTTTGAAGCTAATAGTTTGTGTGAGACTGCTATTGTCGTCTTCCAAGAATGTTTCAATGATTGAAATGGGAGTTTAGAACAATTAACTATGATTGAATATAGCATAGTATGCATACTTGTATGCTAACTGTTGCAAGTTATTCCAAGTCCGGGAACCATGGTATGCATACCTGTATGCGTACTGGTTGGTTTAATGAAAGTCCAGGAACTTAGTATGCATACCCGTATGCGTACTGGCGTAAGTTCACGTCCGGAAATTCAACTGAGTTTGGAAGGTATGCGTAACCGTTCGCATACTGGCGAACCCAAGCTAAGTTCGGCCACTTAGGTATGCGTACCCGTTTGCATACTTGAGTAGGTTATGTTCTAAAATCGGTTTGTTCATGAACTAATATATTTATATAATAAGGAATGCAATCTTTTGCAAACAGTGACTATAATGTTCATGAATTGATTCGAGTGAATCAAAATCGATTTTGCTTCAATTGTGCCTTGTATACTTCTATGAGAATATAAACAATTTAACAACTCTAGAACTAGTTTCATTTGAGTAATTTGAACTAGTTGTGTTAAGATGAACAAGGTTGATATGAAAGTGTTCATATGGCTAACTTCGGTTAACTATTGTTGAGAGAACAAGGTGTACACGTTTAGGTACGGTTACCCATATCTAAATGAAGTCACTTTTCATTTGTGTGTAACAAGCTAAGTTCGATCTAACGGTTGAAAGATATTAGCTTGAGTCTAATTAGTTTTTCATCTAACGGTGAATATTGAATGCTTTGTTACCAAGGTAACATTGATTGCAAACCCTGATTTGAAGACTATATAAGTGAGAACTCTAGCAACTGGGAAACCTAATCCCCACACCTCCTGTGTGATACTAGTTGCGACTAGAGTCGATTCTCCTTTAACCTAGGTTTTTCTAAAACCATTATAGGTTAACGACTCAAAGATTTCATTGGGATTGTGCAGCCAAACCCAACTATTTTCTCTGTAGTTGCGTGTTCTGATCTTGCTGTTTTCTACCGTGATTGAGTACTATCTTGTCTAAGATTTGCTCGAGATTTATTCTCCGATAGGCAAGATAAAAGGTAGTCACAAACATCTTCGTCTCATCGTTTGTGATTACACAATATCTTATTTCGCTACCAAATGATTAAGATTATTGTGAGGTGATTGATATTACCAGGCTGTTCTTCGGGAATATAAGTCCGATGTATCAATTGGTTCTTGTTCACCTTGATTTATCAAAAGACAGAACAAAACTCATAGGTATTTTTGTGGGAGACAGATTTATCTATTCAATAGACTTTTCTGTGTGAGATAGATTGGTTTATCAAGTCTTCGACTTTGGGTCGTAGCAACTCTTAGTTGTGGGTGAGATCAGCTAAGGGAATCAAGTGCGTAGAGTCCTGTTGGGATTTAGAGGCGTAAGGAATGCGACTGTACCTTAATCAGTGTGAGATTGGTTAGGGCTCAACTACATCTCAGTCCCAAGTTAACTTGGAGTAGGATAGTGTCTGTAACGGCTTAATACAGTGTGGTGTTCAAATTTTGACTAGGTCCCGGGGTTTTTCTGCATTTGCGGTTTCCTCGTTAACAAAATTTCTGGTGTCTGTGTTATTTCTTTTTCGCATTATATTTGTTTATATAATTGAAATATCACAGGTTGTGCGTAGTTCAATCAATTAGATAATCCAACCTTTGGTTGTTGATATAAATTGATTGACAATTGAACACTGGTCTTTGGTACCGTTCAAGTTGTTTCACATAATAATCAGGCTCGCGAATTTATATATGTTTGATTTGCTGATTACATTGTGAAACAGAGATACAACTCTTGGATATATTTCCATTGATTGAGTCTGACTGTCTAGTTGATTGTCTTGGAATTATATTGGAGTTTGTCCATACAGATTGCCAAAACGAAATATTGGGTGAGGTTGTTAGACCCCCGCTTTTTCAAGAAGGTTTAAATTTGTAGAAGCACTAGTGAAGAAGACTCAAGAGAGCTTCCTCTGTGTTTTTTTAAACTGAAAATGCGAGGGTACTAAAATACACCACCAACATTTTCTTAGGAAATATGTATGGACTAAACTCATATAAAATTAACAGATTTACAACTTAAGGAATCTCAATCAGAAATCATATGAAGAGTTTATATCTCTTTCTCTCACAATCAATATGTAAATGGAGACAAGTACGTAAACCCGATTATACCGCAAGAGTACTTGGACGATTCCAAAGATCAATATCCAAGATCAATCAAGTTGTGTCCAACAATTACGATTGGAGTATCTACTTTGATTGATTTAACCTGTGATATTTAAATTATAAAGATAAACAATATAATGCGGAAAAATAAATAACACAGACACCAGAAATTTTGTTGACGAGGAAACCGTAATTGCATAAAAACCTCGGGACCTTGTCCAGATTCGAACACCAAACTGTATTAAGCCGCTATAAACTCTAACCTACTATCAATACTTCGGACTGGAATGTAGTTGAGACCGAATCTACCGTCACAGTAATTCAGTTACAGTTGCGCTCCTTACGCCTCTTGAATCTCGCAAGACTCTGCACAATTGATTCCCTTAGTTGACGTCCTTTATAGCCTAAGAGTTGTTTCAACTCAATTGAAGACTTTAAACCAATCCGCCTTCCTCAGATAAGTCTATATGTGATTTTCGTTTTGATCAAAAGATCAATGAGAGATAGGAAATCGTTTGCAATAGACAAAGTATAACAAACCTCAAAATCCGGTACTTATGACTCCCGAAGAGCATCCTAGATTATTATTCACCTCATAAGTGAAACCTACTCTGATTACAACAAAGAATCGTTATATAATATACATGTGGAATCACAAAGTCTGAGACGAAGAACTTTGCGATTTCTATCTATCTTGCCTGATCGGAGTGAGACTCAACAATCAGTATCAAGATCATGATACACGAACTATCAAGATAAAGATATACTGACCTGGCTTCACGAATCCCTAAGCGAAGTCTTTTTAGTCGCTAAACCTAAAAAGGTTTAATGGAGAGGACGACTCTACTTTACAACTAGGACACACAAGAAAAGTGTCGGGTATTTAAAAATCCCAGTTGCTAGAGGTTCTCCTTATATAGACTTTCAAAATCAAAGGTTGCTTTAGATATAAGCTAAGGTAGCTTTGGAGTCAAGCAATCAATATCCACCGTTTGTTGAATCTTTGATTTAAGATTAATACAACAAAATATACACTCTGGTTAGGATGAACCATTTGTACAATGACTTGTTCAAGAAAGGTTAGCCGAAACAAGCCAGACGAACTATAAGCTTAACCATTTTCATATAACACTTTAAGACTTTAATCTTGAGTCATATAACACTTTAAGACTTTAATCTTGAGTCACAACCATATGTTACAATGTGATCAAATATGTCTAGATGTGTTTTTTAGAGAGTTGTTCAAATGTTGATTATCTCATAAAAATAATTCTGATGCATCTGAAAACAAGGTAAGTTCGTGTACTTGGTACGTGTACTTACATCTAGTTCGTAAGTTATTTTTGTCATGGTACGTGTAACGGGTTTGTATACCCTTAAGACAAAACAAGTTCATGAGTTCACAGAACTTTTTCGGTATGCATATTAGGTATGTGTACCAACCTGAGTTCACGAGTCAACAAAACTTGTTGGGTTTGCATACTCGGTATGTGTACCAAAAGTCGTTGCCGAACTATAGCTACGCCGGTACGTGTACTGGGTAATGTACTGCGACTCTGGAGTCCGGACCTATAACAGTTGCGCCAATATGTAAGCTGGTACATGTACTGTCCTGTATCCAGATTTACAGTAGTTATATATCTCTCTAATAATCAATTTGAAACATTCCCGAATAACATCAAGGGATAATTAAAAAAAAGCCCATGTGAGGAAATGCATTTAATAAAATGGCCACGTTTTCTTGATTATTTATTTAATGCCCATACCGTTACTAATTCCGTCTAGGTCCACGGAAACAGTAAAATCTCGTGGACTTCGTCAACTTCTCACCTGATGAGATGAGATTTTAGTGGGTGCAATTACTGAACTGCCCATCACTCTATAATATGATAATAACATCTTTCGCCGTCCGTTTATTTAATCAACGGTTCATATTCTCAATGAGGGGAAGATCGTGTTGGAACAGTTTATAACTCAAACTATGTTAACTCATTATACGGTCTTCACTTTGTCTCCTCCGTCGTATCCCTTCAACTAGGTTATTATCTGTTCATCTTGTTTAATGGAAACATAACTCAAACCCATCTTACTCCTCTATAAACAAACAGCCAAACCCTAATTAGATGTTGTACCAGTCTCAAAATTCGGAGCTGATGATGCAAGATCGTGCTGATTTTGGGTTTATTTTTAATGATATAACGGCTGGAAAAATCACCACGAAGAGAAAGTAAATAACTTGTGTTATTGCTGATATTTAGGTTTGATAATGGAGGAGATATACGTGCTGATTAGAGTTTCAATGAACCAGTAACAAGTGGCGTCAACAAGACCTAGTGTTATACAGTCTAAAGTGGTTTTACGGAAGAGTATTTGATTGTTGATTGATGGCAACAATAAAGTCTCCCAAAATGGATTTGTTTGGGGTAGTCGATTCAGTTTTGGGTTCGATTGAAACCGGAGCTATTGTTGCGTTCATTGATTTCCATTGCAGGGATGAAGACCTAGTTTGGTTGGTAACGAAATTTAGGGATTTTATCGCATGTCAATTTATTTTGCTAATTCATTAATTGTGCATCTGTAGTTTAAGTGAAGTGATGATTTGTGATTTTTAATTGATGCAAACCGAAATTGGATTTCCACCGGTAATTTCTAAACCGAAAAAGGTGATGTCGCCGGAGAAGAAAGTGAGCATGTGGTGCAATCTTGGACACTGTCCAAAAGGTGGAAGATCTTAACCATTCATTACTTGAACTATTTTATAACCGTATGATTTAACTAGGGAGTGACTCAGGCATTTAGTACAGTTTAACTAGGTCCGAGTTACACGAATTAGGGGCTTGGATGTATTTTCTCAAGCTTGATTTATTGCCACCTAAGAATTAACTGCCGTTAGACGGTTTTTTAAAAAAACAGGACAGAAAAGGTCAATTCATTGGCATTAAATAAATAATGAAAAAAACGTTTTATTAAATGCATTTTCCCACATGGGACAGAAAAGCTGACAAGTGGATCATGAGAGAGCATGACAATCTTACCACACCTACATCTGTGACCTCAGAACACAAAGTGTACTCGGATGGTCCCACATATGGACATAAGAGATAATGTCCTCCAAAATCACCTAATAAAGCTTCAAATATGGCAAACTTCATAGCTGAGTCAGAAGAGAAATCAGGTGATGAAGTTAAAGGCTTCAATAAGCTGAATACATCCCCTGAAACTATTCTGCAGTTCATCAAGAACAAACCTTACTTTGTGGCACCTCGAAAGATGAGAAATGAATCCAAATGCAAGAACTACTGCTTGTACCACGAAACTCATGGTCACCACACAAATGATTGCAGGAATTTGATCATGTTCATTAAGGACCTGGTTAAGGAAGGTCTTCTAAAAGAGTTCATCTCCAAGGGTCAAACTCCTACTCAAGCGAAAGAAGTCAAAGGGGTACACTATGTAGCTCGAGTTGGGAATGACTAACAGCTTGACCTCACTGACAGAAAGAGGAAACTCCGCGAGATCAATGTCATATGTATCCACCCGAGCTCTGAAGGTCTCATGCTACCTCCAGATAACATCAGATTCACTGCCAGAGACTTGGCTATAGTAACGTTTTCATACTCTGATGCTCTGGTAGTAGAACTTATAATAGATGGATGGGACTGCAGGGAGATACTAATCGACCAAGGATCTACATGTGATATAATTTACCTGCAAGCTGCTGAGAAGATGGAACTCACAAAGAAATAAGCGCTGAGAGCAAATAGCTCGGCCATAGTTGGATTTAATGGATCCGGAGCCTACCCAGTGGGTGAGATAACTTTAACTGTTGAAACTGGACAGATCAAAACCACCATGGCTTTTCTGGTCCTCAATACCCGTCAACCTTACAACGTGATCCTAGGAAGGGATTGGTTATATGCAATGCAGACAGTTCCTTCAACATATCACCAAAAGCTAAAAGTCATGACAAGCTCTGGGAATATGTGATATGTGGGAACCATGTAGTCTCAAAAGAATTAACAGTATTATCCTTGGCTTATCAGGAAGATCTACATGGTGGAAAAAGAGGATAGCAATTAAAGTTGCAAGGTAGAAGAGCTAAGATGGATAGACAGCTAGCAGTATTGATCTACATGGCAGCCAATCCATAAGGAGCTTCATCTGATAAGATCGCAACTGAAAGAGAGCTACCTGAAGTCCCAGATCGTGAGTTCAAAGGAGATCGTGAAACTACTTGAAGAAATAAATTTCGCCACAGCCGAGAATCCAAACTAAGTCTACACTTATCTGGTAAAAAACTATGAAAATTAAATGCTTCAAATAGAAGTTGAGGATTACATGAAGAAGTTTCAAAAAATTTGAAACAAACTTTGAATTCAAAATCTTTATGACAAAGCAAAGATGAAGCAAGACTGTAAAGAAAATTTTACAGATCCAAAAGATCTTTATATAAGAAGAAAAGGAAAGTGGTAAGACGTGACTGCCTTAGCCGGTACACTATCTCCACTACCTAACTCTAAAACTTAAAAACAGTTGTAATGACGATCGGTAAACACGGGTTATGCACCATTAACTCATTAAAACAAGAGGAAACTCCTGGACTTCCAAATAAAAGGTGAACAACACCCACTTAAAAAAAACTTTCCATCTTTGAGTGAGATGATAAACACACACACCATGTTAAAAACAGTTAGAGCACTTTTCGGTCGAACTCGCAAGCGTTGCTATCTCAAGCTTGTTTGTCAAGTTTAAGTGATCAAAACTGTAAGTCTTGATTTCTAGTATACTTATAGCTATGTCTCGGATTAGGATAGAATGTGTAGTTGAGCTTTAGACTTCACGGCGTTCATCGATTAAAGACGAAGATCTACTAAGGAGAGCTTGGAGGAACTTCATCAACAAAAGGTATGTAGAGACTAAAACTTATCTATCACTCAGAAGTATATTCTATTCTATCTCCTAATGAGACTGAGTTGTATAGCTATATAGACTTTTACATTATACACATTTCATATTTCGAGCTGAGTTTATCATGCTTATCTATTTCTCGAAATATGTGTTGGAGTCTTTTTGCTTTAACTATGTTCATCATTATTCTTGACGAGTTTAGTTGGAAACAATTTATTTGTTGGAAACTAAATAATAAGTCAAAAGATAATCATGTGAAAATTGCCTTGAAACATCTTACATGATTTGTGTGAGACAATCATTTGATGTCGACTTGGAAAGTTTCGTATTGATCATTCGATCACTTGAAAATTACTTATAAGCTAATAGTTTGTGTGAGACAGCTATTGTTTTCTTCTAAGGATGTTTCAATGACTGAAATGGGAGTTTAGAACAATTAACCATTGTCTGGATGTAACACAGGTTGCATACCAGTATGCAAACTGTTGTGGTATGATTCAGGTCCGGGAACCAAGTTTGCATACCAGTATGCGAACAGTTTTAACTGTCAAAGTCCGGGAACCAAGTTTGCAAACCCTTTTGCGAATGGTTTCTCCTCAGTTAGGTCCGGGACGACAGTATGCGTACCCGTTCTCGAACTATCGGACAAGACCAAAGTCTGGAACTTAAGTTTGCGTACCCATTTGCAAACTTAATTGGTTGAGTTTTAAAATAGGCTAAGTATGATTTCATACTCATGAACAAATACATTTATATATTAAGGAATGCAATCTTTGAAACCGTGGCTAAATGTTCATGAATTGATTCTCTTGAATCAAATCCGATTTTGCTTCAATTGTGTCTTGTATACTTCTATGAGAATATAAACAATTGAATAACTCTATGAGTAACACAATTAGATTCATTTGATTATCATTTGATCTAGAAGTGGTAGATGAATGTGGTTAATACAAAAGTGTTCATATGGCTAACTTCGGTTAACTATTGTTGAGCCAACTCAATATACACGTTTAGGTACGGTTACCCATATCTAAATGAAGGTATATTTCATTTGTGTGTAACAAGCTAAGACCATCTAACGGTTGAGAGATATTGCTTCGGTTTTAAGCAAACTTAGCTTGAATCTTAAATAAGGTTTTCATCTAACGGTGAATATTGATTGCTTTGTTTCTAAGCTATCAAACCCTGATTTGAAGACTATATAAGGGAGAACTCTAGCAACTAGAAAACCTAATCCCCACACCTTATGTGTGATATTAGTTGCGTACTAGAGTCGATTCTCCTTTAACCTAGGTTTTTCCTAAAACCATTATAGGTTAACGACTTGAAGACTTCATTGGGATTCTGAAGCCAGACCCAACTATTTTCTCGGTAGTTGCGTGTTCTGATCTTACTTGTTCTATCGTATTGAGTACTATCTTCTCTTAGATTGGCTCGAGATTTATCTCTGATAGGTAAAATAAAAAAAGTAATTACAAAGCTCTTCGTCTCATTCTTTGTGATTCCACAATAACTTCTTCTACTTCCCTATAGTTAAGTTATTATGAGGTGATTGATATTTCTAGGCTGTTCTTCGGGAATATAAGACCGGATTATCAATTGGTTCCTGTTTACCTTGATTTATCAAAAGACGGAACAAAAACTTCATAAGAATTTCTGTAGGAGACAGATTTATCTATCAGAATAGACTTTTTTGTGGAAGAAAGATTTGTTTATAAGTCTTCAACTTTAGGTCGTAGCAGCTCTTAATTGTGGGTGAGATCAGCTAAGGGAATCAAGTGCGTAGAGTCATACTGGGATTCAGAGGCGTAATGAACGCGGATGTACCTTAATCGGTGTGAGACTTGGTTAGGGATCAACTACATTCCAGTACGAAGTTAACTTGTAGTAGGCTAGAGTCTGTAGCGGATTAATACAGTATAGTGTTCAAATCTGGACTAGGTCCCGGGGTTTTTCTGCATTTGCGGTTTCCTAGTTAACAAAATTTCTGGTGTCGGTGTTATTTCTTTTCCGCATTATATTTGTTTATATAATTGAAATATCACAGGTTGTGCGTAGTTCAATCAATTGGTAAATCCAACCTTTGTTTGTTGATTGAAATTAATTGACACTTGAACATTGGTCTTTGGTACCGTTCAAGTTATTTCTCATAATAATCAGGCTCACGGATTCCTGTCTGTTTTATTTGCTGATTACATTGAGTAACAGAGATATAACTCTTGGATGTATTTTCTTCATTAAGTTTGGCTGTCTAGTTGATTCTATTGGAATTATATTGGAGTTAGTCTATACAGATTGCCGAAAGAAATATTAGGTGTGGTTGTTGTACCCCCGCTTTTTCAAAAACTGTGCTCATAATTAGCAACAGTAACTTTTACATCTCTCCAAAAATTAACGGCTGATATTCCTCTGGAGAATATTATTTAAAGCCAAAGTTCGACATGTGTCACGCGATTAAAAAAGGTGGAGAGGATATCATCTAGATCACTAGCTGACAATGCAATATCTTCATTAAAAGATACTCCTCTAATAGGGGGAGAGAGAGGAATACTCGATCTTAACAGAGATATCCTCGATTTGAACAAAGGCCTAAGATCTAATACCTAGGTTGTATCGCCTACATATTTAAATAATAAGATACCATCCCGATGAGTTGTTTAAGATATCGCCCAGATGAGCTGTCTAAAGTTTATCCAAAGCTAAGTTGTCAAAAAAGTACATCTTTTAGATGAGCTAAAAAAGTATAAAAAGATCAAATGACCAAAGTTTAAATAAAATATAGTCTAAAGACTACATTTTAAATAAATTGGGGGCAAAATATGCAGATGACAAAATATAACATCTACCAGCAACTGACAGCTGGAGTGTCCTGGAGCTCGGAGCTAAGAAGGAGTTGTTAGAGCATTGCTTGGTTTAACCCATTAGCGTTGGTATGTCAAGCTAGTTGTCAAATTTAGTTTCCAAAACGCATTCTTGATTTAGTATACTAAAATTAGTTTCGGACTAGATTAGGTCTAAGAAGTAGTAACGAAGCTATCCTTGAAGGATGAAGATTGAAGACTACAAGAAGACATCAATGAGGATTTCATCAACAAAGGTATATGGTGATTTATTTCATTTAGATTCTTGTTCAATTTTTCCTTTCTAATCTATCGAAACAAATTCTCACTCTATGGAACAATTTCTATGACGGTAAATGTACATTTATGTATATATACTCGAGGTTATTTGATCCATGACTTTTGTGACAATAACCTTTATCCCTAGAAAGGTTTTCATGTTATAGTGAATGAGCTTACGAATTAACGAGCCAAGAATCACTCAATTCCGAGTTATAACGATGAAGTTATAAGTGATTTATTCAAGCAATAATTATAAGTGTTGTTGTTACTGTTGCTGTTCGTTAATAGGAAACAATCCACGAACTGTTTGTAACGGTTCATGGACTTGAGCGCAAATACGTGACTATAGGCCTTTTTTAGTCAAGTTTTTGATGTTTCCTTATCTAGGCAAGATGGCTATTACTCCAAACATATTTGATTACCATATTAAAGTGTTTGTGATATTTTGGAATTCCTTCCTAAGATAAATTGTGATTTATTCACATAAATACAATATATGTTAAAGTAATTATTTATTTACTCCCTTCGTTTCAAAAAGACTGTCCGCTTTGGCTTTGTCAAAATATTAAGGAGACCGTAGTATTTTACTTGACTACCCTTAGTTACTTACCTATTTTATTTTAATAAAAACGTTGGAAATAAAAACTACCTAAAATTGTTAGGAGGATTATAAACACGAAATATAAAAGGAAAATTAAAAGATATCAATTTTATGGAGTATAAACTTTATATGGAATTTAATTGCTAGAGCCAAATATATATTCTCTTAAAAGAAATGAAGGATATATTTGTTTCCTTAATTATATATAGATTTCTTTAATATATTAGATCGATCCCGTTAAAAATAAATTTATGAATATAAAAAATTTAAGGGCATATTAGAGAGTTCATTGGAAAAATATGACAATAAACAGAAGTTGGACACAATTTTGAAACAAACCAAAATGGAATAGAGGACAGTCTTTTAGAGGGAGTAATTATTTAGGCAAGAGTTGTAACTTAGGAAAGACTCCCAAAATTAGGAGAGTCTTGAAAAAGGAAAATACTTGCATAGGATTCAAGCTACCTTGTTCACTATAAATAAAGGGTTCGTGAATGCTACACTTTTTCATTCCTTGGAAAATTGGTGTAAGCTTCATAAGGTTGTTTTCCATGTCTTTTGTTCTTCGTGAACAAGATGGAGATAATTAAGTCTTTGCTTTGGGGATCGTAAAGCCGAGTTAGTAATAATCTTCGTGATAGTTACACAACTTGTAATCTAGGTTTTTTCACCTCTTGTCTATTCTAAGGTCTTCTCTTCTGATACAAGACCATTCAAGAGTTGTTGATCATAAACCCTAGGTTTTGATAGATTTCAGTTCTCGATCGTATACCGACACTAGTTGGTCGAAATCAGAACTAGAAAGAAAACTTCGATTAAGGTATCTCGTAAAAATCCTTAAGAAGTTTTAAACAAGATATCTCTAGATTTATTCTAGTTGTTCTTGTTGTAGAATTATTAGGTTTTTCTAAACTTGGAAATTGATCTTTGGAATCGCCCAAGTTCACTTACAAAAATAAGGTTCACGGACTCCTTGTGTGTATGCATATTGATTGTAAGTTGAAACCCTAATCTACAAGTTTGTTTCGGTATCTCTACTTTTATCTTGTAGTTGTTCGAAACAAACACAAGATTTCCAAAACCTTGATTCACATCTAAAGGGAAATCAAACTGGTATTTTGTGAAAGCAAAAGATCAAAAAGTATCAACGGTGTTGTTGCTTCTTCTAAAGAGAACTAACATTCTGCTAGAAGATTTTTTTAGAGTGCTTCTGAAGAGAACTGTGTTCTGCTAGAAGATTTTCGAGAATAACTTCTAAAGAGAATTTGTGTTCTGCTAGAAGATTTATGAGAAGAATTCCTAAAGAGAATCGGTGTTCTGCTAGGAGTTCTACAAATGCTTGAATACAACTGAAGCAGGTATTACATGTAGTCCAAATAGGTAGTAGGAAACTGGTGTAACAGCTTATAATAAGTGTGTGTTTATTCTGGACTAGGTCCCAGGGTTTTTCTGCTTTTGCGGTTTTCTCGTTAACAAAATTTATGGTGTCTGTGTTTATTTCTTTTCTGCATTATATTTTCTTTATATAATTGAAATATCACAGATTGTACGTTAATCAATCACAGTTGTTAAATCCAACCTTGTTTGTTGGATATGACTTGATTGATCTGGATATTGGTCTTTTGTACTATCCAAGAACTATCACAGTATAATCAGAACTATAAACATGTTTCTGTCTATCTTCTGATTAAGTTGATAAAGAGATTAAACTCTTTAATATTATTCCTTGATTGAGTTGTTACTCTTGGAATTCTATTAGAGTTTAGTTCATATAGATTGTCGAACGAAAAAAGGTTGGTGTGGTGCAGTACCCCCGCGTTTTCAGGAGCTCACGTCCAGATCGAGTAATAAGTCCTCACATCGAGCATGATCTGAAGATAAAGACTTAACATAGAATGAGACACGATAGATAATATGATAACACGTGAAAGACACGAGTTCTGGAGCTAAAAGTGAAGACAAGACCATAGGTTGTCAGGATCACGACCTGGAGATCGAGATACATTGAAGATCACATGTCGAAGAGATTAACTTACTAACGAAGTAAAGTTTGAGTGGATCATGACGTCACCTCCAGCTAGGCATAAGTGGTCCCTCTGTATTAACGTGTTCAGCGTGAATCACATGCTAAACTAACTGAATATAAACCCTTGAAGGCTCACTTTGTAAACTAATACGTCTGATTCAATCAATAAGAATTATCTCTTCTCCGATTCTCTCTCCTACTAAGTTGTGATCACCGACCTAGAGATAACTGGATAATCATCAATCGAACTAAGGTTTAATCATTTACAAATGAATATCAAGAACATGTCGAGTAGGGACATAGAACTAAACCAGTAATCTAATCATAATATTGTCTAGGTATGTATTTCATAAGCATGATCCATCGATACGAAAATATGCATCTTCATCATGCTATTGGGGAATATGTGGAGGAGTATTTCTACAAATTTTACATATTGTTAGTGAACATCAACTAGTAGACTTATTTACCAAGGAGTTTTACTTCTGTAGTTGTTGGGCTTTCCTTTTTTACCTACTAATTCTTAGTAATTTTTTGCTCTGTTGAGAGAGCTTGTAGTGTTTGTCTGTTTTTTTCCCTGTTTAGGGTTACTTGTTTAAACTGATCAGTTGAATGTCTACCTGTATCAGTTTGATGAGGTGTATTGATGCAAAAGTCAATCTGAGTTGACCTTTATTGATCACTACTATCGTGTTTGTTTTACTAGTTTTCTCTCTCTATATAAATAGTATCAGTCCCGTAACAAACTCCTTATGTTGCTACAACAGTTAACAAAACTCTTTTAACTTTTCCAACACTATTAGCTAGATAGCAAAGCCTTAGTAATGGAATACCAAAAATTCCATAGCAAAGCCATGGCACATAAAAACTAATACGAAAAATGTACTTTTTAGGTCCATCAATAAGTCATATATATTTATGATTTGGGGGTTTGTTAGTTTTGGCAGACATTAAACTTTGGCCGGATACGGTCAATATATAGCTAGAAAAAAAACAATAACCAATTGTGGTTGCTCTTGTCCATACATATTAAGGTTGGAATCATAGACTAATTCAATATAGTTTGCTCTCGGTCGTATTAGGATTGATTGGGTTTTGTTATCTTATGCGTCCATGCCCGAAATAAGAGCCTATCATTACAATGAAGAATGTAATAAATAATAAGAAAAATGGTAGAATATTATTTACAGAGGAAGAAGTCCACGAAATCCAATAAATTTTATATCTTCTAATGCATTTAACCTCATCTCTCCTATTTTATTTTTTTACATTCTCTAAAACATGGATGCAAAAAATAACAAACCCCGAATTGTAATTATAAACAATGCAATTAGTTTGACCATTGAAAGTTGAAACCATCAGATCAACCGGCACAAACTTGGTTCCGTCATTAAAGTAAAATCCGATATTATAAGGTAATAAACGAGTCTCCTTCTAGCAAATGACTGTCTTCAAAGACTCCAGAGTTGCGCTGATGTCAACAGGATGAGCTAAGAAGTCATTGAAGAAAATTACAGCTAGTGAACTAACAAAAGGCATTTCAACCTGCAAAACACAAAAACAAGTAATATCAAAAACATCTATATGTATCAAAATCAAACATATGTATCCTACATATACATAGAAATCATATCAGTACTTGTATCATATCGTTAAAATTCTAACTGAAAGTCAAATCAACAACCAAAAATTGATTCAATCAAATATTCGATGGAAAATCAAGTCAATAACAATTTGATTCGGTCTACAAATCAAAATTAAAAATAGAAACATTAAAAGATCTACATTAATCAAAAACATTTACATGAAAACATCTACATTAACCTGACATAATCAGATTCAGATTCAAAATCGACTAAAAATCAAATCGAAACTAGAACGAAAATTGGTCCATCGACATCAGAACGAAAATCGGTCCATCGACATCAGAACATGAAATCGAAACATCAAAGTATTAATTGAAAAGATCTACATTAATCGGAACAAAATCAAAAACTTAAAAAAATCTAAATCATAAGAAAATCTAAAATCAAAACTTAAAATAAGCTTAGATCCATACATGAATAGAATCATCGAAACAAATCCGTAAAAATAAGCTTCGAAAACCTAAAGTCGAAGATCCTAAACTTATAGAAACAATAGCTAGAATGGAAGATCTTTGATTTAAACAAGATCAGAATCAAGATTAGAATGAAATGAACGAACCTATAACTTGAATTTCATATAATATTTGAGAAATCGATATACAAATTCAGGAATTAACTCTCTCCCAGCTCCTTCCCTCCGGTAATCCACATGAATTTTTAACAGAAAAGAAAAAAAAAAAAACTGAATCTCAGAACTAATCATACAAATATATACGGAAGATTAGTTTAGGAAATAAAAACAAACACGAAAACAAATTTTTAGAATTTTTAGCTCTGTGCGAAACTTTTTCTTCGATTTAAATGTGCGCGTGAGTTTTTCCGTCTATGGGTTTGCCACTGAAAAAAGATTCCAAAATGGGTCTAGTAGTTGTTTTCACAACCATAAATAGGGTAGTTCACATGGTGCAGAGGCCTTTTGTTTTGTTCATGTAAGGCCAAGCACTATGGTGCCCCAATTTCCTACCCTATCCCTCATATGTAGGGAAAAAACCAAATTTGCAACCACTATGGTCTCCCATATCCCTACTTATGTAGGTATATCCCTCCCTTTCCATACAAGGTGGATCACATCTGATCCGGGCAGTAGGGAAGGGAAATGAGTTTCCGTAGAAATTTCCGTTTTACGGATTCTCAGTGGCCGTTTGGCAGTTGATACGGCTACTGAGTTTCCGTAGCATTTTACACAGAAACTGAGTTTCTTTTTCCGTAAATTTATTTGTTTGACCATTTTTTATTTTACACCTCTCTCACACCCGATCCTAACCATCCATCATTCGTAACGGATCTATCTTCTCCACCGTCGGATCCCAACGGTCATTTTTTCAAAATCCTCTATAAATACAACTCTAATTCTCTATTCAAATCAACCCAAATCAATTGATTTCTTATTTCTCTTCTTCTTATATACTTCTTTGATTTTTATCTTTATCTTCCACTACTCAAGTTCTTTATATTTTAGTTTGATTCAAAATGGTTAATAATTTTGTGCAACGGGAAGAGATTATCTTACTGCTGCATATATTTATGTGAGTTGCGATGAAATTGTAGGTGCGCAACAAAAAACAGCTTTATTTTGGATACGTATTCACCAAAAAAAATTCCAACGCAATGACAATCTTAATGGAAGAGATTGGGGTGCCTTAAAAACCAAGATGAAAGTAATCAAAAAAGATGTCAAAGAATTAGTGTCCATTCTTAACGCTATATATAGGCAAACCAAAAGCGGTGCGTCGCACGAAGATTTGGTAAGTTCTATTAATTTGTTAAGTTTTTCCATATAGTTGGTGATAATAGTAATAAACTTAATTTTTCTTACAGAATATTTCAGACAAAAGATGGTCGGGAGCAATTTCAGGAACAAACAGGACAACCATTCAAGTATGATGCATGTTATGAAATGTTTAGAGAAAAGGTGCCTGGATTTAATTATGAACTCACGGTGTCCCAAAATAGTGAGTTGTTTAATAATCATCGTAACTTTGTATCAGCCGAAGATGGTACAGAAGTTCTGGCTAACAGAGAGACTCGTTGGAATTACAAGTATAATGCCCGTCCTATAGGAACAAAAAAAGCCAAAATGCAAGCTAGACAGAAGAAGGATCGCTAGCAAGGTATATTTAGAGAAGGTGATGAGAGAACATCTTCGGTTAATATGGAAGAAGATAAGATCTATCAACATAGTGCAAATATTTTGGGGTATCTTAAGGAAGCACGATCAAGGAAAAAAAGAAATGAGAGTGGAACAAGAATCCCAATACTAAACAATTTGGGCGTCTACTCAACAACCGAGTTATCAAATGGAACAACAACTCAATTTGCAAAATCTCCAAGAACTGACTTATCCAATGTATCAACAACAAATGCATTTAGATCAAGATAATGCAATAATGTCTATGGACCTTAATAAGTTAGCTCCCAACGAAAAAAAAATATTATCGACGCATGCAAAAGGAAATTTTGAAGAGGATGAATATAATCAGCGTTGAAGATTCAGAAGATGATGATGTAATCCATCTCTAATTGTTTTTTCTTTTATTGAGTTTAGTTTTTTAATTTCTAATCCAGGTTTAAAATGTTGTCAATAATCATGTTGTGTAAAATAAGACAACATTTCATAATTAGGTTCAAGTCAAACTGATGCCAATACTTACACGGTGATCCGACAATTCTGAATTTACCTTGAAGCACTCCAAAAGCACGCTAGACATCCTTTCTTTTAGCCATTTGATACTTGTTGAATTTCACATACTCGGGAATGTCCAATGTCTGAGTAAAAGCTTGTACAATTGTAGTCAACTTTGGATAGATACCATCGGCTAAGGAATAACCCATATTGTATTGGTGACCATTGATGACATAATTGCATGGAGGTGCTACACCCTTTAGCATGTTATCAAAAAGGGGAAAGTGTGCCAACACATTCAAATCGTTATTTGATCCAGGCATTCCAAAAAAAGCATGCCAAACCACAAATCGTATGATGCAACCGCCTCTAATACCATACTACTATGTTTCTCTTTACCCCGGTAAGTTCCTTGCCAATCTATCGAACAATTCTTCCATGGCCATTGCATACAATCAACACTACCAAGCATTCCAGGAAAACCTTGTTCAGCATTCTCAGCTAACAACCTCTGAACATCTTCAGGAGTGGGTTCACGCAAATATCTTTCTCCAAAAGTCATGCAAATGGTGTGAAAAAATCTTTTTAGATAATGGTATATTGTAGTGGCACCCATACGAGTGTAATCATCAACACTATCAGCTGCCGTACTTTTGCATAAACATTTCATCACGACAACTAATTTCATATGTGGAGATTGCCCCATAGTACCGGTTGCATCCGGACGTTGTTGCCATTCTGGTTCCACTTCAAGCAATTTTCCTAACAATTTCTCGAATAATTCTACCCTCATGCCTAGATGTTGTTTGAATTGTATTGAGGTATAACCATTTCCAGGTGTAAAATAATCATTCATCATTTTTGCATCATGCCACACTCGATCACGAGTTATTATACTGCGTGTCTGTACCTCCCTAGGTACCGATTGTCGAATAATACGCAACCGTTCATCCAAACAAAGTTGTGTAAACATTAGCAAAGCTTTCTCTTCTTCATCACTTGAAGTATCCAAATAGATTCCATATTTTACTCTCACATAAGAACGCATTAGACTCATTATGTACCTTTGCAAACAACAATCATAGTATCAATTTGTCTATACAATACATAAATACAAGTCAATCAATGTTATACGCCGATAAAATAGTAGTTTACAAACATTTCATTCAACTAATCAAGACACACAACAGGTAATAATCATGGATTTTTCACTAAATCTATGTTTTAATTATATTATTGCATTGCATACTACATACCTAACCAACCTAATATCAACAATAATATCAAAATCAAATTAATTTTAAACCCTAAGATTAGAATCACTCACCTTTGATGATTATGTGGATGTAATTCGAAATTGAAGAATTGGTTTGTTTCACCTAAGAGTAACGATCAAACCCTTTTAATTTAAGCCAAAGAATCGCAGTGAATCACTATCAAAATCAAAAGGGGATAAAAGGGGTTTGAAAGGGTTTTGAGAGGAGGAAAAAATAGAGAAGAAGGTGAAATGGGAAATCCGTGTGGTTTCTGGGTACTTATGTTTACGAAACGGCTACTGAGTAGCCGTATTGGTCAAATCAGCGAGTTAACTTATACGGAAACTCAATAACCGTATAACACTATTCATACGGACAGTTTCCGTATCATGTAGGGAAGGGATAAAAGGGCACCATAGTAAGGCTGCCTTCCGTGTGATTTTCCTTCCCTACAAATGAGGGATAGGGAAGGGATGCCCTACACCATAGTGCTTGGCCCAAACGCCTCCGCATTCAGCCATAATCGAGTAACAAAGTTGTTAGTGGGTGTATACTTACTCCAGTCAGCAGTAAGCAGGCCACTAGAATTCAATGGTACCAAATGAATCCCTTTTCCTCCCTCCATGAAACAGTGAACTAAAACAGGAACTGATTTTGTACATGAAAATCAGGGTTGGATGCGTCTGTTTCACAAGACGACACGAGAGAGAGAGCATCTCAAGTGAAACAAAATAGATGAATGGGACCCACAACCTAATCGCAGGAGCGAGTCAGGAAGAAGTGGAGGAGGATATTGGATTAAGAATCTCATGACTGCTCCAGGGACCCACCAACCACCTAAACAGACAAAAACCTAAAAACTATGCAGTTCAGATGCGGCGAACCGATTCTGTAGTGGACACGTCATGTTAGTACACGTGGGTGGAAGGCATTTCTCACTTCGTCTTAATCCATTCAAATGGAATCTCTTTTGTCTTGAATTTGAGGAAAATGAGAAAAAATGGGAAAAAGCGTGTCCTCGTATAAACAGAAATAGATAAGAAGTCATTTTTTTTAACTTTTGACTTTTAACTTTTTCTAGTCAGTTACTTATCTCTTTTCGAAAGGGAATCTTGGCACTGAGTTTGCAATGGTTGGAACTTGGAGGTTGGAACGAATTAGCTTATACTAAAAAAGAATACAGTATGTGGGAAAAGAATATTGTTAGCACGAGCCGGTGATGCTAAATGATAAGCCCCATATAGCAAAGGACAAACCTCCGGATTCCTCTCACAACCGATTAGTAATAGTGATCCTAATTTGAACAAAGCGGCAAAATGAGTTAACTCGTGTTAATAGGAAGACAGTTGTCAGTCACACCGTTTTCCTCTTTCTCTCTGTCATGAATTCCATGCGTTCTTATTTTGCTACACAGTCCTTTCCGAAATCTGGACCCTGCTTAGTGCTTTCCACTGGACCACCTTGACATTGCTTGGTATTAAATCTACTCATCATCTCACACCAGCATGCACCCTAGAGAACACCGCACATTGGAAAGAATGATAAACTTCGGAAGAGTA
This sequence comes from Papaver atlanticum, assembly GCA_023531105.1. Lineage (NCBI taxonomy): Eukaryota > Viridiplantae > Streptophyta > Magnoliopsida > Ranunculales > Papaveraceae > Papaver > Papaver atlanticum. The sequence goes on from JAJJMB010011896.1 coordinate 5,634,841, forward strand.
AGATGACAGAATAGACCTATCATTTTTTTCCGGCAAACCACTATTTGATAGTTCCGTTATGCTTATATGGGAATGAATTGTTGGTCCTAAATGACGTAGTTGTTAACCAGATATTTAGATGAATGATTCACGAGACTTTTGTCTTGAAAGCTAATGGTGAGATTATGCGGCAACCAGTTGATGTATATAATCAAAATATAGGGGTACTATTTTGTTCTAGGGAATTACAACACAGTGCCTGAAACAGTGCTTTTTGGAAAGATATTTTTGCTACCGATTCTTGTTTACTCTGTCCCATTCTTATAACGGAGATACTAAATTAAGGGATTCTAGCTACTGTGATTCTAGTTTGGGTGATTCTTGTGTACGGTGACTCTTGTTGGGTGATTTTAGTTATCTTGTCTTTCGATTTGTGACTTCTCTTTCGGATTTTCTCTTTGATTTTGGGTTTGACTTTCAATCCTCTTTTGCTTTTAACTTTATCTTCTAAAGTTGTTTTTTTGCTAACTGTTTTTCTTGGAGATGTTGTTTGCTAGGTAAATTTGGTATTGTGGTTCAAGGTAAGGAGGATCTTTCATATCAGTATTAGCATCTAGTTCTTATCTTCTCCTCCGGTGACCGTCTTCGCTTATCGTTCTTTCTGCTGGTCTCTTTTTCTTCTTCAGTTCTGGGGTATTTGAAGAATTTATTTCAGATTGGTTTATATTTAATGAAAGATCTCGGTTTTTCTAAATCTTGTGATGGGATATTGAGATATTTTTGGTGTGGATCTGGGTGTTTAAACATTCCTATTTATTTATATCTCCCTTTTTTGTTTTCAGATACTCAGAAGTTTGGTTTACATTTCATTACGAAGGTCAAAGATAAGCTAGGTAGTGTAGTGGACGATTTTGTTCCGCAAAATTCTCAGATGTCGGCTAAGGAATCGGTGATGATTTTAGGTCAACAGAAGCTAAAAATTCAGGGAGAAATTTCGGATACGGGTCCGGGTCTGGAGGCATACCAAAGTCACCCTTCGGTTAGGGGGTCTCAAGTCTCCTTTGAACATGTGGTTGTGTTGACTACTTATTTGGATAACACCTGTACATGGTCAGAAATTGTTTTGAAAGATATCGTTTTGAAAGAAATTATGAAAGAATCTTCTGAAATAGGGAGAGATGCGAAGTCTGGTAACGGTGGTGAGCTAAACATCTTGATCTCTAGCAAAGAGATAGGGAAAAAGGTCTTTAGTAAAGAGATAGAAAAAGAGATTTACCATCAAAATCATGATGCTCAAAGTTTTAAAGGTCTGATTAATCTCAAATTTATCTGGTGTGGTTCTAAAAGGGGAAGGAGGGATTGGGATCTGATAACAGTTGAAGATGATTTCAAGAGAACAAAAAAATTAAAAATTGGTGAAGCAAAGATGTCAGTATTAAATGCGAGAGTGGCTAGAAATCTAAATTCTAATCTTAGAGATAACCCTTTGAGAGAATCTATATGACTTTAAAGATCCAGGAGATTGGGGTAACAAATTCAAAGGTTTCCAAGTATCAAGGTGATTTCCAGGTCTATGATGTAGAAATTTGGTTGTTTCTACGATGAAAATTCATGATAGGAGAGGTGAAGGAGATCTGGTTATATTTATTGATTTTGTGGAGGGATTCGAAATTCATGCTAATATTGTGATTGAAATGTCTTCCTTACCAAGAACTGCAATAAAGGTTAGTCTCCCCATTTACTTAAAGTCTCTTATCCTTTTCACAGATTTCTCTTTCTCTTATCTTGGTTTTGCTGAAAGTTTTAAAGGCCTTGAGTTAGTGTCTGTTGATTATGTTTTTCAATTACTCCGGTTTCTTTGCTTTCTCTGCATAATGAAAATTATATCTTGGAATGCTCAAGGTTGTGGGCGTAAATTAACTAGGAATAATCTGAATCATTTGATTAATTTTGAGAAGCCTGATGTCTTGTTTATTTATGAAACTAAATCTCAACAACCTTTGATGAGAAGGCTCTTAGCTAGCTTCCCTAATTTTTATTTTGTGGATCCGGTGGGAGTGGCTGGTACTAAGGGTGGATTGGCGATTGCTTGGCTGGATGGGTTTAATTTTGAAATTGTGCATTCGAATCTGAATATGATAAATGTGATTATCAAATCTAATTTTGCTATGAAAGAATGGTTATTAACCTGTTTTTATGGTAGTCTGTATCCTTCTGATAAGCATGTGGCCTGGAATTTCTTAGAGAAAATAGCTTCAAGAGTCAATAGAAATGAAATGCCATGGGTTGTATTAGGGGATTTTAGTGTGGTCTTTGATCAGTCAGAAAAGCTAGGTGGCTTTCCTTTCAACAGTAGAGATGTTAGTGCTTATGCTAGAATTGTACAAAGGTTTGGTTTAGAGGATTTAGGTTTCAAAGGCAATATATTTACTTGGAATAATCATAGGGAGGGGGTTCAAAATAACCAAGAGAGACTAGATAAGGCTTTTCATAATTCTGAATGGATTCTTCAATTTCCTAATGCGTCTCTTACTAATCAAGTAGCTTTAGGATCTGATCATAATTCTATTTGTTTGCTTCTTGATAATGGCTTCTCTAATTCGTCTTATCCTTTTAAATTCTATGATACTTGGTTGAAGAATGCCTCTTGTATAGATTTGATTAATAACTCTTGGGATCACTTTATGAGTGAGCCAGCTAGAGATTTGGCGGCTAATCTGCATGTTATAGGAGAAAATTTGTCTACATGGAAATATGTTGTTTTTGGTAACCTAACAAAGAAAATAAAAATGCTTTTGAAAGAGGTAGAAAATATTGACAAAAGGACAGCTTCTTCTTATAATATATCCTTGAAAAACTCTAAATTGCATCAACTAGAGCGTTTATATGACACAAAAGAGGAAATAGCTAAACAACAATCTAGGGATAACATGATTGCTTTGGGGGGAAAAAATACGAAATATTTCCATAGAGTCACTCTTAATATAAGGAAAAGGAATAACATTGATTGTATTACTGATTCTCATGGGCATGTTGTTAAGGAGAAAAATCAAATTGTTGTTGTGTTGGGTGATTATTTTGCTAATTTGTTTACTGCTCCTGATGTTGCTTTAACTTCTGATACCCTTGTGCATATTGAGCCTGTGATCACTGTTGCTGATAATCGTGCTTTGCTTAGAATTCCTGACAATGATGAAATTTTTGGTATAATTAAGAAAATGAAGCCCAATAGGTCCCTGGGACCTGATGGGTTTCCTGCTAGCTTTTATAAGCACAATTGGGGGACTATTGGTCCCTAAGTTGTCTCTACTATCCAAAAAAAATTCATCCAAAAAACTTTACTTCTAGAACTTAATAAAACGCATCTTTTCCTGATTCCAAGAACCAAAACTCCTAAAGACCCTAGTGAGTTTAGGCCTATTGGTCTTTGTAATACGTCTTACAAGATCATAGCTAAATTACTTGCAAATAGAATGAAAAGCTTGTTGGATAAGGTTATTTCACCGTATCAATCGGATTTTCTATCTTCTAGGCAAATTTCGGACAACAATGTTGTTGCTCATGAGATTGTGCATTCAATGAAGAAAAAGAAAGGAAAAGTTGGGTGGTTGGGTGTTAAAATTGATATGTCGAAGGCTTTCGACAGGGTCAGTTGGGAATTTTTAAATAAAACCCTTTTGCAATTCGGTTTTAGTCAGGACTGGTGTGACTTGATTTTTCAGTGTGTTTCCACTACCTCTATAGTGGTGCTGCTGAATGGTAAACCAGGTCAGTTTTGTAAACCTACTAGAGGTCTAAGACAGGGAGATCCTTTATCTCCCTATCTTTTTATTCTTTGTATGAAAGTTTTTTCAAGACTGATTTTGGCTAATGAAGCCCCGAAACATGTTCATGGTATGAAAATGACTAGGAATAGTCAGCCAATTTCTCACATTCTTTTCGCCGATGATTGTTTGCTTTTTGCTAAAGCCGACTTAGGGGAATGTCGTAACCTTTTAAACCTTATCAAACAATTTAGTAAAGCCTTTGGTCAACTAATCAACTTCAACAAATCGGGGTTGTTTTTTAGTAAAAAGGTTCACCCGAGGCATCAAAGAATGATGAGCAGATTGCTCAAAATCAAAAAAATAAATATTAAGGATGCTTATTTGGGAGCTCCTCTTTTTGTTGATAAATCTAAACTCAAAACCTTTGATGTCTTGATTAAGAAAATGAAGAACAGAATTCAAGGATGGAGGAGTAAAATTCTTGCCCAGGTTAGTAGGATGGTTTTGATTAAACATGTTTTATCTAGTATTCCTACGTTTCAAATGGGGTGTTTTCGAATTCCTAAGAAGATTACTAAGAAAATGAACGACATTCAAAGAGATTTTTGGTGGGGTAAGGATTCCAATTCTATAGATGTTTATATAAAATCTTATGCTTTTCTCTGCAAACCAATTGCACGAGGAGGTCTAGGATTTAGAGACACCGATAAGGCCAACCTTGCTATGCTTTCTAAGGTGGCTTGGAGACTATTGGATGAACCTGATGCTTTATGGGCAAAAGACCTTAAGGCCAAATATTTCCCAAAATGTTTTGCCTTTAATGCAAAGCCGACCAAGGAGGGTTCTTGGATTTGGTCTTGTATTAAGAAAGGTCTAACTCTAGTTAGACAACACTCAATTTGGGAAGTTGGTGATGGTTGTTCTATTGATATAAGAAATGATTGGTGGATCCCCAACTCAGAGGATAAAATAGCGGACATTTGTCCAAATTTTGATTCTGAACTTTTCTTAGTATCTGATTTGATTGATGATTCGACTTTGGGTTGGAATGTTGATTTGGTTAATAATTCTTTCCCTTCCTTTATGGCAAGTAAGTTTCTTAATATTAGACTTCTCTGTTCTCATTAGGGGATCTTATACAAAGATAAACTGAGATGGAAACTTAAAAAAAATGGAATGTTTACAGTTAAAATCCTTTATGCCAAACTGTTGGAACCTAGGAATGTGAATGTTAACACTGTTTGTAGAAAAAAAATCTGTAAAAAACTTTGGAATCTCAATGTTTCACAAAGGATTAAACTTTTTCTTTGGAAATGCCTGAACAATTCTCTTGCAACAAGGAAAAACTTGTTGTACAGATTGAGGGGGATTGATTCTTCCTGTCCCTTCTGTGGTTTTGCTGTGGAGTCTTTGACTCATCTTTTCTTTGATTGTTCTTTTGCCAAATCGGTTTGGGCTCTGCCCCTGTGCCTAATATTTCCAATGTGCATAGTAGTTACTCTTTTTTAGATTACTATAATGAATGGATTAAGGATGATACCTCTACTTTGTCTTTTGAAATAGCTGCTACAAAAGTTTGGTTTATATGGAAAGAGAGATGTGATGGGGTTTTCTCTAATAAAAGTAGCACTAGCATAAGTTTGTCTATAAAAATACAGAGTTACATCCAGTTTTGGTCTCCCTCTAGGATTGCTGTCAATGATAATGCGGCTATGATTATTCCAAGTACTAGGTTGCCTTTAGCTAATAGACAGTGGACTAGTCCTTTGGGTCATTCGTCTAAGATAAACATGGATGGTGCGTAGATTTCAAGTAATACAAATGCAGGGTATGGGATTGTTATCCGGAATGTGCTGGGGTACCAAGGAGCACGAGGAGGAAGTTGTATGGCTACGTCTGCTGAAGAGGCTAAAGCTCTAGCTGTTTTTGAAGCCGCAAAATGGGCTAGAGAGAAGAACTTAACTAACTTCTCTTTGGAAGGGGACTGCAAAAATGTGATAGGCTATTTGAATGGTACGAGTTCGAGTTCTTCTGTATCTTGGCAGGTACAACGATTACTTGAAGAAGTAAAACGAATGATGTCGGAAGTTATTAATTTTCAAGGATATTTGTTCATTTATAGAACATGCAACACTTCAGCGGAACTGCTCGCAAAAGAGGCTAGATCTTCCAGGTTTACTCAACAAACATGGGTTCATGTTCCGTCTGTTATTAGACATTCTCTTGTATTTGAACAAGCTAATGTAATTTCTCGTGTTTCTATACCAGAATCTCTGGATTTTACTACTGTAACATCTTGTAACCTTAACACTTTGGTTTAGTTTTGAATGAATGTTCTCTGTTTACAAAAAAAAAAAAAAAGTGATATATATCAATAATTGGTCATGAATAAATTTACATGATTCTCAAAATCCATCCATTTTTTTCTTTTCTTTCTTTATTTAAGACCTTACTGGAGCTAATGGTGCAGGATATGTGATGAGGATTTTTCGATGAAAGCCTCCTTTTGTGCTTTCCTGGTTTTTGAAGTCAAGTCCGCTGAAGAAGATGAAGCTAGCCATATGGGAAGTCCTGAAGAAAACCTTGGAACAAAAGTTAACTCATATCATTGTGGAAAGTGATGCGGAGTCTCTAATTGATCAATTTTCTGCTGGTTTGTTTGATGGTGATTCTCATACGAATGTTATCCTTAAAGACATTCAGTTTTTTTCTTCTCAATTAATGGCATGTATTTTTAACTATCAACCGTGTATTTGTAATTTTGTGGCTCATGAGCTTGCTCAATGGGCAAAAACAAACAAAACCTCTATGTACTAGTATATGCCTCCTGTTTGGATACTACCAACATTTGAGGGGGATCATTAGCCTTTTTGAAGGCCTTCATCTATTAAAAAAAAGGCAAAGCTTCTCATATTAATAATATTTATTCGCCGATTCAAAGTCGGATCGGTTATAAGATTGACTAAGGAACGTTCAGTGGACGCCGAATTGTCAGATAAACAACAACATTTATAAAGAAAAATATCTCAAAAAAATATCTAACCATCCCTTGCTAATTCATACGTAACATAACAAGTTTCAATAACTAGTTTGCAATTGAGATTAAAACATCCAACCCACTTAACAAATCTAGATATAGTAGAGATGCCAGATCTAAAGATCCAACCAATGCTCAAGGTTTTGTTCAAAGGTATAGTAGCTCAGTTGACAAAGGCGTAACAAAATTCATTGATCATACCTATAGTTTTTCCAAACATGAGGTACTTCAGGTAACATAAATAACAATAGTCGGTTATTCTAAAGTCGAATCAGACTGGTTCCATCTAAAGTTTTGTCGAAATTGGATTTTTAAATCTATTTTTTGTTGGTATATTGCCGGTGTTTTCGAAATTGATGTTATTGTCGGTGTCAAAGATATCTTGATGTTGTTATTGTTGTTCTTCATCATCTCTCACAACATGAAACAAATACTGCAACTAAAATAACTTAGAAGAAAGAAAAAAAAAAAATAGTGGTCTAAGATTTGACTCAAAAGATCACAAGAAATCAAATCGAACGCCAACTAAAAACCTAGTCTCAAATAAGAAGAAGGTGAAATAAGGAGGTAGTATGAAGATTCAACAAGATGACCTGCTCAGGTTCGCTCCTAAGGAGCAAGAGAAGTTTCAATGGAGAAAAATGTATCTAATCGTTCGGTTATTGAAGAGAGAAAAAGTTCTTGACCTTTATTATTATTATTATTATTATTATTATTATTATTATTATTATTATTAT
>JAJJMB010011896.1:5642370-5859952 GCA_023531105.1 Papaver atlanticum
ATTATTATTATTATTATTATTATTATTATTATTATTATTATTATTATATTATTATCTAATTTTTTAACCATGTTGATAATCGTCATACGAAAAGGTTTAGTGCCTAAGTGATTATATTTTTAAATTTTTCTTCCGCTCCTGTCGCAACTTTGAAATTTCTCATGTAACAAATAATTTTTTTCAAGCAACCAAAAAATAGTTGTGTAAAAATTCGAGAAAAACTGTATCATATAGTAAGATATATTTTACGCATTAAAAGAATAATTCAATACTTTTTTATTTAATAAAACATCGGTTATCCCTCTCAAGAAAGCAAAAATACAAATAAATAACCACAAAAGAATCACAAAAACAGTAGATATTAGAATCTCGTAATGTTATCATCGTGCTTGCCACTAATTCTAATATCTTGGTGTTTGATTCGACCCAAACCTAAGCATATGGTAAATTGATATTTTCAATAGATACAGTCCACGAACTGTTTGTAACGGTTCACGGACTAAACAACAAAAACGTGACTAGATGCCTTTTATAGTCAAGTTTTTGATGTTTCCTCTTCTAGGCAAGATGGCTATTCTTCCACACACAATTGATTGTCATATTAAAGTGTGTGTGATGTTTTAAACTCCTTCCTAAGTTAGCCATGTTAAAGTGAGTGTGATGTTTTAAACTCCTTCCTAAGTTAAATTGTAATTTATTTTACAAATTTATGCTAAAGAAATTATTTACGCAAGAGTTGTAAATTAGGAAAGACTCTCAAAATATGGAGAGTCTTGTAAAAGGAAATAGCTCACGAACTTGCTTAGAATTCAAGCAACCATTCATTATACATAAAGAATTCATGTAAGCTACACAAATCATCCCTTGAAAAATTTGTGTGTGCTTCATAAGGTTATTTTTCATCTTATGTTCTTCTTGAACAAAAGTGAGACAATAAGACTTTGTTTTAGGGATCACAGAGCACAAGTTAGTAATAATCTTCTTTGATAGGTACGCAACTTCTAATCTAGGTTATTTCAATACTCCTTGTCTATTCTAAGATCATTCTCTTCTGATATAAGTTCATTCAAGGATTGTTGATCATAAACCCTATATTTAATAGATTTCAATCTAAGATCGCATACCGGCACTGGTTGGTCGAAATCTGGATTAGAAAGAAAACTTTATATAAGGTGTCTCGTAAATTCCTTTAGAAGTTTTAACAAGATATCTCTATATTTATTTTAGTTGTTGTTGTTGAATAATTAGGTATCTCCACAAGTATTGAATAGTATAAACCCTAATTTTACAAGTTTGTTTTGATATTACTTTTACCTGGTAATTGTTCAAAACAAACACAAGATTCCAAAACCTTGATTCACAACTAAAGGGAAATCAAACCGGTGTTTTGTGAAAGCAAAATATCAAAAATCTTCACTTAGGTTGGAGCTACTCTTAGGTTGTAAAGGGCGTCAGCTAAGGGAATCAAGTGTGTAGACCCTTACGAGATTCAAGAGACGTAAGGAGCGCGACTGTAACTGAATTGCTTGGAAGGTGGATTCGGTCTCAACTACATTCCAGTCCGATGTTTGATAGTAGGCTAGTGTTTATAACGGCTTAACACGGTTCGATGTTCAAATCTGGACGAGGTCCTGAGGTTTTTCTGCAGCTGCAGTTTTCCTCGTCTACAAAATTTCTCTGTGTCTTGCTTTACTTTTTACTTCCGCTTTATATTTCTGTTTGATATAATTAAAGTAAAAGCAAGTGATTCGATAATCAACCTACACAACTTTTAACTAAAATTGTATAGAACCTACACGACTTGTTCTTGAAAATTCGTTTCTTAAAATATGGATCACAAGACTTGTTTTTATTGGAATTCGGTTTATGTACTGTTTCGGTACATACTAGATTGATATTGGATACTGATTTTTGAGATCATCCAAGATTTCTTGTATACAATCAGGTTCACGGATCTTTGATCCATACTACTGATTGTACAAGAAAGATAAATCATATATACATATTGTTCAAGAATCATTAAGTTGGTGTACTTGCAATTGTATTAGATTTTGTCTTATAGGTCCAAACGAAAAAGTTGGTGGTGTACTTGGTACACTCTCCTTGCAATTGTATTTCAAACACATGCATTGGTGCTACATTCATGGTATAATGAAAAATATTAATATGATTTGAAAAAGTTGGTGGTGTGCTTGGTACCAATGCATGGGTTTGAAATAAAGAGCAGCGGAAATCAGCTGCACCTTCATTTTCAATAAATTTTGAATAAAGTGTTCTGAAAAAAATTATACCAACATTTCCAATGGACTATCTTCGGGTATCAGAGTTACTATCAAGACTAGTTATTGGAGTGAATGTTCGGTCGGACCTACTGAAAAAGTGGGGGTATAACAACCACACTCAATAATTCGGTCGGAAATCTATATGGACCAAACTCCAATATATTTCCGAGAGCACCAACTTAACAGTGATCTCTATCAAGAGATATATCAAAGAGCTTTATCTCTATTTCTCAATACAATCAACAAATCAAACAGATAGAAATCTATGAGCCTGATTGATATGAGAAATAGTTTGGACGGTACCGAAGACCAATGCCTAGGTGTCAATCAATTTATATCCAACAAACAAAGGTCAGATTTACCAATTGATTGAACTACGCACAACCTGTGATATTTCAATTATATGAACAAATATAATGCGGAAAAGAAATAACACAGACACCAGAAATTTTGTTAACGATGAAACCACAAATGCAGAAAAACTCCGGGACCTAGTCCATCTTTGAACACCACACTGTATTAAACCGCTATAGACACTAGCTTACTACAAGTTAACTTCGGACTGAAATGTAGTTGAGACCTAACCAAGTCTCACACCGATTAAGGTACAGTCGTGTTCCTTACACCTCTAGAACCACGCCGGATTCTGCGCACTTGATTCCCTTAGATGATCTCACCCACAACTAAGGGTTGGTACGACCCAAAGTCGAAGACTTATAAACAAATCTGTCTCCCACAGATAAGTCTATTCTGATAGATAAATTTGTCTCCCACAGAAGTACCTATGAAGTTTTGTTTCGTCTTATGATAAATCAAGGTGAACAGAAACTAATTGATAATCCGGTCTTATACTCCCGAAGAGCAGCCTAGAAATATCAATCACCTCACAATAAATTAACTATATGGCAGTAGAAGAAGTTACTGCGGAACCACAAAGTCTGAGACGAAGAACTTTGTGAATATTTTTATATCTTGCCTATCGGAGATAAATCTCGAGCAAATCTTAGAGAAGATAGTACTCAATACGATAAAACAAGTAAGATCATAATACGCAACTACAGAGAAAATAGTTGGATCTGGCTTCACAAATCCCAAATGAAGTCTTCAAGTCGTTAACCTAATATGGTTTTGGAAAAACCTAGGTTAAAGGAGAATCGACTCTAGTACGCAACTAGGACATGGGAAAGTGCCAGGATTGGGTTTTCCAGTTGCTAGAGTTCTCCCTTATATAGTCTTTCAAATCAGGGTTTGCTTATAATCAAAGCTAAGATAGCTTAGTAACAAAGCATTCAATATTCACCGTTAGATGAAATCCTGATTTAAGATTCAAGCTAAGTCTGCTTAGAAATAAAGCAATTAATCTCCACTATTAGATGGTCTTAGATTGTTACACACAAATTAAATATACCTTCATTTAGATATGGGTAACCGTACCTAAACGTGTCTATATTTTGTTATGTTTGTAATTCTACTCTATTTTAAGATTTTTCTCTTCTGATATAAGGAGTAATCAAATCCAAATTTGATAGAAAACTTCAAACACGATTGAGTATAACTCTTATCGGTTAAAATCTTGTTTGTAAGTTTTCCACGAGGGTTCATCATAAAAAATTGTTCTAGATTAATATTTTTGTGTAGATAATTGATTAGATATCGCTATAAATTTTAAAGAGAATAAACCCTAGTATTGGATATTTATATTCATATAGATCATGTATAGATTTTTGTTTACTTGATCTTGTATCTGAAGACAAATCATCAGGTCCCGTCAGAAGCAAGGATTCATGATGGATTGCGAGCAACTCTTAGGTCTTTAAAAGTCATTAGTTATGAGAATCAAGATACTTATGGGCACAACTGCAACAAATTATCTTGGAAGGTTTATTTTATCTTAATTACATTCCATACTGAAGCCATATAGTAGGTTGGTGTTTGTAGCAGCCTAATATAATATGTGTTCAAACGGGACGAGGTCCTGGGGTTTTTCTGCTTTACATTTTCCTTGTCAACCAAATTTCTGGTGTCTTACTTTACTTTAATTTTCTCACTATATTGATTTATCTTTATAATTAAAAGTATAAGCAGGTTGTACGTTAGTTAATCAATCCTTGTGATTCAAAAAACTCTATATGAGATTATCCAAGAATATTTATTGTCTGATTTACTCTTGGATTCAAGTGCACACGAGGAATAGTCTATAGGTTCACTGGCCAAAAATTTGGTGGTGTACTTCATACCTTCCCCTTTCAGGATGAAAACACCAAAAGACCTAACAGTCTGTATTTGTAAACGATCCAACCTATATGGACAAGATCAGTTGTACTAACATACCATCAATTGATAATTACACTGAGCTTATAAATACTACCTTTGAAATAGGTTCTTCGTCAATCACAAGGAGGGAGGACCTATCACACATACTCATAGGAAAGTTGGAAGGCAACGATTCTTATAACAACGCCTATCCCTTAGATCTTTCCGATTACTAATATTGATAGTGAATCTACTAAACAAAGTGCCGAACTTTTTAAAATATATAAATTACAACTGGACTAGGGATAAATAAAGGATTTTTTTCTTTTTAATGAATTAATCCCTTTTAAGTTTTATTCTGCAGTTAGAAACGTTGTATGCAATCTTATCTAATTTGTATATTCCAAAAGCTTCAATATAATCTTTGAATTCTGAAATGTCTAATTTGGAAAATGGGATTTGACTTAGGTGATATCTCGAATCAGCATATAAATGATTATGTTTTTGCTGGTGGTTAGCTTTCTCCTTCATATTAGTAGTTTCCATGTTTGGATATGGGCTGGTTTAGATAACTGATATTTCAACTTTAATATCACGTGTAGTGCACGTGCCTTCTACTAGTTATATGAAATTCAAACTAAAATTTAACCAAGAATCAAATGAACAATTGCTTAAGGACCAATATCTGTTTATTTTTGTCTAGTACACGGTTAATCCATGGAGAAGAGATCGTCAGTTTTTGGATATTTAACAAACGCGCTTTTTGTGAAAATTTATTTGTTAACATATAGACTTCATTAACCTACGAAGCTAGAGAATCCTTAACTTTGTTCTTGTACTCAATTACAAAAAGTGAGTTATGGGAGTTTACCGACTTTAAAAGGACTATCTAAGTTAATCGAAGCTCATTTTGGTTGTAAAGGGTTTAAGATACCTTTTAGTTTCTTTCAAGGTCTAGATAGTTTAAGATGTGTCTAGAAGAAAACCCTTTAAATACAAGTACAAGATGGCGAATTCCTCACGACTTGTAAAATCATCAAAATCGGAAGTTCTCTTGTTGGTTTATTGCAATCTGGTTGGTACAATACTAGAATTGTTAGATACTACGTCAACTCTACAAGTTCTGAAATTTTCCAGCGACCATATTATGGTTTCATTCCAAACAATTTTCATGGCTCTTCATTAGAGCATCTATGGTTGAATACTCAAATTGGAAATGGGCTTACTGGTACCATAGAGTACTTAATACGCTGAGAAAATAATATTTTAACTTTTTCCCCAAACTAATTTTATCATTTCTTACCTAATTAATTTATATATTTTTACTTTTTACTAACGATTTCCATGTTTTGCTTTATATTTGTGATAGGTAGTCCTTGTTTCTCATGTATGATTTATGCGTTGTTTTGTTAAGTTTGATAACATAAAATATTTGTGATTCATGTGATATATTTTGCATCGCTAGATGTAAAAATATTGAAATTGGTTAAAAAATATAATTTAGAAGAAAAAAAAGGTTAGAAAATATTAATTAGTTCGGAGAGGGTTACATAAGTTAAGAGAAAATGAAATAACTTACGAAATTATTTCGAAAATACTAAATAGTTAAGGGAGACTAATTATTATTTTTTTAAAATAGAAATAATAGGTGATAAATAAATAAATAATAGATTAATTGGTAGGCTAATTAACTTGAAGTTTGGGCCTTCTGAATTTTTAAACTGAAAAACAGAGTCAACTCTCCACTGAGCATGATCTCTGACAAGGATCCACAGCTAAACACTTTCCTTAAAGAAATTTCTTTAGTTAAAGAGAAAAGATTTGATCATCTTATGACCCTAGAAAATATGGATCTTACTCTCTTGGTCTTAGGGTCATGGAAATAATTGTGCAAATTATTCCCATGGCTCTACAACAATTGTTGTGTGGGAAGACCAAAACAACATTTAGTTGTGAATATTTTTTGCACATATTGTAGTTGTGGATATTTCTGCACGGATTCTAGTGGAGGATATTTTCTACACATATGCTAGTTGTGGATATTTTCTACAAAACTTCATATAAATGTGTTTGTTCATATATCAAAACGGTTTTCTAAACCCATTTTCTTGATTTGATTGATTATGCATTTTTTTTGCACATATTTACTTGTGTATATATGTTGCAAAATTATGGGATTAAAAGATTTTAGCTCCTATAATGATGTACATACTATAGGTTAATTAACACCGTAGATAATAGCTGCACACTAAAAAAAAAGTTGTGATTAATATACGTGGATAATATATGCATACTAAAGGTAATAAAATTTTAGAAATTTTTAGAAAAACGAATATTTGATATTCGTATTTACGCTCGTTGTGTAGGTCTTTCAAATTAGCTTTTAACATATGATTTGTGAAATTCCTACAATTATATCCCTAAAGAATAGAGTTTATATTTAGTTTTATTATATTTTTACACATAAGGATAATCCTGTCATTAGAATCTTTTAATTAATGGCATCATCAAATATCTTTATTCATATGACCCTCTTTATTTTTTAGGTATCATTTCAATAAAATGGGTTAATTTTGTTTAATGGATTTCAATCCCAAAGCAATTAGAGTAAGAGAGAGTGAGCAGAAGGCCAAACACTTAATTCCCACAAGTTGTTCACCTATTATATATAAACCACAAATCAGATAGTTTGTACTATCCTAAATATAACCTAGATTCTTACATATACCTAATAAAATACAATTTACCTAACAAGAAATTATCTTACATAAAGATGCCATGATTGAATTAACAAAGTTGAAATACAAGCAAGAAAATAGACTTTGCTTTCCCTTTTTCGGTTAAAGCTTTTCAGCATGCCTGATACGCCTAATGTTACTCCCTATAACTAATGCCATTCAATATTTGTATATTCCAGGCTTTGTCCAGAGGATTTTGAAGCAAAAATTTGTAACCATCTATGACCATAGGCGTTTAAAAGAAGTATAAACAGTAAATGAGGACATATAGCCATGGGCGTAAAATTTCACATGATCAGTTTCCAATAAAGAGACGTTTTGATCCTTGCATCATCATATCGAAAATTGAATACATAGTTCTTGAATATCTTGCTGCTAAAATTTCTCTACTCATCAATGTTGAAGGCATTGTTGGTGTAGATCGTGCTATCTTATAATATGTTCTTGATAATATTGACAGTGTATCTATATAGTGGTTTCTAGCTATGTTGAAATTTTAAACGTTGATTCAAATACTACACTGTGTCAAATAAGAAATAATAAGTCGCCTTTAATAGTTAAATATATAATCAATCCAGCAATCCCCCGGATATTCAAATGAAAAATGTCTCTTTGTAATGAATTTTAGATAATTTTTTCTTCTTCTTATAAGCTTGATTAAGGTCTCTCACTAGAAAGCTCACACCGTTTGAAATTAATATCACCGACAATTGTTTGATAATGACTGGGATTCACTCCACTATCAAATTATTATAAACTTATATAAAGTTTTTAAACTAAACTTTGGAGCACTGCTCGGTTGAACCCACTAAGCGTTGGTATGTAAAGTTTGGTTACCAAGTTTAGTTTCAAAACTCGAAATCGTTTGATTCGATTACTAAAGTCAACTTCATTTGGTTAGACTAGAAAACATAGGCAATTTTGATAATGGTCGGAGAAACGGTGTATTAGATGCTGCTCTTTTTACAGCTCTTGGACGAGTTATAGACTCGTGAGGGTTTACATAGAGTTCTACCCACAAAATCTACACATAACCTTCTGAAACTATCAATCTTCATCGGAGGAATCCGAGTCCGATTCACCCACCATAAAGTCCAAGGCATACTCCAGAATTTTGGATACCATGAAGTGATAGCTTTCATCAAATGTGAATACTTCTCCCTTTTCCTCCAAAAAATGCGTATTCACGACTTCATGCTACAAAAACATAACACAAACTTACTTTGTTAGTTACAAATTGATAAAACTAAATTATGTAGAATAAACCATAAAAAATACTTACAAATTGTAGAAGGACAAGCTAAAGTGGCTAGCGTTCAAAATCCGTTGTTGGATAGCTATAAAAGCAACTATCGCATTTTGGATGACTTGGTACCTATCATGGATTTGTTGAAGACTTCTTCTTTTCAGATCCCCATAATCTTGCATTTATTTGTTATATATCTTCACCCAAAAGGTTTTGGATTCTACCCTTACGGGGGAGTGACCTACAACTCGACTTTCGGCGCATCAGGCTTTGATGATTGCCAAATATCTGGCGAAGTCAAACGATGACATGCTTGTATGTGAGGTATGAACGAGTAGTTGTAGAGTATATGGAGTAGAAGCAAATAGAATGAGTAAGTTTGGGGCAAATTGGGCCCGAAGATGAGATCTCTTTATATAAAGAAAGACCCCAACGACTATTTCCCCCCCCCCCCCCCCCAAAAAACAGTGAAATAATTTAACATAATCGGTCTTCTCGAATGTCCATAAAAACCGATTATTTTTTCATGCCTAATAGAATTCGTATTTATGTTTGGCAACATAAACCGATTGTGCCTGAAAATCAAAAAAAAAAAAGAATTGAACTTTCCACCAACAGTAATATATATATATATATATATTTGCACATGTAATCCGATTCTGACTAGAAAAAGATACAGAAACATGATACTTCTTAGGCATAAAGAATCGAATTATATTGATACCCACATAAACTGTTTCCCTAATGAAGCCTCAAAAATCGGTTTATGGGTGTAGTCATATAACCCGATTATTTTCCTTTTTTTTTTCTTTGATACGGCACAGCTAGGCCCACCCCCCTGGGCATACCTAGCAAGTTGGACTAGCCTCACTGCTAATCAAACCACCACCCCAACAACAAGACCCAATTTCAGCTCTATCCATAGAGGAAATTGGTGGAAGTGGAGGATCCAACCTTCCGTAGTGGGAATCGATCCCCCTAACTCCCTCCCGCATTATGGACGAAAGGGGTTGCCTTAATCGCTGTACTAGACAGATGTTGGCTTACCTGTATTTGCAAAACAAAGTTTGAAGCATGCATAAACTTATTTTACCATAAACCCATTAGACACTTAATTATAATCAAAACTGTAAGTGCATTAATTCATAAACCCACTAAACCGTAGTTAAATGCAAACCATAATCATCCAAAAAAGAAACCATAATCATCCAAAAAAAGTGCTACCATCAAACCACTAAAAGTCTTAAAAACTTAAAACTTAAACTTATAATATTTAAAAGAGAGCATCAACATCATGGAGCACCAGCATCAGGAGTAGGAGCATCATCACTAGCAGCAATACCTGCATTGGCAGCATCAGCTTCAGCCATTTATGCAAACAGACTATTCATATGTCCGCCGTATGACCTCCGAGCTGCAGTCACATCCCTCATTCTCCTAAAAAACTGATGAGCTCAATGAGCTTTTCATATGCAAGCTTGCCAGCCAGTGTCAGTGCCTGCTCCAGATGGGTCTCCCTGCCATAGCCGAACTTGTACAGGCTTCTAGGTACAATAGCCTCTGGTTTTCTGTCAACATCCTCCTGTTGGAGTTCTCAAGAATAAAATACTAAGTGACTGAAGTACATATCTACAAAAAAATATATCTAGTTCAACATTCGGTCCATAGGAAAACAAAGAAAATACACGGGAAAGTGAAACCCTTAGAATCGGTAGATAAGACATATATATATATAGATATAGATAAACCGATTGTGATATGGAATCTGAATAGACAATTTTTATAATCGGTACATTAACCACGTACATAAAAACCGATTATAGGAGCACAAAGTTTAAAAAAAAGGTTAGTACCAGAATCGGTTTATTCTAATGCACTTATAAATCGATTCTGGAGATGTCTTTACATATTCAGATTTCTACCCAGGATCGGTTGATGCTAATCATCCTATATACCGATTCCTCTGCATGCTCTTCATGGAATGAAAAACAAAACCCAGAATCGGTTGATAAGATAGATCTACATAAACCGATTATGGGTCAATCAGAGATTTTGAAAATTGGGATTATAAACATGTAAATCAATGTATAAATGCTAATAATCGAACGGGTTGATGGAGATTTACCTTTTCTTCATTGGATCGGAAACCGTTCGACGTGAAGATAAAAAAATGATTGGGTTTATGAAATTTGGAAAGATCAGACGGGAATAAGTTGTTTTTTTTTTTAATAGTTTTTTAGTTTTTAGTTTTTTACTGAAAATAGTAGTAGATTTGTGTTTAGTGATGGATTTGTATTTATATGGATTAATATTGTATGAAATACCAATTAGTCATAGGAATAATATATTAGAGTGAGTTTGGTCCATTTGACCCAGTCAACTGTCTGTTTGGTCCTTTTTAAAAATATATAGGAATATATACAGAAATAGGTCTGTTTTGGTAGGTTATTTTCAAATCTAAGCTTTTTTTTCTTACAAATCTAAGCCAATTAAACGGATTCCATCCAAATCCTTTATCTCAGTCAATATCTCGTGTTGACTTGTCAATATCTCATCAAAATCCCATACAACGAGATCTCGTGTAGGTGCAGACATTACGTAAATTCCCTCTTTGTGCGTGTGATGGGAACAACGGATTTTGCGACGTTAATCTAACATCTGGAAATCTCGGTGATTTCCAACGACGATGATTTCCAAAGAACATAGTAAAGGTCGCCATGTGGCAGATACATAGACAATAATCTGAGATCTAAGAATCTCAATGAAATGTGACGATCTGATTGTTTCTTTCTTCTTCTCTTATCCTCTCTGGTTATTCTAAATCGAAGGTATGGAGTTCGGGTCCGAGTTATTCACTGGTTTGGGTAAGATTTTTGTGCGAGTCTGGACAAAGTTATCTTTAAAAGAAAACAGGGAGAAACAAGCATTGTTTCCATTGAATTTATTGCTGAATGGTGGTAATGAAAGAGTTTTTTTGAAGATTCTGTGATGAATTATGAGTTGAGTTCTTGGCGGATTCAATTGTACATCAAGTTATGAGAAGATTTACTGAAGATTTCAGAAGGAATTCAGTGAAAGAAAGTCTGTTGCTGCTGTTGGTAATAACAGTAAACGGTGAAGATTGACAATGGATATTTTCGAGTTTTAAGTAGTGAAGATTGATGATGATATAGAGTTGAATGAATTAGAAATGGTAGGTCTATATCTGATTTGAATTTGCAGGGAATTGAAAGGCTACAGAAGGTGTTTCCTTAAAGGAGAAAAACACCATCAGAGTGTGCACAATAACCGTTTGACAAAAAGCCTGAACCACAGATCAGGTCTTGTAGCAGTCATCCACGTCCCTTTTCTTTGACGCTGCTCTATCCATGGATACAAAGTAGAAATTTTTGGGTTTTTGTGTTGAATGGTTGTTGTGATGATTGGTTGATGCTACTGTAGAAGATAATGATGTTGAGTTATGTTTGAAGCTAGAATTAAAGTTGCAGATGGAATAGGTGGTATGTCATAATTGTAGGAATGTGGGAATGAATGGGTATGGATGTATGGACAGAAATGCGGGGTTTGAGGTTATGATCTCAATCTTGAACCTGCAATGGACTGAGACAATGATGAGTCTGTGTGAGTAATGGCTAGGTGCAGCTAGAGTTGAAGCTAATAGATAAAGAGAAGTGTGTTAGTGCCCATGCTATTGTGAACAATGGAGTCTGTGGAGTCATGTTTGATGTGTTAGAAGGAGATTTTGAAGTTGTTGCTGCGCTGAGTTGCTTGTGGAGTAAAGTCAGGAAGCTACATGAAATTAGTTGTGCATGCAGTGAATGGCTTGAGAAGAATAAGTCTGTAATTGCAAATGAAAATTTAACTGAACTGCAAATGGCTTGAGTAGTGTGCTGCAATAGTATTGTGCAAGCAGTAGTGGCTTGAGTAGTGGTGATGAGATAGAATTACGATTCAAAGGACTAATAAGTCTTTTTACTTCCACTTAAAGGTGCTAACTTTCCATCCATTGATTTTGGTCAAATAAGACATATATTTGTAAGAAATTAAAAAAAAGACTTAGTTTTGTAAACCATAAAAAAAGCAGACATAGATTTGTAAAAAACCCAAATATATATTACTGTTTGGTCTTAAAAATTATGGTTTTGTCCTAGGGTGACGCCATGGATTATGTAATTGTTATTTTGTAGTGGCAAAAATACCCTTTTGGGACCACATATATACAAAAAAACTGTAGAAAATATCCCATTCCCAGATTTACTTTCTCTCTCCTCACGATTTTCAGATCTAGTTTCTCTCTTCTGTCCATTTTTTTATTTATTTTTGTTGCTGTTTATTTTTTGCATAGATGAACATGATGATGAAGATGAAGATTTGTTGTTGTTGAAGACAGTGGAGACGATGAAGACGACGAAGATTTGTGATGAAGATTTTGATTAGAATGACTTTTGTTGTTGTTGCTGTTTTGAAGATTATGAAGACGATGATGATGATGAAGTTCATTGAATATAGTGAACTCTGTTTTTCTCCTCCGTTGCTGCTACTGCTGTTGTTGAAGAAGATGAAGAATATCTAATTAGGTTTATCTGCTGATGTTTTGCAGCTGCTATTTTTTATGTTGCTGCTGCCATTGAAGATGAACTATGATTTTTGTGGATTTTTTTGTGTGTTCATGTTAAAGAATGAACTCTTTTTTTAGATCTTGAATTATTGGGTGTTCACCTTAAAGAATGAACTCAATTCTAGGTTTGAATTAGTTAGTTTTTGATAGGTGTTAATTTTGACAAATGAACTCATATTTTTGTTCATAATTATGAACTTTGGATTGAGTGTTCATTTAAAAGAATGAACTCTGATTTTTGTTCATAATAATGAACTTTGATTGGGTGTTCATTCGGAAGATTGATCTCTGTTTCTTATAGGTTTTATCAGGTGTTCATTTGAAAAAATGAACTTTGTTGTCATATAGGTTTATCAGGTGTTCATTTGAAAGAATGAACTCTTGTTTTTATTCATAATATGTAGTGGAGTTTTTTTGTTGTGTGTTCATTTGAAAAAAATGAACTCTGATTTTTTGTTCTTAGTAACGATTTTTTTGTAGAATTTAATGAAGTGTAATGAAGTTCATAAAATATAATGAAGTGTAGAGTTTTCATGAAGCAGAATAAACTCAAATCTACAAAAAACCTGATAGTTCATCAAACAGAATGAATTGCTACAAGAAAATAAGTACGAATGAACACGAAAGGGTATTTTGGTATATTTAATATTTTCAAATTATTATGGACCAAACAGGAAGCGTGTTTTCCTGCTGGACCAAATAGTCTTGGGACCACGTATAAAAGGACCAAACGATTATTTTCCCATTAATAATAGGATTTATTTGAGTCTACATCGGTCTTTTTGCCTATTTAGACATCCATAGCCATTTGAAAAATTGGGAGTGAAAATCGATAGGCCTGAAAGCGGAAACCAGGGAGGAATAGAAACCCTTGTCGATTTGTAAGATGGAAAACGTTTGAGAGTAACCTTGCTCGTATATAATGCAGCAAGTTGTGTCTCACACTTACAGCATCTTTGATAACTTGATATTCTGTCCCTGATGAATAAAAATTATACTAATTCTTTTTTAGAAGACTATAATCCTTCTTCCTTATCTGCTGCAGAAGTCTTACGAACAACATTTATCTTCAGATAATTCTATTTTTATTAGCACCGCTCAAATGAAGAATGAAGATCGAATAATATTTTAGCACGTGGAGACAGGACAGCGAAGATTAGAATAAGGAATCCAGCATTAAATTTCTTAATTTCAAAATTAAAAGATCTCGTAAACCCACAATCGCAAACACGAAATCATGATCTCCGCGTAAGCTAACGATTCCCTTGGAATCCGTAGAAAACAAGAAAACGGCAAACACAGAGACTTGTGGGGGCGAGAAATGAGAATCTCACAGCTCTAAATTCATTTTAGATCCCATAGCCACGCGGATTAACATGGTTGGATTTAGACGTCTTTGGAAGCATTGAAAGGCCGTATTTTGGATTTAAACGCCCCTCCCTCCTGACTCAAGATTCCACCTCTTTTCACAAACAAAAGGCGTTTTATCATTTTTTTTGACCCTTTTACCCTCCATTTCTTATCATTAAAATATCTTATCTGGCTTAGGAGATTGATCAAAAGTTCACACTTCTATTTAAAAACGGAGGCAGCAACTTAAAGAAAATCTTGACCGTCCTGAGATATTTTGCTGCAAAACTGGCGTCGGTGTACCGGCTAGAGCACGATTTGTGTCAAACAAAATGGACCTGAAAAGAAGGAAAGTGTGTGAAAAATGCAATGGTAAGTGGATGAGTAGGTGGGTAAAAGTGAAACCGAAAGTTTAAACTTTGAAAAGATCCCATAAAAATGAATTATAGTGTAGCAGTAGTAATAATTAAGACAACCTGGGCCCACTGATACATCCAGTCCACCTACTGAAGAGAAGAATCTTCGAAAGTAAGAAAAAAACGAAAACAAAAATTTAATGAGGAAATTTTCACATTCCGCCTCATCTCACCTAAATTTGGGAAAAAGATTCCGTATCTCTTTTACTAACTCACCCGAGTTTTACTGAGTCAACACCGTGTATATGCATTTACTACTATCTACTACTTTTTTAAATATACGCGACGACTCGAATAAAAAAATGATTGTCTAAAATCGGCGTTGTTTACAAACAGAATCTTTCGCCTTGTTTCTCTGGTTTCTTAAAACCGCTTTTTTAGATCGGATTCTGGTTTTTTCTTTTTTCCTTTTCACTGTGTATATATAAATCCCCCAACTCAGATCTCTTCTGCTTCTTCTTCCCTAAGTTTAGTTGTAGAGAGAAATCAACAAAAATCCTGAAAATGGGTTCCATTGCTGCTTCTGCTGTAACACCAGAGCTCAGTTTAGAATTGAAACCAACTTTTGTTCATAAAAGTATAAATCTTTTCCTGAGAGAAATCTCTGTGATTGGAAACGTTTCTGAGAGATTATCTAAACTTGATGATTATATTCACCGATTAGAAGATGAGATGAAGAAAATTGATGCCTTTAAGCGAGAACTTCCTCTTTGCATGTTGCTTTTGAATGATGGTAAACAATCCTTATTTTTAGTAAATGATGGATTCTTTCTAAAATATAATATGGGTTCTTAATTTTAAGAGGTTTTGATTAGTGGGTTGTTTTTGGTTTTTGATTTTTCTGATCTCGATTTTGGTTTTGCAGCTATTGTGATTTTGAAGGAACAGACATTACATTGTACCACATCATCATCAACAACAACAGATGCTCATCCTGTAATGGAGCAATTTATTCCATTAATGAAGAATAGTTCAGATGATGGGGTAAAAAAGGAAAAAGTATCCAAGGATAAAATGAGCTGGATGAGCTCTGCTCAGCTCTGGAGTAGTAATTCTTCTCAGGATGAGAAAAAGAAATCACCATTAGAGGTAAGGAAACAGAAAATTCAACAATGGAGAGAGTCACAGGGTGATTTTGATTTTTTATGAATCTACTTTCTAGGTTTTTTCTGAACTGTTTTCTTCTTGTTGTTTAATTACAGAGACCTGTAGAAGAAGTTGCTGATGAGTGTGAAGCCCTGAACACTCTACCCATGCGTAAATTTAAGAAACTTGATGGAGCATTTTTGCCATTTAAGGGTTTTAATGGATTTCCAGTAACAATGCCAAGGACAGTAAGGAAGGAAGATAAAGAAGTCCCACAACCAACAACACCTTCTCTATCTCTATCTCCTCCTTCTAGTGAAGAACAATTGAATTCTCGCAGCAGAAATGTTCAATCCTCAGCACCAACCACAACAACAAACCCTCCAGTCTATTTACAGAATGGAACCCCTCAACCACCTTCTAGGAAGCATAGGAGATGTTGGTCTCCTGATTTACATAGACGGTTTGTTAGTGCTTTGCAACAACTTGGGGGTTCTCAAGGTAAGAAAAAAACCTTGAAATTTTTACAGAAATTTGTCCAGTTTGGTCATGAATTGCAAATTTTGGATGAAATTCTGCAGCTTCAGTTTGTGTTGATCTTGAATTTAGATTTTGTTGCTGCAATTGTTAAATTTTGTTTGTGTTTTTGTTGTTCTTTCAGTGGCTACACCAAAACAAATTAGAGAATTGATGAAGGTAGATGGTTTAACAAATGATGAAGTGAAAAGCCATCTTCAGGTTAGGATTTGTAAATGGATTCAATTGTTGAATTATATCTCAAAATTCTGTGTTTTTTTTTTTCCAGTCATGATTATGGAATGACTGACTGAGAATTGATTTGTCATTTTTGGCAGAAATATCGTTTACACACTAGAAGAGCTCCTAATTCTTCTTCCACTACTGCTGCAAATGAACAACAAGGTGTTGTTGTTTTAGGAGGATTATGGGTATCATCATCTCAAGACAATGACTATGGATCATCCAAATCTGGCAATTCTGAATCTGAATCTCCACAAGGACCTCTTCAATTGGCTGCCACCAATGGTGGGGTTTCTACTACATGTGGGGATGATAGCATGGAAGATGAAGAAGATAGAAGGTCAGAAAGCTACAGTTGGAAAGGTCATCTTCATAAACCAGTAGAAAGTGATGCTTAATCTGGTTTAGTTATGGTGATTACAGTATTTATATATACAATGGGGGTATTTTAGATCAATAACAAATATATAATACAAATATATACATAAACCATGAACATCCTGAGAGATAGTGAAGGAGGGTAGAAATATAGAGTCAGAGAGGTTTAACAAATTTTGCAGGTGTTCAGGGAGTTGTTCTTAGGTTTCTTACTTCAATTGCTTCCTTTTAAGGTTTTCTATCTTTTAGTCTTGTTAAAAATGGAAGTAGTTCATGTATAAGAATCTAATATCCATATATG
Organism: Papaver atlanticum; assembly: GCA_023531105.1. Taxonomy (NCBI): domain Eukaryota; kingdom Viridiplantae; phylum Streptophyta; class Magnoliopsida; order Ranunculales; family Papaveraceae; genus Papaver; species Papaver atlanticum. Next base: position 5,659,798 of record JAJJMB010011896.1, read on the forward strand.
AAAAACATTAACAGAGAGGTCTTTTCCACTCAAGTACAAATATATTTTCATAAAAACATCTTTTGGATTGATTTGTCCCTGAATTGATGTTTGATATTTCTGGTTGTTTAATCTCAATTGTGATTTCTTAGTTTCAAGTACTGAAGCTTCAAAACCATGTCCATTTTCAGTTCTAATTGATCTTAATTCACCCTGAAATGAGTTATACATGACCAGGTTCAAAGGCTTCTGCACTCTGCTAAAATTCTTATCTTTTCAAGTACTTTGATTCCATTTTGTTTGTCTGAGTACAATGTGAGGGGTTGTTTAACTTAATCTAGATAAAACAGAAGGCAGTACCACTTGGTGCTTTTCTAGGTGCCTCCCAGTCCCAGAGCAAACACTACTGCAAATGGTTCTCCTGTGGATGGGGGAAAGTCTCTGGAAAAGCAAGCACTAATCTGGAGAAAACACCCCTAGTACACAGATGGTAAAGTTTTTAACAGGCCAGTTACTGGTAAAAGAAAGGCTATGTCTTAAATTTCCTGGCATTCTTCTTCTTGCATTATAAGCCGATGCGTAATGAACAACCCGAATGTAGCTTTAATTTTCCGTCGATCACTATAATGTTCAGGCATAACCTAAAATTTTGCTCACAAATCTTCAAATTTTCATTCTTAGTAGAACTTAGTTTCCTTACGTCATGTTTCAATAAGGAGCTTCCATAAGAATAAAGGAAAGGAAATGTCAAAGATTGATGTTAGTTGAAAATAATAGTAAATGACCAAACCTTGAACATGAAGTCTGTTGAATACACCTAAAAGAAGAATATTTTTGTAGTTTCAGATTCTATTCTTCAATCTTAAGCTTATCTTGAAAACTTGATTCTATAAATTAATAATAATAACAAAAAAGGGGTTAACTAATTTGGGTTGCTTGAGTGAGAATTGATTCAGTTTTATGAAAAGGAAGGGTTAGGTAAACACTTATAGCCAATCCGACCTTTTTCATTTCATGGGCAATTCAATTCAATTCAAGCTCAGCAATGACTTTGGCCAGGCCTGTCAATATTTGTCCGATATCCGGAATCCGTTTCCGATTATTCGATATCCTATAGGAATTTATCCGTTATATCGGATATCGGATATCGGATACGGATATTTATCGGATATTTCTTCCTTAACCTATCTATATCGGATTAGGCTCCATCCGTTTGGTTAATATCCGATATCCGATAGAACTAGGGATATAATTGTAATTTCCTAATTCCATACCTAATATTCTGAGAGTCGACTGTCTCGAGTTACACTCATTTCCTTTTCTTCTTTTCCAGTTCTCTTCTCTTCTGTCTTCTGAGTCTTCTCACTTCTCGTATCAGTCCGTCAGCTGATCACTTTCTCGATCAATCACTCACTCAGTTGTTTATCAATCACTCACCCGCTCAATCAGGTACTAATTCTCTTCTATTTCTGTGTTCGATTGTCATGAAATTAGGGTTTCTTTCTTGCAATCAAAAATTAGGGTTTGATATGACTTACATGTATGGATGAAATTAGAGAAAGATTTGAGATGGGTTTAACTTAAATAAGAATATGAGGCATTGAGGTTGAAGAATAACTCAATATTGATAGTTATTAGTTTAGGGTTTGATTGAATTGATCTATTTTTGATATTTTAAAAGTTATGTGTTGATGATACACTTTTAGAAGATTTAGACTGAATATACTACTGTTTACACTTGTAGTATTCTGTTTTACACTTTTACTTTCTTTATGTGAAGAATCTGATTCCTATCTTTTGGGTGTTAAACAGAAGTTAATTTTGACATTGGATTTGCATGACAACAAAAGACAAGCAAAAGGCTCTGAAGAAGGTTTCTACTCTATCAGGTATCATAATCAGTTGTTATTCTCTTGGAATTATGATTCTGAATCTCTGATAATGCATCTTAATTTACATCCTTGTTTACTATATTTAGTTGAATTTCAGTTATGAAGTGTAACAGCATAATCCTGAATATTCTTGTTTGGTACTGTTCTTGAGTGTCTAAATGTTCACTATTCTTTTCTATCTAGGCTTTTTCTGTTTGTCTTGTTGCACCTGTTTATTATATTTATGTTACATTTTGAAACTGTAGCTCTAGTGCTTCTTGATGTGCCTGAAATGAATTACTTGTCAATTGTCAACCAATCTTGGGTTGTACCTTGTCTGTCTACAGCATTTCAACTTCTTGAGATACCGAGAAGCTTATCAAGTTAAACTATCCTAGCTAGTCATTCTCTTGTTAGGTTGTAACTTAAATTGAAATCGAAGCTGGTTGGTAAAGAATGTTCTTGAACTGTATTGTATTTGATCTTAATTACTCAGTTTGAGATGAATGCTTTTTAGTATTTACTGTTGATAGTTATGAATGCTTTTTTCATTTATTTGGTAACTTACTCTGTGTTTAATTTTAATATAGGCAATTGCAAAAATGTTTAAAAAACCAAGCAAGGGCAAGACAGTTGCAACCAAGTCAACCTCTTTGCCTCAATTTCAATCAAATGACATCATTTCTATGGATGGTTCACAATCACAAAGTGAAAGTGTTCAAGCTTCAGCAATTGGCTCAACACATGGTACTAGTGACACTAGGACATTACCAGAACCAGAAGAGAACCCAGCTGATGATACCATGCCAGGCTCTAATAAAGATGATGAAAATAGAGAAGCTGATGAGGATCCATTGGTAACTTCTCTGAAGAAAAGACTTAGAACAACAAGGTCACCTGTGTGGGATGAATTTGAAAGGGATGTTGAAGTAAGACGCAACAAAAAACATGTGAGGGAAGCTGTTGTACTAGGTACATGCAATCATTGCAAGAAGGTAATTGATGCTGGTAGTCAGACTGGTACTACCAGGTTGTCTAATCATCTAAAGATTTGCCGAGAGAGACCACAGAACAAGGCTGGACAACAACAAATTACTGCTTCACTGAAAACTGCAGGTAACAAAGCTGTAAAATTATCTAATTACAAGTATGATCCTGCAATTTCTAGGGAATACATGGCTAAAATGATTGCTAAGCATGATTACCCTTTAAACATGGCTCAACATTTTTACTTTAGAATGTTTTGCAAGTCCTTGAACCCTGCTGCTAAGATCATGTGTAGAAATACAACTAGAAGTGATGTGATGAAGTTTTTTCATGAAGAGAAACAAGAATTGCAACTAGCATTGGATAATTTGACCTCTAGATGTAGTCTTACAACTGATATGTGGACTTCTAAGCATACTAAAGATGGATATTGTTGTGTAACATGCCACTACATAGATGATGAATGGAACTTGGTGAAGAAAACATTAGCTTATATTTTAGTGCCATCACCACACACAGGAGATGTTCTCACAGAATGTATTAAAACTTGCACTCTTGAATGGAACATAGATAGGAAATTCCTTGCTTTAACTGCTGATAATGCTGCTGCTAATGGTGTGATGATGAGAAACTTAATTAGGTGGCTAGAGAGTAAGGATTGCCTGGTTCTTGATGGGAAATTGTTTCACATGAGGTGTGCCAACCACATTCTTCATTTGGTTGTCCTAGATGGTATGAAAGTTGCTGCTAAGTTTGTGCAAAATATTAGAGATTGTGTTAAGTATGTTAAATCTTCACAAGCTAGGAAGGAGAGATTTGAATTGGCTGTGTCACAAGTTAGGTTGTCTGGAAAGGGAGTTAGTCTAGACGTAGACACTAGGTGGAACTCAACTTATGTTATGCTCAAAAATGCAATTGAACTGAGAATAGGGTTTGAAAGATTAGCTGTCCTTGATCCTGAATTCGAGTGTCTACCAAGTGCTGACCAGTGGCAACAAGGGGTAGTTATTTGTGCATGTTTAGAGGTGTTTAATGATGTTTCAACCAGGTTTGCAGGGATGAAGTATCCAACTGCAAATCTGTACTATAATGGGGTATATGAAATTAACAAGTGCATCAAACAATGGGAATACAGTGATTATGAGTATATCAGAGAAATGGGGTTGAAGATGAGGGAAAAGTTCGATGCATATTGGCTTGACAGTAATTTGGTTATGAGCATTGGAGTTGTGTTAGATCCAAGATACAAGGCAAGATGGGTAGAGTTTCGTTATAAGAAGATGTATGGATCCAGTGGCTATGCAGTGGAGTATAACAAATTCAAAACACAATTGACAGCTCTTTTCAATGCATATGAATCACAAAACTCAAATGCAGATGAACACTATTTTGGCACTCGCAGCTCTGTGTCTAGCTCAAGTATGATTGATTCAGGCAATCTAGATGAGGTACGTGATTCTGATTATGATGAGTTTATGATGGAAAACATGGAAGTTGAGGTGCAGAAATCTGAGTTGGACAAGTACTTAGAAGAACCAATGCTTAGCAAAGGCTCACCAAAAGATGAGTATTTGTTTGAAATCTTGAGTTGGTGGAAGCTAAATGCACCTAAGTACCCAACTCTTGCAAAGATGGCAAGAGATGTCTTGGCTATCCCAGTCACCAGTGTGGCATCCGAATCAATGTTCAGTGCAGGTGGTAGAGTGCTTACAACACACAGAGCTTCATTAGATCCAGAGCTTGTTGAAGCATTGTTGTGCTTAAGCAATTGGTTGCCAGATTTCTTTGATGAAGGTAACATTTCTTCCTCTTTTTTTTGCTTAAACTCAATGCATCTTTGATCTTTCATCTGTTATTCTTCCTAGTTCTATTATTACTACTTATAGACTATAGTCAATTAGTCATAGATGTAGTTGTATACTTGTATATCTTATCTAAATGTTGACTATTTATAATGCAGATATGGAAATCGAAGAACACTGAAGAAAGTAGAGTTGGAGACTGGACACTGGACAGACCTACTTATCATACTTGTGTTTCTTTTTTATTTTCATGTATGTGTGAGTGAGAGACAGAGTCACAGAGATAACTATTTAAGAGCTGGACAGACCTACTTATCACATGAATGTTTTCATGTATGTGTGACTGAACCCTGTTTACAGGTTTTTGATTTTTTTTTGTTCAGAAACGGATATTGTCGGATAATTATCCGATATTCGATAGCTTAACATATCGGATATCGATATCTGATTTTGATATCCTATAGAATATTATCGGATAACGAATATCCGATAGTGCTTAACCTATCGGATATCGGATTCCTTAATATCCGACGGATATTCTTCCATTGACAGGCCTAACTTTGGCAATGTCTATCTCTTCTGAACATGACATTAATGTTTTTTTAAATGGAATTATGGGATTAACTTATGTTATCCTTTACAGATCTTGGATACGTGATACACAATCATCATGTCTTATTCTTTGTAAATTATTGGGTGAGTGACAAAACAGTCGTTCTCACTAGAAGAATCAAAAGAACAAAAATGTTTCAAGATAAATGAAATTCAGTGAAACTACTCGCAATAAATTATTGCTGAGTATTGAATAGGTTCCTTGTTTACTACTAATAGTTTGTTCTTATATAATTGGACTGGTCCATTTTTACTACTAGCAGTACTCGATGGTCACATGCAAATAAATTCTACTTAGTAAAAAAGGGTGTCGACCTCTCAAGTGACTGCTGTCGAAGATATAGGCATCCACTTGTCTGGCTCCGATTCATAGTCTAATATTTTCTCACCAAAAGTAACCGGCCTCCCACAGCATTAGGACTAGCGGTACTTTTCCGGCACCACCTTTCTGGGCAGAGGGTTGTGCCTGGTGGTACTGGTACCCTTTACCTTGAACCCGCCTTCAGATTTTCATGCATCGAGCCCGCTAAAGGAAATAGAAAAGGAAATCGTTGACCGATGCAGAGTCGGTGTACGAAATGGTCCATCTATATTGACTTTAGGTCGACAGGATTTATAATTGAGTCAGCGGGAGATTAAAAGAAAGCAAAGAAGAAGAAACTAGGGTTTAGGCGCTGAACCCAATTTTTCCTTCATAACCGGATACCAAAACCTTTGAATTATTTGATTTTGCTCTGAGTTTGGGTTGTTTCCTTCTAGGGTTTAAAGGTTTCTGACTGAACAATCATGAAAGAAATTGTGACAATCCAGGTTGGAGGTTATGCTAACTTCATTGGCTCCCACTTTTGGAACTTTCAGGTAATAAATTTTTCTTTTTTTCTTTTCTTTTCGAAGTGATTCGATCAAAATTAGGTCTTTTGAGGAAATCAGATTCTTGATAAGTGGGTTCCAAGTGTACCCAGTTTGATGTTCGTAAGACCTAGAGATGAAATCAGTGGAAACTTGCATGATCTAATAGAAAGGCCGAGGCATACCCAAAATCTGATTCAGTGCTTGAATTTTGTTCACTTTCTACACATACCTCTCAGTGAAGTTACAGATTCAAATTTCCGTAAGCCTGTGTGGTTTTGTTAGTTAGCTTTAATTAGTACTTCAGTTTCAAATTTTGCAGTGTTTAGCCTTGATATTGTCATGTTGAAAAGCTTAATAACATATCAATTGATACATTGTGCAAGTTATGTTGGTTCTAAAATTAATTATTTTGTCTGTGGTTTAATATCTCAAGGATGATTTGCTTGGTTTGGCTGATGATCCACATGGAAATGAAGTGTTTAGGAATCAGTCTTTGGATATGGATGTATTATACCGTTCTGGTGAAACACATCAGGTGAGATACAGACGCATATTGATGTCTGCTACTCTGCTGCTTAATTATTTTGATGGGATGCTTTCTCTTACTTATTATTAACTAACTGAATTTTTTGTGTCATGGCTGTAAACTGATACCAGGGTGTTCAGACTTACACTAGTCGTTTGTTATCCATCGATCTTCAAGGTAAAGATAAAATCTGGCTTTGTTCGTGCTTTCTTTTCTATTAAAGTGCGGTTCTAGTCTTTCAACCAACTACACTATTATGAGTTTATAACAATTACTTCTTTTCCCTGCTGTCCCCAAATTATATTCATATTTCAGGATCCCTTGGTTCTATGAGTTCTCATGGTTCTTTGTATAATGATGTTTCTTCATCTGGTCCTTCTTATGTTCAAACATGGTATGTTTTTCTGAATGTACTAGTTATTAACCTAATTTAAATAGGTAATTAATTGGTTTTAGAGGTTTAATTTGTGTCTAATGCAGGAAAGGTAATGTTACTCGAGAAGTATCTGAGCCACATAAAAAGAATCTGTTCTTGCAAAGCTTGTATGAGGGAGAACAGAAGGTTGATCCCACGAAGAAAATTGAGGATAAAGACCTAGTTGACAGTCTACAGGAGGATGTTCAATTTTGGACAGACTTCTCAAAAGTTCATTATCATCCAAAAAGCTTGTATGAAATAAATGGGTTATCTATGGATGCCAACCAGTTTAATAATTATGGAACTGGAAGGGATGTCTTTTCTGAAGGCTCACATGGAGAGGAAATGAGTGAGAGGCTACGGTTCTTTGCAGAAGAGTGTGACCATATTCAGGTACTGTATCTTACCATGAAACATGGGTTGTAGGATTTTTGTCCCCCCCTTAGGGATTATCTTAACCTTGAAGCATTAGTATGCATTTGTATCATTTCTTCTTGACATATATAACCTGTATTATGCGAAAACCATTTTACCATTATTGGCGCTTGTCCCTCATTATGTGATGCTATCGCCTTTTTTCTTCCTTAACGATACTTATACCATGAATCAACATGTTAGTCACTGGTCTTCTAGCATTGAATTTTTTAAGCTGATGATTCAGGGTATCCAATTCGTCGTTGATGACTCGGGAGGCTTTTCAAGTGTGGCTGCAGATTTTCTGGAAAATATTGCTGATGATTACACAAACATTCCGGTTTTACTTTATTCTGCACGAGATCCTCGCCATTACATAAAGCCTATGAACAGGGAGGATTCCATATCAAGAGCTATTCATGATGCAGTCACATTTTCAAGACTTTCATCCTTCTGTAAATTGATTGCTCCGATTGGATTACCCTCATTGAGTACAAGTAAGCATTTTCTCATTTTTGAGTTCCTGTATTACAGTTTGGTTTTCTCTTTGTTGTCTGAAACCTCATTTGTCCCTTTTCAGCATGTATTAGAGTTCACCGGCATCTTCTCCTATTTACTATGCAAATACATGTGTATATATGTTTATTTTATATGCTGCTAAGGCTACCTATTTGCAGCTTTGATGTTTTCTTTGCTCTTATGTTTTACTTTTCTTGACTTAAGGTAAGGTGTGTAGCTTTCTCCACATCGATGATGCAAAACCTTTCCACTCCAGTGCAGTGTATGCTGCGGCACTACACTCCATAAGTCTCCCATTTCGGATGGCACCAGTTGGGCCAAATGCAGACTCACGATATGTTGCTGGTGCTGTTGATGTTAATGGGATTGTACAAATGTTATCTGGCCAAGGAAGGCAGAATATGGTGGCAATTCTGGATTTGGCAATGCCAGCTCCTTTGATAGGTATGCATCTGGCTCAGTGTTTCATTTGATATTAACTATTCCTGGAACAAGGTCATGTAGTAAAGCTTCTTAAATCCAGGTGGAGCAAGTCAACAATCTTTCCAAGGAAGCTTGAGTTCTTTGACCCCAGACGTTAAAGAAGATGCAGAAGACTCTTATGAAGTAGAATCCATGACTATTCATGGAGCTCTCCGTTCAGGTATCTTTTCATCATCTATACTTGTCTCTAGTATGAAGTTTATCTATTATTAATTTCACTCCAGCTCTTCCAAATTACTCTCAGCTTATTTTGCAAAAATTGATTTTTTACAACAATTTTATTGTAAACAGGAGGTAATTACGCTTCGATTTCTGAAGTAAAGGATTCAGTGGCCGCTGCTTATGAAAGTTCGGTAAAGAGACCAATGTTCTCTCATTTATCAGTGGCTTCCTGTCCTCTGCCAGTACCACTGCCATTTCCTTCTATATTTGGCAACTGTGTGGGTCAACATGGAGAACTGTTAGGCAGCCCATTTCCAGGGTCCCGGCCAGGAAGGAGTTCACTTGACGTTCATTCTGTTCCCATGGCAGCAAGACTTAGGTCTAGCAATGCTGTGTTGCCATTCCTAGATAATAGACTGAGTAACCTTAGAAAGTTTGGGATGGATAGAGGAGCTGCAGGGATAGGTTTACTTCAGGACTGGGGTTTTGCGAAGGAAGAAGTAGATGAAATGGGAGAGTCATTATCGAAGCTGGTGTTGGCTTTGAATCCTTATTCTCAAGATTCCTCTGATTCTGATTAGTCGGGTCAAGTGCCTGTAAAACTAATTTTGTTTTTAACATATTTTTATCTTTTTATACAAAATGTAACTAAAGAAACTTGCTTCCATCCGATGTCACTCAAAGGAACTTATTTATCTTTCATGTTGCGAGGTTGCTAATTTTGTTTGCTTCAAATTCTACTACTAATCACTGTATAAGAAAACTTCACTTTTGTTCTAGAGTAAACACCAGTTGGTTAATAGGAGTACGTGAGATCCTTCATGTTTCGTGAGAGAACATATATTCGCATATTAGTAAAATAACTATTATTTTTCTCAGAAAAAGAAAGCTAACTTGAGCAAAATTTTTTTTTTAAAGGGAAGTGGTAGGCTAATGAGAGCAGCAATACAAAGAGGAGAGATAACCACCAAACAGAGATGTGGTTGTCAGAGGCGAATTTTGCTAGAGAATGTGCTACTGTATTAGCATCTCTGTTGATATACTGTACATGAAGTGCCAATTCTCTGATCAGAAGAATCTGCTTCAAGTGATCATCCCCCCACCCCACCACCCGCATATAACTCTATAACACAGTCCAGATCAACTTTATTCCACGAAGGAGTAGATGACATTCAGGTACACACCCTTCCAAGGCTGGGATTGTAACTCAGGCAACTCAGCACTAGCAGACTGAGTTCCACAGTAAACTCCATCCACATTGAATTTTAATATTTTATAGTACTCATTTCTGGTGGATGCCATTCTCTGCTCTCAGTTTGGCCACTCAGTTCGGCCACTGGATGGCTGTATAGTTGTGCCCATGTTGACATTGAGAGCATTTGACCAGAATAAAGTTTCTCCAATCGACTAATGCATTACTTTTGAATACAACCTCATTCCATTCTTTCCATATGGCCCAGATAACACACAAGCTCCCATTTTGAAAAGATGAAAGTCCTGACCTTCCTTGAGCCAACCTGAGAGGCACTGCTTAACGATGAGAGCGAGAAACTGAGCAGCTCTACACATAGAGGAGATCCAGAGAAGACTGCTTGAGCCGCTGGAAAAAACTAGTAATAAATGCTCTCTGGAATTGCTTGATGATAGAACCTGCAGTCTTGATTTATTTCGGTAACGAACTTGCCCGTATTTTTGAATACAGTGATTCCCTCATGGACTGTTCTCTAGAAAAAGATATGAAATTTGGTGATAAATCCTTTATTTTCCAAAACTGACTCTAAGTAACCATTGATATGAGTGGATGAAGCAGAGGGTTACATGAAAACTCTCCCTTTGGGGTGTGGTATCCATGGCAACTTTTTCTGGATGTTTTCTTCATCTCTTGGAATATAAATACAAGACTTTGATCCACCACTGAATTCTGAAATAAGTTGTGAAGTAACTCGACATTCCGACTGTTACCGTACTGCAATGTTAAATCACTCACCTTAGAAACTGAAAGCGAGACTTGGCCATCAGGTTCAAGAGTCGCGTGGATGATTTGAAACCCAGGGGGATATTGGATCCTTTTGCTACTGACCAACAGCAACTATTCTTCATATAAAATTCTGTAAGTGAGCATGGGACTCCAAGTTGAGGTGCACCTTGACGGTTTATGACAACTCCAAAAATCTCGAGTCTTGAGATATTTTGTTTTCAATAACTGTCTACGCAGACAATTAGGCTCAGATGTGAACTTCCAAATAAGTTTACTGATGAGAGCTTTGAGCAGATCCTCCACGGGTCTCATACCTAAGCCCCCACTTCTACTCTTCTTCAAACCAACACGATCTCATGAAATGGAGTTTCTTGGTAACCCGATTCCGCCACCAGAACTTTCGCTTTGTTTGAGCTAATTTGTTGAGGATAGGTAGGAACCGAACTAAAACAGATTTGATTAATGTAGTTCTTCAAACGTGCGAAAGAAAATTCCTCTTCCATCCAGGCATTTTGTTGCCGAATTTTCCACTGAAAATCATAACTAATTCTCGAAGCAGGTTTCAGAACTTTCATGTATACTGAAAACTATTAGCCAGAGACCAACATCTAGCCCAAATAGTCTCCAAAGCTTTTACGGGTATGAGATTTCGCAAGTCCTCGTAATACTTGCTCAGAGTCATATTGTTCGATTTGTCTTCTAACCCAAGAAGGGTCGTTTGCTTTGAACCACAAGGCTTCATTAGTATACTTGTGACTGAAGTCCGGAAGCTTTGGATTTGTCTTTTTGCGTTCTCTATTGTCACGCCATTCTCGAGGATTGGCGAAGAATATCTGCCACAAGCGCAATCTGTCCACCTTTTCTTCCTTACACGATGAATCTTCTGCATTTGAAAGGATTACAGAAAAAAAGAACCATGAGAATGCAGTGAAGTTCAAGGAAAAGAATGTACTCACAGTCTCCACATCCCTTTAAGACCTGACAAAGAAGTTTATATCAACAGCAAGTGAATAAGAGAGCTTACGTGGGATGACATAGACAGGACATTCACCATCACCATCTTCGGATACAACCTTTAATCCTGGTTTTTCCGATTCCTTCGTTTCACAATAAGGATAGTTCTCGACAAAGTTTAACTCATTAACAACCAACTGCAAGGAAATGGAACAGCAATGTTAACTCACTTATCAGGTGTCAAAAGGCCTAGGGAAATCATACTGTACCTAGTGTAATTTGAGCATTTCAATATGCATCCAATAATTTTACAAAACCACTTATCTAATGCAGAGTTACAAAACATAGAAATTAACAAAGAAAGATACACTAAAAATGACTGAGGCAACATAAGTTGAGCTCAAAGTAACAATAAAACCAAGGTTTCAGTCTCAGCAAAGTAAAACAAAGGTTATAAGTTTTGTGCAAACCTTAAAAGTCTTAGTTTCATTTCCACTCAAATCAACTTTTGTCATTGTACCTAATCGGCCGGAGACAAAAATGGTATCATCTTTTTGTACATGTTTCAGTGAAATTTCTGCCATCTTATTCCAGAAGTTCAAGAAAATCCTGTCAAAATCAAACAACAAACAAACTATTCATAATTAAATAACTCAATTAGCCACCCAAAAAACTGCACAACAGATTTAATTCTCGATTTTTTTTACCTAAAATTGGTGTCAGGATCTTTGGGGTATCTGACTTGAAGCCAAGTATAAGCACCTAGATTACTGCTGGAATTGACAAGTCTCGGAGGAAATAGAACTGAGCCAATAAAACTTACTGAATTATAATAGGGTTGTTGAAACTTCATTATTTCAATTGTATCCGGTCTTTGATACAAAAGTTTATGTTTGTAAACCAAACTTTCATCCTTTTTCGGATCGAAGAAAGAACTTGGAACTCCTGGACTATCTGCTAATGAATGAGAAAAACGAACATATTTTTGTTTAGAAAACGAAGAAACTCTTCCGATCAAAGCTGGTAATAATCCAAACCCTTTCATCGTTTGGGGACGAAGAGACCAAAGGGAAAGCTGAAAAGCCCCTACTTTTGTAGGGTTTGGGGTTTAGTAAATAAATAAACCTGCCCATAGGAAATTGATAGTTGTCTATATAAAGAGGCGTTAGTTAGTGAATATTAGTCACGTGTCCTCAACACGTGCGCATGGTATTTCTGCCTTTGTACTGTGGTTAGTTATTTCTGCTTTGTCCTGTAATTGGTGTCTGTGTGAGATTCCTATGTGTCAGTCTGTGAAAGATCAGCATATAAAAACACCCATTGGGTAAGAGAGTAGGTAGAGAGATATTTTTATTTGTTTTACATTACCAGATTCATCTTATCTGAAGATTGTTTAAAATGGAATACATAAATCCTTTTTATTGAATTGTGTATGTCAATCTGAACCACCATAATCTCATCATGGTAGCATTCGAGCGGGTAGCCTCACGGCGCTGATTTTCTGATCCTTTGATTATTGTTTTTTTTTTTCAATTTGATTTATTTTTTCTTCAATTCTTCATTCCTGGTGGTGCATATTTTTCAGATCTGGTAATCTCTCATCTCTCTCAGTTTCTTCAATTCTTTCATGTTATTTTCCTTCTTTATATCATTTGTTTCTTTTTCACTTTCCAACCTTAAATTCAATTTTATTTCCTCTTTTATTTTTTTTATTTTTTCAATATTTGATTTCAATGGAACGTCAAACTTCGTTAATTACTTCGACTCCTCTAAATCAAATAGCCAATATCATCCCTGTTAAGCTTCGTGATGACTATGGAAATCTGCTTTTCTTCCCTTGTTAAAATGTTATAATGCTCTCTCCTTCATTGATGGTAATGGGTTTTGCCTTCCTCAATTTCTAACTCGTGTCAATGAGAGAACCCAAACTGTTAATCCAGCTTATACTTTATGGAATGAAGAAGATCAAACTATAGTTCTATGGATTAACTCTACTATATCTGACACTGTCTTTGTTCATCTATCTAGTGCTTCCACTGCTTATGATCTTTGGCAACTCATTGAAGAGAAGTTTGCTCAGACATCTAAATCCCATGTGATTCAGCTTCACACCAAACTACAAAATCTCAAGCAAGGTAGTCTCACTATATCTCAGTTCCTATCTGAATTAAAGAAGCTCACTGATGCCTTGGTTGCTGCTGGATGTATTATCTCTGATTCTAAACTTGTGGTCACTGTTTTAAATGGCCTTCATCCTGACTATGTTGCATTTGCAACTTTCATTCGAGTCCGTTCACCACCTGTTACTAGCCGAGAGATGCATAATTTGTTACTTAGTGAAGAAATTGTAGTGAATGATAGACTCAATGCTCTTAAATTGTCCCCTGAGAAAGCTTTTGCTGCTAGCTCTGCTCCACCATACACTTCATATGGTTACTACTCTGCACCCAGGGATTATAATCCTAACTATGCTATAGGCAATAGAGGTCGCGGTCGTGGTTGGCCTCTCAATTTTACTAAACCCTACAATCCTTTTTATCCACCATCTTCACCTCCTACCTGACAACCAACTCCTCAAAGATACTCTGCACCTCCTCAATGGTTTCCTTCACCAACAGCTCAACGACCACAGAGTTTTGCTTCTCCTTCTGCTGCTTCAAATAAACCTCCATGCCAATTTGTATTCAGTCTGGTCATCAGGCTCCCACATGTCCTCAAAGGTTTAACTTTGCGTATCAAGCAAAAGCTCCTTCTCAGAATATTTCAGCCATGCTAGCTAGTGCAGATGTGTTTGGCGAAAACCCTTGGTTTGTTGATTCAGGAGCTAACAATCACATCACAGCTGATGAGGAGTCTCTCACTATTACATCTCCCTATACTGGTTTAGAGGTTATAAATACAACAAATGGAGAAGGTATGTAGATTTCACACTCTGGCTCTAGCACAATTTTTTTAAATAATCATGCTTGTGTGCTTAGTAATGTGCTTTTAGTACCCAAGTCAGCTCAAAACTAATTGTCTATACATAAATTCACCTCTGAAAATAACTGTTCCCTAACCTTTGATTGTGATGGCTTCACTATCCAGGATCTTTCCACTGGGAGGATTCTGTACAAGGGAACTCAGAGTAATGGCCTATATCCCATCCTTTTCAACACCAGCTCCCCTTCACCATCTTCTTGGTAACCATCAGCCTTTCTTTCTGCAACTGAAGTTTGGCATCAGAGACTAGGCCATCCCTTATTCCAGTCACTTCAGCGAGTTAATAAATCTTTTGCTCTTACTGATTTTAAGAATAAACCATTGTTTTGTAATGACTGTCAACTAGGGTGTAGTTATAAACAACCATTTCAATTATCTAATTATGTCAGTCTTGAACCTCTTGCTCTTTTACATATGGACATCTGGGGTCCATGTAATGTTATCTCTAGTGATGGTTCAATATACTATGCTGCTGTTATTGATGATTATTCCAATTATTGTTGGTTATTTCCATTGTCTCTCAAGTCTGACTTTAAACATGTTTTTATTTCTTTTGTCAATCAAATTGAACTTCTTCTTCAATTTCCTGTTAAAGTTATTCGATCAGATGGGGGTGGCGAATTTTTTAATCACAATCTCAAAGATTTTTTAACCAGCAAAGGAATTACCCATAAATCCTCATGGTCCCACACACCTGAACAGAATGGGGCTGCCGAATCTAAACATAAACACATTCTGAATCTCGGTAGAACTTTACTCATTCAATCTGGCCTGCCTCACTCTTATTGGGTCGATGCTTTTCTTACTGCAATTTTTTTAATAAACAGACTGCCTACTAAATCTATTAGTTTCACTACTCCTTTAGAGATCTTATTTCACCGTAAACCTGATTACAAATTCCTCAAATGTTTTGGTTGTGCTTGTTTTCCCTGGCTTAGACCCTACACCACCTCTAAGTTACAACCCAGGAGTAAACATTGTGTATTACTTGGCTACAGCTCATTTCAAAAAGGCTATCGTTGTTTGGATCCTTCTACTGGCAGAGTCTATGTGTCTAGGCATGTTATATTTGATGAATCTTCTTATCCTTTTAAAGATTTGTGTCTTTCCACTACATGTCCTATACTTTCAGATGAGTTTCTATCTCTCAGGCAGTCCACCCTTTCTGAGGCTTCATATCCTTCTCTTCCACCTGTATCTGGTGCTCATACTTCATCTTCTCTGCATATTGAGTCTTCATCTGGTGCTCCTACTTATACTATCTCTGCCACTAGCTCTGTATCCTCCTCCCTTACACCTGCACCTACTATGCTGACTAATGCACACAAGATGATTACTAGAGCTAAAATGGGAGTGTTTAAACCCAAATCTTACTATGCAACTAAATATATTTTTCCAAAGGATTTTCAAAGTGATATTTCATCTCCTACCCTTACTTGCTTTAGTCAAGCTAACAAACTTACAGTGTGGAGAGCCTCCATGGCTGATGAGGTCACTGCTCATATAAGAGATGACACTTGGTCATTGGTGCCACCTTCTCCTGATCAAAATGTAGTAGGGTGCAAATGGGTCAAACATAAAGCTGATGGTACTATAGATAAGCACAAGTCCAGGTTAGTTGCCAAGGGGTTTCATCAACAACAGGGTATTGATTTCTCAGATAAGATTAATTCTATCTCTCGCAGTGCAGTTTGAGTGGTCTATTTCTCAATTAGACATTAGCAGCCTTTCTACATGGTGATATCAAGGAAGAGGTTTATATGCAAAAGCCTGCTGGCTTTGTCAATCCTGATCACCCTGATTATGTCTGCCGTCTTCACAAGTCAATCTATGGTCTGAAACAAGCTCCCCGAGCTTGGTATGAGAAACTCTCTAATGTGTTGTTCACTCTAGGGTTTGTTGCTTCTGTTGCAGAAACTTCTCTATTCGTTCTCAAGCAAGGAAAGCACTTGGTTATTTGTCTCATGTATGTGGATGACATTCTTCTAACTGGTAATGATTCTACTTTTGTTCAATCTATTATCACCAAGTTAAGCGACTCTTTTCCAGTTAAAAATCTTGGTCCACTGCATTTTTTTCTTAGTTTGGAGGTTAAGAGGGATAAGTCTAGACTTTTTTTGTCTCAATCCAAGTATGCTTTAGATCTGCTTAAACGCACAAACATGGTTGGTGCTAAACCCTATCATTCTCCTGCTTGTCCTGCACTCAAACTTGTTCCTGGTGATGGTGAGTTTCTTGACAACCTTACTGAATATTGATCCTTAGTTGGTGGTCTTCAATACCTCACCTAGACCAGACCAGAGATTAGCTTTGCAGTTAATCAAGTCTGCCAGCACATGCAAAGACCAACTACCACACATATGACTGCTGCCAAACGAATTCTCAGGTATGTGAAAGGGACTATAGACTATGGTATTTTGTTTACAAAAGGCATTGTTGCATTGCAAGGGCTTAGTGACGCTGATTGGGCAGGTAATCCTACTAGTGGCTTCTGTTTGTTCTTTGGTCCTAATCATATCACATGGTCTTCAAGAAAACAGTCTACAGTTGCTAGGTCTAGCACTGAGGATGAATACAGGTGTGTAACTCAAACAGCTGTAGAGCTAGTGTGGGTCTGTCAACTTCTGCGAGATTTGTACATCTTTTTTCATGTGGTTACATCTATTGGCTGTGATAATATTTCCTCTATCTCCTTAGCTAGCAATCCAGTGATAGACATCAAAATGAAGCATGTTGCCATCGATTTTTACTTCATTTATGAATTGGTTCAATCTGATCAGCTGCAGGTCTTCTATATCTCTACTCATGATTAGGTGGTAGATGTTTTTACCAAAGCTCTACATGGCCCGCGGTTTATCTTACTCAGACACAAGCTCAGAGTCCTTACTCCTCATGAGCTTGAGGGGGGGGCCCCCCCGGCCCCCAGTGAATATTAGTCTCGTGTCCTCAACACGTGCGCATGTTATTTCTTCCTTTGTACTGTGGTTAGTTATTTCTGCTTTGTACTATAATTGGCGTGTGTGTGTCAGTCTGTGAAAGGTCAACATATAAAAACACCCATTGGGTAAGAGAGTGGGTAAATAGATATTTTTATTTGTTTTATATTACCAGATTCATCTTCTCTGAAGATTGTTTAAAATAGAAAACAGAAATCCTTTTTATTGAATTGTGTTTATCAATCTGAACCACCATAATCTCATCATTAGTCCGGTTCCTATGGGCATGGCAAAGCCATGAGTTTGCCACTTTTGCACTCACTATGGGCATGACAAAGTGACAAATTTTCCACTTAGCCAGGCAAGGTCACTGAGTGGTGGAGTCTAGACTGCTCGGTTGACACTACACCGAGCGAACTAGTTTAGGCCGCTAACGATAATGACTCGACCGCCCGGGGCAGATTGCACCATTCAGTATATCTGATCCAACGGCCATAAATCCATCTCCTTATAAATAACCAATTCCAACTTCATTTCAACTCACACCTTCTGTACTCTTCTCATTTCTTACATTTGTGATAATCTAACACAAATTTCATCACCCAAGTTCCATCTTCCATGCAATTCACTACTATTGTGTCATTTTTGGAATATGGATTTTCAATCTGATTCTCAATTGAACAAGTGTAACAAAATTAGGGGTGCAAAATTTACCATAGCCAAAGATGAAAGCATTTGCAGAAACTATGTATTTTTACATAAGATAGCATCAATGGTGCTCAACAACAAAGTAACAAGTTGTGGGATAACATATTTCATAAATTTTGTGAAGAAACAATGAACATCAACGATCGTGATGCAAATGGATTGTCGGGTCGCTTTTGTTGATGGGAGAAAACGATTTACTGGTTTTTAAGGAAATGAAGAGACGACCGTGCGGACGAAGACTCCTCAACCAAGCAAATTGCTTTAACCTTTTTGCAAACAGATGCACTGCACGGAGTGATTTGAGTTCGAGAGATCAATCCATAGGACTCCGGCCTAAACCAAGACAATGGTCGTTCCAGAGTCAATTCGGTCACAAAAGAGGATGGGTCGGTCTGTAGGAGGGAAGCTGAGAAGTATGTGTGAGATCAATGATGATTAAAGGAATCATAAATATGTTGTAGGTTTCTGCAAATTGATGAACTGCTAGGTTCAAATAAGTTTGAATTCTGCTGAATTGAGAGTGATTGTTTAGATGAGAATTGTTGTGATAATTCTAGTGTTGTTCTTACTTATTCAATCATGAATTCAGAGAACTTATTTATATCGCTAGAACGTGGACACATTGATCTCCAGTAAGTGTGACGGTTGTTTTACTCACATATCTCATCGTGGATGAACACACGTGACGTAGGCCGCCAAACCAAAACCCTAGTTAATATCCCCCCATGTGACGATTAATGTCTCATGAATGTGGAGTCTGCAAAGCAGACGTGTATTTAGTTAGTTGTTGACTTGACTAGATGATGAGTCTTAGTATTGTTGAATCGAGTATGATGGACGAATGCTCTATGGTTCATGAATTGAGCATGTCTGTTGGGATATATGTGTAGTTCTCGAATTAATATGATGAATATTGAGTCTGGGAAAATATTGCTCGTCTGAGCAAATATTGCTCGTATGATGAATTACTTAATATTGATAGTTGAATCAATATTGATAGTCAGAGCAAACATTGCCCGCCTGAGCAAATATTGCTCGTATGATGAATTACTGAATATTGATAGTTGAATCTAAGGCTGCACAAGAACCGGTCAGTATTCTCTAGACGGGACTGGAACCGAAAGTACCGGACCGGTATCGAACCGGAACCGGAGTAAACGCAACTGGGACCGGGACTGAAACTCAAGAACCGGAGTAGACCGGTATAGACACTGGTTCTGGGGTTGATACCGACAGGAACCGGACCAAAAGAACCGGTTAATATCAACCGTTGAGATCTTGATTATTTTAATCCTATCCATCCATCCTAGGTATAGAGTTATCTATCGTGCAGCCTTACTTATTATTATTTTTTATTTTTTTTTATCTCGTCTGAACTCTGAAGAACAGCCTACTACCACCATCTCTAAGTCTCTCTATCAAAATTGCATGTTTGAATCTGAATTAGGGTTACATAGGTGAACAAATTGAGAATAAGATGGTGATGCTACTGCAGAAATTCAACAGAAGATAGAGATGGTTGTGGTAGAAATTGATATGGTGGTGTTGCTGAAGTAATTAGGGTTTTTTGGTTTAACAGACGATGGTGATGCTGCTGAGTAACGAAGGGTTTTTTGATGTATATCGAGAATTTGAAGTCGTTGTTGATGTATATCAGAAAGAGGATGTTTCGGTGAAATCAAGATGATGAAGATGTTGTTGTTTTTCAATTGGATCTGAGAATGGTGGTTGTAGAGAATTGGGATTGAATCTGTAAGTTCGAGAAGAATTAGAAGATGGGTTTTGGTTAGAATCTGAATTTGTGAAGTACCTTTTATAAATTGGTGTTGATTTGATTTGAAATTGAACAGAGAAGAAGAGGTTGTTCTCTGCTGTTGATTTAGGAGATGGAGATATTGAATCTGGAAAGAAATTTGTTGCCATCGATTCACAGAAAATGAAGATGAGATGTTGTAGTTGTTTGTTGGGTTATTGGTGGATTATGAAGACCTGGTGATGGTTGTGATATACAGGGAAAGATGAGGAAAAAAGAAATTGAGAGATTAAACAATGTTTTTTTGATGGGTTCTTATGGATTGCATCTTCTCACTTCTTAGGGATAATTTGTATTGTATAGATTACTAAAACGGGATAATTTGTATTGTATAGATTACTAAAACTTATCTTTTTCAAAACTTGATCTTTTTTTGTGTTTTTGTGTCCATTTTATTGTATGCCTAGGTGAATGGATGTGTTAAATTACACGGCAGAAGATAAAGAAATGACCTGAAATTTTCTGTTAAATTTACAGGTAAAACCCGTTACCGGTCATGTACCGGAGGTACATGTACAACTCCAGGTACAAGTACAGGTACTGGTCCTCAAAATGAGGTACCGGTCAACACCAGGTACAGGGACCGGTTCCATAAGAAAATCGGGTCGTATCGGACCATGTGCAGCCTTAGTTGAATCAATATTCCTCATCTGAGAAAATATTGCTCATCTGAGCAAATATTGCTCATTTGATAAATTACGGAATATTGATAGTTAATCAATATTCCTTGTCTGAGCAAATATTACTCATTTGATAAATTACGGAATATTGATAGTTGAATCAATATTCCTTATCTGAGCAAATATTGCTCATTGCTCATTTGATAAATTACGGAATATTGATAGTTGAATCAATATTCATCGTTTGAGCAAATATTGCTCATTTGATAAATTACTGAATATTGATAGTTGAATCAATATTCCTCGTCTGAGAAATATTGCTCGTTTGATAAATTATTGGTTGCACGACCAAAATAAAATATTCATTTAAAATACCAGTAGCTGGACCGAGCATAATTAATTAGAATGTTGATTGCTGGATCAACATAAAATTATTAGTGTTTGAAACCGTTCGGAATTATGCTTTGAAGAGCATCCGATTTGAAACTCTAATTTTTGATCGATTGCTGATCAATTCATGATTTACTTAAAATCAATTAACAAGTGAGAGAGGGACCGGTTACATGGGATGATGGCCGACCATGTAGTGCCCAGACGTTCGAATGAAAAAGAACCAAAGTCCTTTGCAGACCAGTTGGTGAAAGAATGATCAAATGTTGGTTTAATCATTTATTAAAATAGTGCTCGTCTGAGCATTAGGTAATAAAACCTAATTATGTAGAAATGAGGGACCGACCGAGAGGGCATAGAACCGGCCCCAGGTGGTGTGGGACCAGCTGACGGTCGTTTGATGAAATTCCAAATTGTTTGGAAAGAGTTTGAACTTAATATGAACAAATTAGGTCAAATTATGAAGATGCGTGGGACTGGCTTCTTGCAAGCCAAAGGACCGACCTTGGTTGGTCAAGTTGGCATGCCCGTGTCACCATGTTGCTCGTGGCTCAATCCTGATAATTTGGATATTTTCTGACGAGCGTTCGAGTAGTATTTTGGATTTTCAGAAGAGTTTGATCTTGACTGAAACTCTCAATTTTGTTTGAATGAGCAAGTAGGACATTGCTCGTGCGATCAATATTTTGAGAATATTAATATAATAATATTTTAACATTTGTTGTGAGTAATCTAGCCGGTTATGTGACCATTTGACTTTTTGGCTTTTTCACCGCTTGAGCAATATTTTGAGAAAATATTGAAAAACCAGGGTTTTTGCTCAAATGGAGGAGTTTCATGAGATGAAGGAAATAATAATAATAATAAAATAGGGAATTATAGGGTGTGGGACCGGCCACGGCTAGTAGGCCCGGTCCGGTGACAGCTTTCCCTATTTTATATTATTTTTTCATTGTGTGATGGAAATATGGAGAAACTGAGAGTTTTGCTCAAACGAAGGAGTTTGCTCAAACAAGGAAAATAATAAAATAGGTTAAAATAAAAATAAAGTAACGGAAGAGGGGGGCCGGCCACAGGGCATGACCGGACGGCCGGTGGGCCCGGTCCCACGCCTCTTGTTTATTTTATTTTAATATTATTTTCCTCCCTATTTTGCATAGGTTCCTCGTTCGTCCATATTTTCGAATGCTCGTTCGTGCATTTGAGTGCTCGTTCGTGCATCATTGTTGAGTGCACTTGCACCATTTTATCGGGGCTTACTCGGTGGTGGGTCAAATGCCCGTACGTTGAATATTTATTACTAACCCATGGAATTCTAATGGGAAAAGCCATGAATTGAAGTAACGAAACATTATAAGGAACGTATAATGTTATCTAGGAACTCAATTGATGAATCTTACGACTAGAAATAATTAATTGATGGCTCTATACTAGTAGGCACGCTGTCTAGGAGCATTATGATTATTCGAAAACCGAGGTATGAGCTAGTAGAAGCGTTATACTCGTTCTGAATGTTTATTCTGTATAATCAGGGAACATCGAGGCATCCTGAAGACGTTATTGCTCTATATTAGTGATTAATACATCTAGGAGCCGTCCAACCATTTTCGATTTTATACAGAAGTGATTACTGAAATTTCTCAGTTGATGGAATATGCCGTGGTCTCAATTGAGAGACTTCATATTTATGTATGCTCTGAGAGGCAATACACTCAGTCAGAGGTTCTTACGGATGATCTGAGAGGCAATACACTCAGTCAGAGATCATCGTGGCATGAGCTTTCATGCTTAAACGAGAGACATGAGTCTTAATATTCGTCTGATTACTGGATCAGGGATATGCAAGATTATGATTTTACGATTTTAGCCTTTGTCAAAAATCCACCATCAACATAAGTCCCCTGCTTAGTGAGGGACAGTCATGTTCCTCAGTCAGCACTGGATGGTGATTTTTCATCCATAAACGAAATAAGTAATTGAACTTAGTCGTAAAAAGAACGTTACTGGATTTTCGATTTGCTCCAATGATGTCGCGTATGAGCGAGTTATTGCTTGAATGAAGACCCAGTAGCATGATAGAGCATCATTTGACGAGCATAAATTGGTGTTGCACTGCTGATTTTGGTGGTGAAATACTCAATCTTGGTCGGTTTAGGACTCACAGGTCTGGGCCCAAGAAAGGAAATCCTTGTGAAATTAGGTTTTGGAAATAAAATTTGATATAAAAGGGATAATTTTTTATTTTTTTTTTAATTTCTCCTTCATTGACCGACCACCGCCTTCATCCCTTCACCCCCTTCACGTCTGAGCATCAGAAGAGGGGAATTTTTTTTGTCGGAGACGCCGCCGCCGACCAGCCGTTGTCGTTACCGTCTGGCCAAATTACGGCCGGCACCGACCAGGTACGCAAATATATATTTTTTCTCCAGATGTTTATTGTTTTGTAACTTGTTCATGATTTTTCCATGTTAAAAAAATATATACATATGCATATACAGTAGAAACTCTATAAATTAATGTTGTCGGGACCATCAAAATTTACTAATTAAGCGAGATATTAATTAACCGATAAATTAATAATTATTAATTTATATATCTCAAAGCGCCGAGGGAGGCATTTTATTAGCAAAACCAAATAAGGTTAATTACACATTGGTAGCAGGTAGCCTGGCAACGAGCTGCGCACCTACCCCTTTTTGAATCATGATACCAAGTCTATGAAAAAGGGAGTTACAAAACTTGTAATTAGCATCACGATAAATAAGGCAGTTTGTATACAAACAAAATACCATATCATATCTTTTATATTTCCTATATAAATACAATATCAATATCAAATCATATTTTTATAAACATTATATCCAATCATATTTTTTATTTCCTATATAAACACAATATCAATATCGATGTTCGTACAAGTACACTTGCAAACTGCTTTCGTTATTGTAAACTTCGATCTACAGATAACACAAGTTTAGACAATTTGGATGAACATACAGACAGTGAAATCACTCAAGACTTGCAAAATTTGATCGAGAACATGGGCTATCGCAATTCAATGAATGTCGAAGATGTCCTAAATTATCCGGAAGAAATGAAGTTACACAGTTGTTGACTGATGAAGAAATAATCGAGAACGTTATGGGAACTGATAAAGATGTGGAAGAAGATGATGAAAGTTCTACAATAGATCCCCCTTCACGAAACGAGCCTATTAAAGCGGCAATCACATTGGATATTTTCTTGCTGAGCTATGAGAAAACAACACCAAAAATTCTTACAATGATAAGAAAAATTAGAGATGAAATTCAATGGGATATTGATTTTAGCAAAAAACAGAAGACAATTAAATCATTTTTCAAAAAGTCTTCGTAAATCATTAATGTATTGAATATATATATAATGCATTATTAATTTATATTTCATATGGGGCCTACATAGGTAATCAAAAAAGTATTATCTTATAATTTTAGCAAATTATTAATTTGGCACGTTGTTCACGACTCGGGACCGGCCAAAAATATTATTTAAGAGAGTTTATTAAATAATCGAGTATTAATTAAAAGAGTTTCTACTGTATAGGCGTGAGTTTTTCATATAAACCCTTGTATTTGGAACTGGCGTTCGTTAGTTTAAGAAACGAGCAATAATCCCTAACTTAGGAGAGATTTTTTTTTGAAATAGACCCTGAGTCTAATGATAAAATTTTTGTGTATGAGCTTTCATGAAAACAAAAACTTTATTTGATGTGTGAACTTTCACGAAATTGGAATAAACCCTCGTTTGAAAGACGATGCTTGTACGAAGGAATTTTTTTGTGTACATGACCTGCTCACGTAAAAAAAAATTATTTTACTCATGTGTACGTGACTTGCTCACGTAATATTATTTTTTTATTTTATTTACGTGAATAATTCACCTTTGAATTTTTTATTTATTTGAAAACCGAAATCTTGATTTTGAATAATCGTTAGAAAATATAGACAATTATTTATGATGAAATAACGCCTTCGTGTGAGCTTTCACAATTCAATAGTGGATATTCACACAATGAAAATTAGTGGATGTTCACACAGTGAAAACTATGTTCACGGATTCTCGAAAAATCAAGTTTTGATTTTTGAATAATAAGTTTTGCTCGTATTTGCAGGTTCTAAGAAACGAGCAAGTTTTGAAATATTAAATTTTGTATCACAATCACTACTGTTAGTGGAATCGTAAACAGGTAAGAGTTGGATAGTTACCATTTTAATGTGTGTTGTTACCGGTGCGTTTTGACTCCAAATTCTTCGTAACAGATAATGATGATTTCCAGTAGTGATCATTCTTCCAGCTCTTCTGAGGAATATTCCAACACAGCCAAGCCAAAGATGAAAACCTATGAAGAAGCACGTGACGAGGAAGCTCAGTCTCTAACAAATGCTGGAAAGCTGATACACGGTATGTCTCTGGATCATCTGAAAGTTGCCCGTGATATGTTTTCAAAGAGAGAAGCCTAAGATGAAAAGCTCGCAGCTTATCAACAAAAGCGGCGCCGACTTCAACAATCAAGGCTAGCAGTTGAGGGTGAAATTCGGCCACGTGCTGATGGTGTAGCTTCAGATTCAGACGCGGAAGAAGTTGAGTCCGTCTGGGAACCTGTTGAACGCAAGGTTAAGCCATATCCACCTAGTATGAGAGCTGAACGATTGGCTAGAGCTGATTTCCGAGCCGAATGTGAAGAAGAAGATTATTTGGATGCAATGTACGACGATCCTGAAGATCACTTGGGGGAAGTTTCTTATGAGAATTCCAGATATGATTCCGAAGAAGAATCCGAAGGGAACTCTACAAAATATGATCATCATGAAGACGACAATGACTTTGATGAATCTGATGATTAGTCTTACTTGCAATTTTCTTGAGCATTTGATCATCTTATAGTCTTCATAGTAGATATTTCCTTGATCATTTGAGCAACTTTGTTTCAGAAATAGGATTTTTTTAAATAAAAACCCTTTTATTAATATTCGTTCCTTTGTCTTGCGCCTTTGATTGAGTTAAATGAAGTGAACCAACGTTCATGTGCCAAAATCCATCATAATTTCTTAATATACTCCTGTTTAGTGACACTCGCCTGTGGAAAGTGCTAGACTGTGTAAACACCACGTGAGTTGGGAAGGCGTGTGATACGCACAAACAATTAATCCCAGATTGTGGGGTTGTTCTCTTACCATGTCCAGCTTCGGTCATTGTCAGTCCCCAGTACATTACTTTCCTCCGTGTCTCCAGTATCGATCTTGTTTGGAATTTAGGGTTTCAGTAAAACTCGCAATTGAATTGACCATTCGCAGAAGATAAGTATCCACCGTGTCTTGTATATCTTTAAGACTTAGGGTTTATTTAGGCAAATATTTTCTCCCATTCCTGAGTTAGTTTCATCGTACAAAAGAAATTTTGATTATCATCATACCTCACCAACATGTCAGAAAGTAGTTCATTTCCTCATGTGTCTCCATCGAAGTGGGGAGTCGAGAAATCCAACTTGGTATGAAGCATTCCTTTCCTATTCTTTTCTTTTGTATAGTCAATGGCTGACTAAAGAAAATATTTATTGCAGATGAACCAGGGTGACCAATGTTCCTCTTCTTCTCCACATAACTCGAGACCTAAACACACCATTAAGATCCATGCTCGTTTCAAACCTGCTCGTGCGGGTGCTGGGACATCTGTGAGTGTTGATAGAGATTTTCTCAAATGAATGTTTATCCAAATCTCTGTTGAACTTGAATGCCTTGTATGCAGGTTGATGTTCACGTTGTTGAGGCTGGGAAGAAGAAGAAAAGACAACCGGTAGTAGTTTATGATGATGATCGTGTCGACGATGAATCAATCAACTTTGTAGATGCTGATGTTGGAGTTCCTGTTCGTGAGTACCCGACTGCTGGACTTCTATTTGACAATCATATTCTTTCCCGGATAATCAACTTGTCGGCGGTTTCATCGTGCCCAAGTGTTATGCCTCTTTTTATACTGGTATCTGGAGAAAGTATGGGCATATTGCTACTACTGAAGTGTGGAAGAATTTTCCGTCAACCCTTTTGACCGCAGTTGCTGGACTGTTGCCGATCATTGATGAGATGAACAAGAAAAATCTGAGAGATGTGAAAAACAGAGAACTTCATCAATGGGACGCCATGATATCTAATTGTGAAGCTCTGAGATTTAACGTGAGCTGGCTTCGTCGTCGTCTCGAGATCATCAAGATTGATAGGGCTGCCATTGTTGCCAATATGATTTCCTCTTCAACTGCTATCATAGAGGAAGAGAGAGCACTAGCTCTGGAATCGGTGAGGGTTGACAAGGCAATTGAAGATCTGAAAGTGAGAACTGAAAGCTTCCGGACGAAGTTGTAATGATGTCTAGCAAGAATTATCTGTTACTAGATGGTGTGCTCTAGATGAGCGTTTATGATTTTTGTTTTGAGTAGGTTTAGGATTTTCTTTAGGTAGAATTATTGTTCATGGTGTGAAGGAATTTTGTTCAATTGATGAAATGTGTAATGAACAAATGAGCATTTTGCACGCTCTTTGAAGGAATATAAATTACATTTAAAAAAATATGCTTGAATGATGAAAAGGTAATTGTTTTCTGCTGATTAGGCGTAATATGCTTTGAGCCATTTACCGTTGATTATATTTCTTTCCACTCCTCCATTAA
Source organism: Papaver atlanticum (assembly GCA_023531105.1). Lineage (NCBI taxonomy): Eukaryota > Viridiplantae > Streptophyta > Magnoliopsida > Ranunculales > Papaveraceae > Papaver > Papaver atlanticum. The sequence goes on from JAJJMB010011896.1 coordinate 5,687,503, forward strand.
TAGCTAAGATCTTGTAATACCCACTGGATACTGCCTTGATGACTACTGATAAGCACGTAAGTGTTACATTTTATACCCATATTTATATTAGCCAGGACTCGATATTTTGGCTAACAACAATATTTTAGTGCTTTTGTAGAAAGTACAAGTGATTTCGATCATCCGGGAAAAAATATGGCTTATATAAGAGACGTTTGCGACAAAATACAACCAAAGACGTAGTCCACGATAATAATGGAATTAACTTGGCTGTCATTTCATATCGCCGCACCACCCATCTCACAGGAAGCAACAGTAAGGATGATAAACTAAAGTGGTCCGAGACGTACAGACTAAATGAAGTCCAAGCACTGGTGCAATAGGGTGTTGAGGTGGCATTCGTATTTGGATGTTGTTGGTTTGGTTGATACGTGTCCAAACAAGAAGCATCTTATGAACACAAAAGAATTAATTTGTCACTTCTTAAAACAAGAAGCAGCAGAACTCGTTCTGTACGGGGCTGTGTGTTCGAGTTATGTAGGTCTCGACTGAAGGTTGTTTGGTCAAGCTTTTGGATCAGTGGAGGAATTTATGCTGTAGCCGATAAATGGCGGTGTTTCTGGAGGAAGATGGAGCTGTATATGATAATGAATGTGTTGGCGATGGAAGAATACAAAGGGAAGGAGCCGGTCATCACAGCAGTACGTCGTCGAGAGAGTTTTGGGGTTGTAGTTACTGGCAGTAGAGATGGAGTTCATTGTTTGTTGCTGGAGCTAGGAGAGATATGTGGCTGTTGGTACTCAAATGAAGAAGATGACTTGATGCTGCTTCTGCCATTAGTTGTGTGAATGAATAGAGAGGATTATGAGCTTGTGTCGTGATTGAATGCAGCAATGAAAAGTACGCTATACTGATCACTGGTGATTCAATTGGGTATTACCCATTTTCTGATCGAGAAATTACAACAGCAGCGTTACTGGAAATGGTGTTGCTGGTGATCGATGGCGATAGTTCGATGGGTATCAGCTTCCGGTGGTGAAGGGTTCGATGTAAATGGGTGACTGATGGTGCCAGGGAGGAAGATGAGCAGTTGGTGTTGGTTTGAGCCGTGCAATAAGTGGAGAAGAAGCTCATGTTTGAGCTTGGCAGTGAGCGAAATAGAGAAGAAGAAAAGTCAGCTGCCATTGCTGGGATCGGTCGGTGATGGAATCTGTGATGCAGGCGACAATAAGCTCGAGTTGGTTTAGGAAACGTTGAGGATTTGCCGGAGTTTTGGTTCTGAGATGGGTGTAGGCTGAGGTTCTTAACCGATAAATACACACACCAGAAGAATGATGGGGTTGATTGTGGTTTTCGAGTTCGAGACAGACGTGTGTTTACTGGCTATATTCATGGTGGAGTTTCGATGATGGTTCAACAACAGAAATTGCAGCTACTGGGTACAGAGATTGAGAAGAGGTGGTGTTGCTGTGGTCGACGGAGAAGGGCCTGAATTTGGTTGAACTGGTGAAGTCGTGAAGAAGCTGATGCTGTTGTCCGTAAACATAAGTGGAGAAGAGCTCGGACATGAATGAAGATGATAGCAAATAACTGTCCCTGGATTTGCTGCTAATCTATTTACTCAACAGCAGAGTAATGACGATCGGATTAGTCTTGAATGGTGGCAGTCTACAGGATTTGGCCGGTGGTTAGATGGGATTGATGCTAGCACCACCGGCAACACAAGTATTTGAGCCTGAGGTTTTGAGAGGGTTCAAAAGTATTCGTCAGAGCTGAGATGAGGGAGTTGGTGGTTCGAGAAGTGATAGTTTGTGTGAAGTTCAGCCAAGAAAATCAGCAAGAAAGTATGTCCAAAATATGATGTTGCAGCCATGAAATGTTAATCGTGTATTTGTGTGAATTGAGGAGAGTTTACAAGCCAGCAGAGAAAGTCAGGTGGCACTTACACGGACAGAAGACGGAAACTGGAGTTGGATGGTCAAGTGCGCATGTCAATCGAACACTTTCCTGAAAAGAGATCGCAATGAACTGGGCCTGGGGAGTTGGTAGTCTTCTAGGTCTAATGAGATTGGAAGAACTTTTAAAAAGAGAGGAATAGAGACAGAAAGGAGGGAGGCCGGCTGGACGCCGTTTTGGAGACAAAAAGAAACAAAGGAGCCGACGGCCAGAGAAGAGTTTTCGGCTGAAGTAGGAGGACGCGGCGGAAGTACTGTTGGGAGGATTTCCTGACAACCGGAGAAGAAGCCGTTGTGAAGATCATTGAAGCATAGATAGGGAAGAAGACGACGACGACGCTATTGGTTTAGTCTTTTCTCTCTTGATTATCATTTTTTGGGTTTTAAGAAACCCATAGTTATGTCTTGCTAGAGATTTTTGTGACTAGGGTTTATGCTTGAAGCCACTTTGGGTGTTAGGCTAATTTGAATTAATTATATAGCATTAGACCATTATGATTTGAATTAATTACTTCTATGATTTTATTTATTGATTTAGCGATGATATGAGTTGTTGCTTCACCGGTTACAATAACCTTTGTGCGTAATTGTTAGGTTCATAATATATTTTTGTCTCATTATGTGATAATTCCATGCTTGGGTTAACATCTTTGATGTGTTATGCTTAGAAGAGCCATATAATAGTTGTGAATCAATATTTTAGTTTCGTATAATTTTCTCGCTAATGCAATTTGATGGTGCATGCTTTGGTTTAATATTTTGATGTGTCATGCTTAGGGCGTCCCAGTGATATTTGCGACTCTAATACATATAATAGGTGATGTCGATAGAACAAACGATAAATAATTCATGGATTATGTTTCATTTTAGTAATTGAATAGAAGTTGTGGTGGATACTATAAACCCTGGTTACCAAGTTTCCCATTGGACTTATTTCTTCCATTGGATTCATTCTAGTAGTTTAGTTTATTTTCTTTGTTTCTATCATTCCAAAAATCCAAAAACATTTTTCTGATTAATTGATTGAGAATATTGATTATTGGTATTTCCACTGCTCCCTGTGGGTTCGACCCATACTTGCCTCTGTCTACTAGTTAGACACCGTGCGATTGCGGTTATTATTATATATAGGCAATCCATAAAGCCTACCAACTACATATGGTCCTTCCCATTTCGGAGAGAACTTGGGAGCAGACATGTCTTGTTGAATGTGGTTTGCTGTTTTTAATACCAAATCTCCTACTTGGAATGTTCAGGGTCTTACCATTTTGTTGTAGGCTCTGGAGAACCTTTGCTTGTAGGCTTCTACATATTTCTCTACCTTAGCCCTCCTTGACTCGAGCATGTCCAGTTCAGCAATCCTTGAATTGGACACTTCGACTTCATCCCATTGTACTCTACTGGCTGTTGCAATCCTTGCTAAAGGAATTTTGATTTCTACTGGGAGTATGGTATCGGCTCCGTAGACGAGGGATTATGGTGAAGTTCCAATCGAGCTTCTCGGCGCGGTTCGATAAGCCCATAAAGCTATAGGCAGTTGTTCATGCCACGTTCGAGGATTATCATGAACTGTTTGACTGAGAATTCAGATCAAAGTTTTGTCGGTGCTCTCTACTTGTCCGTTTCCTTGTTTGATACCATATTCTTCGAGAAATTCCTCCACATGCTTGTTGGCAAACGGAGTTCCATTATCTGTGATGATATGCTTAGGAACGCCGAATCTACATATGATGTATTATTTGATGAAAGATGCAATTGTGGCTCTAGTGGTACTTCGAAGAGGAATAACTTCAACCCATTTAGTGAAATACTCGGTTGCTATGATGATGTATTCATGCTACTTTGAGGATGCTGGATTAATTTTTACGATGATATCCAGTCCCCAACTATAGAAAGGCCATGGACTTTTCACAAAATGCAATGGTAGGCAAGGGGTGTGAATGAGATTACCATGGACTTGGCATTGATGACATTTCTGAACGTACGCAGCCGCATCATCTTCCATGGTTGGCCAGTAATATTTCTCATGAATCTGGAGAAATAATTTCCTATTTCCTTGATGCTCTCCCTCGTGCATTTCTTTCAAAATTGTTGAAATTTCATGCTCGGCTAAGTATCTCAGCAAGTTTCCTCCGAAGCTTTTGCGGTATAGGATTCCATCAAGAAAGATAAATCTTTTAGCTCTCTAAATGATTTTGACTGCTTCTTTCTTTTCTGACGGCAAGTCATTGTCCCGAAGGTACTTGATGTAAGGTTCCCTCCAGTCCCCAGTGTGGTGGATTGTCAAAGCCTCTAAATGATGTGGAGGCGTCTGACAATTAGGACAAGATCCTTGCAAAGTCCTTGATTGAGCCTCCATGGAAGGCCAATAATATCCAATCCTTTGAAGCCTTCTGTAGAGTATTACCACCAACATCTGCCCACATATTTCCTTATGTATGCGTTTGAGTTATTCGTTCGCTTCTTCATCTCCGAGGCATCGTGATAAATACCCATCAGGATTTCGATAATATAATGCTCCATGAAGCAAGAAGTAATTCTTTAATTCCTTGAGGCCGACTTTCCCTTCTGAAAGAGAACTGCTCAATTCATGAATGATAGGTGCTCGCTAGTCACTTGCTTGAGCGTCTTCAACTTGAGTGAGCCAGGTGGATGACACAGCACGCCTTTACACTATGATAGCTTTCTCTGATCTCTCAAATTGTAACTTGGAGGCAAGAGTTGCTAAGCAGTCAGCATGCCTGTTGTTGGTTCGACCAGTATGGACGATCGTTGCATCAGCAAAATGAGTCAGTATCCGTTGTGTTTCGGCTCTGAATAGAGAAAGCGTTACTTTTTTGAGAGAGTACACTCCATTGACCAGTAGCTTTGAATCTCCCCTTATCTCAAGGTGCATTGCTCCTGCTTGCTTGGCCAAGGATAATCCTAGCAGGAAAGCCTCGTATTCTGCTGAATTGTTCGTACAATGGAAATCCAACTTGAACGAGTATGAGAAGACATCACCGGACGGAGATACTAGAACGACTCCCGCTCCTCCAGTATCGTTGCTAAGGGTGGCGGATCCATCGAAGTATAACAACCATGTTTCTTCTTTAACAACTGAAATCTATGGAAATTCACCGGGCACGTATTCATGTAACATTGTGATGTCTTCCCCAGGAAAGGCAGCGAGTAAGTCTGTCACTGCTTAGCCTTTGATTGCCTTGGGTGGGACACACGCTATGTCAAACTCTGACATCTGAAGTAGCCACTTTGCTGGTCTCCCTATCAAGGCTGGTTTTGATAGTAAGAACTTTATTGGGTCGACTTTGGAGACTAGCACGACTCTGTTGGACAACAAATAATGTCTAAATTTCTGAATCGCGTGAGCCAATGCTAAGCACGCTCATTCAGCCTTTGGGTATCGAAGTTCAGCATCTCTCATTGTACGGCTGAAGTAGTAGATCGGATGTTCGATGACTTCTTCATCTTCTTGAGCAAGAAGAGATCCAACAACAACATCGCTGGAGGCTATGTAGAGTATTAATGGTCTCCCTTGCACTGGAGATTTCATGACAGCAGGTGATAATAATATCTGTTGTATTTTCTGGAAGGCATCTTGTTGAATGGCCGTCCATGTGAAACTTTCTCCTTTCTTAAGTAAAGGGGTGAATGAAGCAATGCGTTGAGCTAATCCAGGAATGAAGCGTCGAATGTAATTTACCTTGACCATAAAGCTCTTTCACAGTGCATGGAGGAGAAATGGTAGTAATAGCTTTCGTCTTGTCTGGGTCAACTTTGATCCCTTTTGCAGTGACTTGGAAACCTAGGAATTTTCCATAGGAGACACCAAAAGCGCACTTCAGAGGATTCATCTTTAACTTGTATTCTCTGCATCTTTCAAAAACTTGTTTTAGGACATCTAGGTGGGATGCTCGAGTCTTCGACTTCACTACCACATCGTCGACATAGTCTTTTACTTGTTTCAGGACATCTAGGTGGGATGTCGTGAAATATTGCAGTCATGGCTCGTTGATAAGTGGCACCTGCATTCTTCAGTCCAAAAGGCACCACAGTGTAGTGAAAATTCCTAATGGGAGTTTGAAATGCAGTCTTGTTGGCGTCATGCTCGTACATCTTGATTTGGTTGTATCCGTTATAACCATCCATGAACGAGAACATATCGTGACCGCTGGTTGCATCGACGAGTATATCAATGTTGGGTAAGGGAAAATCGTCCTTCGGGCAAACATTAATTCAGGTTTCTGAAATCCACATAGCATCTGATTTGACAATTCTTCTTCTTGACTGGGAAAACGTTTGCCAGCCATGTTGGATGTTGAATGGGTTTGATGAATCCTGCTGCTAGTAGTTTCTGAACTTCAACTTTGATTTGTTCCTCGATTTCATGTCTAAACTGTCTGGGCGGTTGTTTGACAGGTTTGGAGCCGGGAGTGATGTGCAGATGATGAGTGACTAACTTGTCGTCTAGACCGGGCATTTCCTCGTATGTCCAAGCAAAAATATCTTGATACTCCTTCAGTAGGATTATCAATCAAGTTCGCTCCTCAGGTGACAGTGCAGAACTGATCAAGATTGGTCTTGGGTCTTCCTCCGTTCCGATGTTGATCATTTCAAGGTCATCAGTAGTGAAGTTGGTTCCATCTTATAATTGTCGTGGAGCATCTTGAATTTCTTCATCAGGTGACTATTCACTCTGACACAATTCTTCACGGCGGGAAGACTTTTCATCGATCTCCCCTGTTAATTGCCAATCCCTGTGTCGAAGGTAGATGACCCTTCCCTCCATATCATAGCTGGTTGTAAAGCTGGATCCCTTCTCAGTACGACCATGAGTTGAGACCTGATCCTGGTGACGCTTGAGCACAAGTGGTTTGGAGGGTCTAATATCGGCCATTGAAGATGAAAGTTTGTCAGCATCTTTCTCGATGGACTTCCAACTTTGGAGCGGAGTGCTATAGATATTGCTTTGAGGTTCAGGGATGTTTTTTTTAGGTTCAATGAACTCAGCGTCGCATACCGGAGCATAAGGAGATGATGAAGTTGTTATACGAATGATCTTGTTGTTGAGAAAAGCTTTCATGCATTGATGGTATGTCGAGGGAACAACCTTGTTATCATGGAGCCACGGTCGTCCGAGTATCATATGATAGTCAGGTTCTTGCTCGATCACGTGGAACTTGATTGTTGATTGAATAGGTCTGACCTTCAGGTCTACATATGCGTATCCATATGTATGGCTATGGCTTCCTTCAAAGCCTGTCATCAAAATGGGATGACGTACGATCTTACTCTGTGGGACTTTGGCCGCTTTGAGAGTCTTCATAGAAATAAGATTTGTAGAAGCACCTGTATCAACGAGAGCTCTCCTTAATTCAGAGTCCTTGATAAAAGCAGTCATGTACAAGGCTCGAACATGTCCTTCTTATGCCATGCGGTCTTCCTCAGTGAAGGTAATATTGTTTATTGAATGCTCAGATAACATAGGTACTTCTTCAACTGCTAGATATGACGGAATTATTTGCACATCAGATGATATCTGGTTGAGTGCAGCAAACGTGTTCGTACGCTGATCTTTGGAGAAGTGCGGGAGTTCACATAAGTTCTCGATTATATGTGTCACTTCCTGATCTACCGGCCTCTCATAAGTAGTGAAACTGTTGGCTTGAGGATTGGCATCAACGGTGTCAGGAGATGATCGTTCCACCACTTGAGCTCCAAAGATTCTTGTCATATCCACCATGCAGTTGAATAAATTATCGATTGCTCTCTTCAATCGTTTTATGTTTCTTTCCAAAATTTCTTTCCTCCGTGCTAGTTCACCCAATGATGGAATTTCTCCATCGAATGCATTGATAGAGAGGAAAGGAGTAGTAAAGTAGGAATGATAAATATTACCAGAGTCGTTCGAATGAACATGAGGAATGTCACCATTTGAAAGACTCTGGATGGAGTCTTGAGTAGTTGAATCAGACATAAGACCGACCATCTTGTGAGAATTGAGATTGCAACCGAGAGAATGATCTCCCACTGTGGTCGCAAATCTGTTGACGGGAGAAAACGATTTACTGTTTTTTTAGGAAATAGAGAGACGACCGTGCGTACGAAGATTCCTCAACCGAGCAAATTTATTTAACCTTTTTGCAAATAGATGAACTGCACGGGAATGCTTTGAGTTTGAGAGATCAATCTGTAGGACTCCGGACTAAACCAAGACAATGGTCGTTCCAGAGTCAATTCGGTCACAAAAGATGATGGGTCGGTCTGTGGGAGGGAAGCTGAGAAGTATGTGTGAGATCAATGATGATCAAAGGAATCGTAAATGTGTTGTGGGTTTCTGCAAATTGATGAACTGATGGGTTCAAATAAGTTTGAATTCTGCTGAATTGAGAGTGATTGTTCAGATGAGAATTGTTGTGATAATTCAATTGTTGTTCTTACTTGTTCAATCATGAATTCGGAGAACTTATTTATATCGCTAGAACGTGGACACATTGATCTCCAGTAAGTGTGACGGTTGTTTTAGTGGAAGAGTGGGAAAATGAGAGATCGTAGTTTAACCAGTTCCATGTCGTGCGAAGACTGGGTTGATCGTCCATTCACTACTTTGCCAACTTCCTCAACCGCTTGCACGACTTACTCACATATCTCATCGTGGATAAACACACGTGCCGTAGGCCGCCAAACCAAAACCATAATTAATATTTCCCCATGTGACGATTGATGTCTCATGAATGTGGAGTCTGCAAAGCAGACATGTATTTAGTCAGTTGTTGACTTGACTAGACGATGAGTCTTAGTATTGTTGAATCGAGCATGATGGACGAATGCTCTATGGTTCATGAATTGAGTATGTCTGCTGGGACATATGTATAGTTCTCGAATTAACGTGATGAATATTGAGTCTGAGCAAATATTGCTCGTATGATGAATTACTGAATATTGATTGTTGAATCAATATTGATAGTCAGAGCAAATATTTCCCACCTGAGCAAATATTGCTCTTATGATGAATTTCTGAATATTGATAGTTGAATCAATATTCCTCGTCTGAGCAAATATTGCTCATTTCATAAATTACGGAATATTGATAGTTAATCAATATTCTTTGTCTGAGCAAATATTGCTCATTTGATAAATTACGGAATATTGATAGTTGAATCAATATTCCTTATCTGAGCAAATATTGCTCATTTGATAAATTACAGAATATTGATAGTTGAATCAATATTCCTCGTCTGAGCAAATATTGCTCGTTTGATAAATTATGGAATATTGATAGTTTAATCAATATTCCTCATCTGAGAAAATATTTCTCGTTTGATAAATTACTGAATATTGATAGTTGAATCAATATTCTTCGCCTGAGCAAATATTGCTCGTTTGATGAATTATTGGTTGCACGACCAAAATAAAATATTCATTTAAAATACTGGTAGCTGGACCGAGCATAATTAATTGGAATGTTGATTGCTGGATCAACATAAAATTATTAGTGTTTGAATCTGTTCGGAATTATGCTTTGAAGAGCATCCGATTTGAAACCCTAATTTTTGATCGATTGCTAATCAATTCATGATTTACTGAAAATCAATTAACGAGTGAGAGAGGGACCGGTTACATGGGATGATGGCCGACCATGTAGCGCCTAGATGTTCGAATGAACAAGCACCAAAGTCCTTTGCAGACCAGTTAATGAAAGAATGATCAAATGCTGGTTTAATCATTTATTAAAATAGTGCTCGTCTGAGCATTAGGTAATAAAACCTAATTATGGAGAAGTGAGGGACCGACCAAGAGGGCATAGAACTGGCCCCTGGTGGTGTGGGACCAGCCGACGGTCGTTTGATGAAATTTCAAATTGTTTGGAAAGAGTTTGAACCCAATATGAACAAATTAGGTCAAATTATGAAGATGTGTGGGACCGGCTTCTTGCAAGCTAAAGGGACGACCTTGGACGGTAAATATTTTGAGAATATTAAAATAATAATATTTTAACATTTTCCATGAGTAGTCTAGCCGGTCGTGTGACCATTTGATTTTTTGGCATTTTTACCGTTTGAGCAATATTTTGAGAAAATATTGAAAAACCAGTGTTTTTGCTCAAACGGAGGAGTTTCATGAGATGAAGGAAATAATAATAGTAATAAAATAAGGGATTATAGGGTGTGGGACCGGCCACGGCTAGGGCATGACCGGCCGGCTAGTAGGCCCGGTCCCGTGACACCTTTCCCTATTTTATATTATTTTTTCATTGTGTGAAGGAAATATGGAGAAACTGAGAGTTTTGCTCAAACGAAGGACTTTTCTCAAACAACGAAAATAATAAAATAGGTTAAAATAAAAATAAAGTATCGGAAGAGGGGGACCGGCCGTCCGGTGGGCCCGGTCCCACGCCTCTTATTTATTTTATTTTAATATTATTTTCCTCCCTATTTTGCATAGGTTCCTCGTTCGTCCATATTTTTGAATGCTCGTTCGTGTATTTGAGTGCTCGTTTGTGCATTTGAGTGCTCGTTCGTGCATCATTGTTGAGTACACTTGCACCATTTTATCCGGGCTTACTCGGTGGTGGCTCAGATGCCTGTACGTTGAATATTTATTACTAACCCATGGAATTCTACTAGGAAAAGCCATGAATTGAAGTAACGAAACATTATAAGGAACATATCATGTTATCTAGGAACTCAATTGATGAATCTTAAGACTAGAAATAATTAATTCATGGCTTTATACTAGTAGGCACGCTGTCTAGGAGCATTATGATTATTCGAAAATCGAGGTATGAGCTAGTAGAAGCGCCATACTCGTTCTGAATGTTTATTCTATATAATCAGGGAACATCGAGACATCCTGAAGACGTTATTGCTTTATACTAGTGATTAATACATCTAGGAGCCGTCCAACCATTTTTGATTTTATACATAAGTGATTAATGAAAGTGCTCAGTTGATGGAATATGCCGTGGTCTCAATTGAGAGACTGCATATTTATGTATGCTCTGAGAGACAATACACTCTGTTAGAGGTTCTTACGGATGACCTGAGAGGCAATACACTCAATCAGAGATCATCATGGCATGAGCTTTCATGCTTAAACGAGAGACACGAGTCTCAATATTCGTCTGATTACTGGATCAGGGATATGCAAGATTATGATTTTACGATTGTAGCCTTTGTCAAAAATTCACCATCAACAGCTTTGTTACAATTAATGCCCAGGTTGTCTTGTATGTTGCTGCTATAATGCAAGTTGTTCATTACCGAGAGAGGGGTCTTGTTGATGTTGATGTGGAACTAAAATGTCAAAATGATTTGCACGACAAGCATGGGAAATTTTTTGCTTATTAAAGTTGTTATCATATTTTGAAAGTGTTGCCTAAATATAATCCAGAAGTGTTAGCAAATATGCATCGTGTACCTGAAAGGTCACCATAACCTTCTTCTCCTTCAACACCAAGTTCACAACCATCTCAATCATCTCAAATTCAAGACAGGTTTGTTTCAGACCATGAAAAAAATAAGATTCTTGGTGCAAAACCACGGTCATGACCGACCGACAAAAAATGGTATGAGAGATAGAATTTGACAGGTTAGCAGAAGAGTTGGAAGAAAAACGTAACAAGATAAATTTGGAACAATAATTTGGAGGTCAAAATGAAGATGAAGATGATGATGAATCAGAACACGATGAAGTAGAACTACTTCATTAATTAATGTATAAGCTTTAATTTTAATTAGAATGTAATAGTTTGTGTAAGATGAATGAAGTTGAAGTAGTTTTTCGTTGCTCGGATTTTTAGTTACATAAATGGTTTGCATGAAAAAACACATAAAACTTAAATTAAATAACATCTCATTAAAACAAAAACTTGAAAACATCTCATTAAAACTAACCAACAGACCATTAAAAACTAACATCCCATAAGAGTTATGAGAAACTCCTTAAAAATTTGGAAATGCGTTTCGTATTCAAATTTTTTTTCCATCGTCGTCATTCGTCTCGAGTTTGCACTCCCAATTCAGCATCGGTGTCACCTCTAAGACGATATCGATTGACAATCTGTCTCATAGCTCTAAAATCCACAAGATCTTTTATGATAATGAATCGACAAAACAAAGCAGTCTGATTCCGGTTATGAGGATTACCTTTCTCTGTGCAGAATGTTTCATGAATTTACCCCAATAACTCATACTGGGTAAACCATTCATCCGTCGTTCTTCACCTCTCTTTGGGTAGTATATTACATAGTTTCTACAACGAGATAAATCTTCATCTTCAGTAAAGTTATGATCATCCATAAATTATCCAGAAAGTAGAGAATATCTTGAGTGAAGGTGTGATTTTGAAATGGATGAATTGGTAGGTATATATAGGGATTTTTGGCAACAGAGTCTAGGCCGCTCGATGCATTCTAGGTCGCTCGGTGCCTTATAGGTAGCTCGGTCAAGTGAAAAATGTAAACTACAACCTTAAACGATTCATACAATTTGGGTATTAACCATAATTTTGAAAACTCAAAACAATTCAAACAATTTCAAAACTAAACAAACAAACTTACAACAATCTAAAAAATAATTTAATCAAACATTAATCCATTATGTTAGAGCAATGCTCGGTCGAACTCGCAAGCGTTGCTATCTCAAGCTTGATTGTCAAGTTTAGTTGATCAAAACTATAATCTTGATTTCTAGTCTACTTATAGCTATGTCTCGGATTAGGATAGAATGTGTAGTTGAGCTTTAGACTTCACGGTGTTCATCGATTGAAGACAAAGATCTACTGAGGAGAGCTTGGAGGAACTTCATCAACAAAAGGTATGTGGAGACTAAAACTTATCTATCACTCAGAAGTCTATTCTACTTTATCTTCTAATGAGACTAAGTCGTATAGCTATATAGACTTTTACATTATACACATTTGATATTTTGAGCTGAGTTTATCCCGCTTATCTATTTCTCGAAATATGTGTTGGAAGCTTTTTGCTTTAACTATGTTCATCATTATTCTTGACGAATTTAGTTGGAAACAATTTATTTGTTGGAAACTAAATATTAAGTCAAAAGATGATCATGTGGAAATTTGCTTGAAACATCTTACATGATTTATGTGAGACAATCATTTGATGTCGACTTGGAAAGTTTCGTATTTATCATTCGATCACTTGAAAATTACTTGAAGCTAATAGTTTGTGTGAGATATCTATTGTCGTCTTCCAAGGATGTTTCAATGGTTGAAATGGGAGTTTAGAACAATCAACCATGTCTGGATACAACATGCTATGCATACCTAGTATGCGAACTGTATTGTTAAGATTCAGGTCCGGGAACAGTGTTTGCGTACCTAGTATGCAAACGGTTTTAACTGTCAAGGTCTGAGAACCTTGTTCGCATACCTAGTATGCGAATACCTGAGTTGGGTCCGGGACTGCTGGTCGCGTACCTTATATGCGAACGACTGGACAAGGCCAAGGTACGGAGCTGTTATTCGCGTACCTGGTTTGCAAACACAGTGGTTAAGTTCTAAAATCGGCTAAGTATGATTCTCATACTCATGAACTAAAATATTTATGAATTAAGGAATGCAATCTTTGCAAACCGTGAATTAATGTTCATGAATTGATTCTTGTATAAGTACTTTGTACGATTATGAATTAATCCGATTTTGTTTCAATTTTTTCATATATATTTCTATGAGATAGTGAACAATTGAACAACTCTATGAGGAACACAATTAAATGCATTTGATTATCTTTCATGATTGATTGATCATCATATTTGATCTAGAAGTTTTAGATGAATGTGGTTAAGACAAAAGTGTTCATATGGCTAACTGTTATTGAGCCAACTCAATATACACGTTTAGGTATGGTTACCCATATCTAAATGAAGGTATATTTCATTTGTGTCTAACAAGCTAAGACCATCTAACGATGGAGATTAATTGCTTTATTTCTAAGCAGACTTAGCTTGAATCTTAAATCAGGTTTTCATCTAATGGTGAATATTGAATGCTTTGTTACGAAGCTATCTTAGCTTTGATTGTAAGCAACCCTGATTTGAAAGACTATATAAGGGAAAACTCTAGCAACTGGAAAACCTAATCCCGACACTTTCATGTTTCCTAGTTGCGTACTAAATTCGATTCTCCTTTAACATGGATGGAGACTGAATGGAGGCTGGCTGACAGCACAACTGACAGCATGGATGGAGGCTGGATGGCAGCGCGGCAGAGTACTTAGATGGAAACTGGTTGGCAGCACCGCTGGCAACATGGATGGAACTTAGTTGGAAGCACCGCTGGCAACATGACTGGAAACTGGCTAGAAGCGCGACTGGAAATTTGGCTTCGACAGTTGACCGACGGTTGACATTTACAATTGACCAAGGGTTGACTTTTACCGTTGACCGTATGTTGACTTTGACTATTGACCGGTCGTTGACTTTACGAAACGCTGGACTAGCTGGTAGCTACGTCGGTTGGCTGGATGACATGCTTAAATGAGGGCCAAATGGTGATTCAAGTAGAAATTTGGCCCATTATGTGGCATTTTTACTCATGGTACAAACATCGCCCCCTCTTAACCTCCAACTTGTTGTGGGGTTAAGAAATTCTGTTTCTCTTGTTCAATGACAGTATTCGCCCCCAAGTGTGGATTATTGTTGTTGAAGTTGATGGAAACCCTCATTCGCTGTTTGCGAAAATCATAGCCAAGTCGCCCCCAAGTGAGGCTATTGTGATTGGAAGATCGATGGGCAGCAATTCAGCATGAACCATTATTGTAGACAAAAATTGGACTGAAGGCCGAACTGGTCTGGAACGGAAGCGTGGTACTAGCGCAGAGTAGCTGCATAAAACTGGAGTGCAATTATTGCGGGCGCGAGATGACCCGAACATTTACTGGTGAAACTGGATTGTAGTGATTGATGCGAAACGATTATATTGTTGAAAGTGAGCTGCAGCTGTTGATGCAAAACTGGGATGCAATGGTTGATGCGAAACTGAACTGCAGCAGCTGCGTAGAACTAGACTGGTAACAGTTGTTGGAAAAGACTTTGTGTACCGCTGGACCTCCTAGCGATCTTGGATTTAATACTGGTTTTGACAGCGATCTTCATATGTCGTTAATAGTTATATGAATCAGGATAACAACAACGATGTAAAATTAGACCATAACAGTTGTTGTGGAACTGGAATGTAATGGCTGCTGTAAACTAGACTGCGACAACCATATAAAACTGCTCTGCAGCAGTAATGAGTAAAACTAGACTGCAACAGTTTCGAGCAAAGTTGGACTGCAGCAGCTGCGATCAGCTGGACTGTAAGTGATGCGATCTAAGCTGCACTGCAATAGCTACGATCAGTTGGACTGTAGGTGCTGCGAACTAAGCTGAACTGCAGCAGCTTCGATCCGCTGGACTGCAGCAGCAACGAGCAAAGATGGAGTGCAGCAGCTTCAATCAGCTGCACTGCAGCAGCTACGATCAGCTAGACTGCAGGAAATGTGAGCTAAGCTGCACTGCAGCAGCTTCGATCAGCTGGACTGCAGGAGTTGCGAACAAAGCTGGACTGCAACAGCTTCGATTAGCTAGGCTGCAGCAACAATGAGTAAAGCTGCACTGTAGCAGCTGCGATTAGATGGACTACAGGAGATACGATCAGTTAGATTGCATCAGTTGTCGTGGTACTGGACTATAGCAGTTCGATCAACTGGACTATAAGAGTTGCGAGCGAAACTGTACTGCATCAGTTGCGAGCAAAACTGGACTGCATCAGTTGCGTCCAACTGAGTGCAGCAGTTGCGAGCAAAACTGGACTGCATCAGTTGCGTCCAACTGAGTGCAGCAGTTGCGAGCAAAACTGGACTGCATCAGTTGCGTCCAACTGAGTGCAGCATTTGCGAGCAAAACTGGACTGCATCAGTTGCGTCCAACTGAGTGCAGCAGTATCTTAGGAACTGGACTGTAGCAGTTATTAATGTTTCTATTTGCGATAATTTCATCAAAATATTAGGGTGTATGCTCGCCCCCTCTTAATCTTGTAACTCGTTCGAGGATTAAGAAGTTCGGGTTACCTTTTGTTTCGATTTCCAGCAGATGAATTTTGCATCGCATTTAGGTGCTACGTAACTCGCCCCCAAACGTGTGGAGTGTTACGCAGCCCGCCCCCAAAGAGTTACTTTAGACCATGAGGTGTTACATATCTCGCCCCAAGTGATGGTCATCCACGTTGAAGTGATATGCAACTCGTCCCCAGAAGATAGTGATGGTCATGCTGCTCAATGCTCGCACAAGGATGCACCGCCTTGCTGCATCTTTTTCGCACATAGAATGAAGTTGAAGGTGTCTGCTATCTGGAATCCGCGCAGGGGGCCAATCCCACTATTCCAGATGCGCGCAGAATTGAAATGTGTGCATCTCCACATGCTTGGCATGCGAAAATGCTCGCCACATTGTAGATGTCTCACTGAACAAAAGTATGCATGATTAGATAAAAAGATGCGAAAATATTTAAATTATATACGCACCATATTAAAAGTGTAATTGTGTGAGATACGACGTTATGATGTGAGTGGGAGGTAGCATCACACGGATACTATTCTGGTGAATGGGGGATAGCTTCGCGAAGACGTCATGCTGAAGAAGATGGCTCTAACAACTTGGTGCAATTAGCTTGGCGTCTCGTCTTGGTGATGACGACTTTTGGTTCGTGTCAACTGGACTTGTCTGGGAATATAGTGAACTTGTTGAACGAAAACAGGAATGCACTAGTTGCATTCAACTGGACTGTGGACGGTTGCCGTGGAACTTGACTACAGTAGCTGCGAACAGATAGACTATAACAGTTAACAGTAAAACTGGACTGCAACAGTTGCGATCAACTGGACTACAGCAGTTGCTGAGAAACTCGACTACATCGTTCGATCAACTGGACTGTAGCTGTTGTGAAGAAAACTAGACTGCAGCAGTTACGATCAACTAGACTATAGCAGTTGCTGAGGTACTAGACTACAACAGTTCGATCAACTAGACTGTAGCAGTTGTGAGGAAAACTGGACTTCAGAAGTTACGATCAACTGGACTGCAGCAGTTGCTGAGGAACTGGACTACAACAGTTCTATCAACTGGACTGTAGTAGTTTTAGCTAGCACCGAACATGAGCGTGTTGAGGTTTATGAATCGAACCATCACTCACGAACTTTGCACACGGGCATGTTGTAGATAGAAAATCATCGTAACAGTGTTCGCGAACATTGAATATGATATGTAGTTTTCACTTGATAGTGGTCGATGTGCTGCTCGGAACCTCAAAAATTATTTTTTAAAAAAAAAACTCATGATTTTTCACCTCCACGTTGTAGGGAATTGAAAGACGATTCCAACGAGCCAAAATTTACTCAATTCGGACTTAAAACGAAGAAGTTATTGACGAAACAAGATTTCCACTTAGCGAGCGCTATAGCTGACGTGGCACTGCTGACTGTACCACCTTGCTGACATGGAACTGTTGACAGGACCACCTTGTTGACGTGGCACTGATGACTGGACCATCTTGCTGATGTGGTACTGCTGACTGGACCGCCTTGCTGATGTGGCGTTGCTGACTGGACCACATTGCTGATTGACGCTGCTGATTGGACCACCTTGCTGATGTGGCGATGTTGACTGGACCACCTTGATGACATGGCACCACTGACTGGACGGACTCAGCTGACATGGCGGTGTGGCAGCTGATGTGGTTGAAGTGGGTGACAACTTCTTAGCGTGGGTTACATCTACCTTGACGTGGTTAACACAACCTCTGACGTGGGTTAACAGTACCTATGATGTGGGTGAGTAGAACCCCTGACGTGGATGAACGAGACCTGATGTGGTGAACAAAACTCCTGATGTGGGTGAACAGCACTACTGACGTGGGTGAACAGCTCTTCTGACGTGGGTGAACGTGATTGGCCGCCGGGGTTGGCCGCCTGCTTATTCCTGATTTTTTTTTGTTTGAAACTTCTCGCAACGCTTTTCATGAACTGTGGTATTTTCTTTCGGACTTTTTGTGACAGATTTTTGGAACTGTTGTCTTTTCCATCAAAGCTTCTTGCAACGCCTTTCTACTTGAACTTTCAGCAACAGTTTTCTATGGACTGTTGCCATTTCTTTAGAACTTCTCTGCAACAGTTTTCTGAAACGGTTATTCGAGGTGCTTTTGTTGACCTTTTCAGGAGCCTTTCGTGATGCTTTTTTGGAGGTTTTCTCTAGGATTTGCAAGCGCCTTGAGATGTAGACAACTAGACAACAGTAGTAATTTTGATATACTACAAACTCGAATATGCGGACGCTACGTTATCTGGGAAGCAAACTCTTCGAACTTTGGACTTGAACATGCTGCAGATCGAACATCCAGCTAACAGTTTTAACGATCTTTGTGGCGATACAGATCTGATGGCTTCTGAAATTGATAGTTTCAGCAAATCTCAAACTGCAAAGCTGGACTGCAGCAGTTGCGATCAACTGGACTGCAGCGATTGCGATTAACTAGACTGCAGCCTTTGTGATCAAAAATGGACTGCAGCAGTTACGATAAACTGGACTGCAACAGTTTTTGTTGACGGCATCCAATCTTCTTTCTCACGAACGCGATTTTGAAGCTTTCTGTACTACTTTTCTTTCTGGGAAAACACGATTCTTTTTCTGGTTTTCCCCTTAGTCGGCACCAATGTTTGTACCCAGAAATATTTCCAAGCACAGAACACGATGATTTTGGTGATGATGATGAAAACTTGGGTTAATAACACAAACAAACAGGAATAGCAGAGACACAAATTTAACGTGGTTCGGCAAGTGTTGCCTACATCCATGGACGAATCCCCGTAGGGAGAGATATTTTATTGATGTATTGATTACAATGGATTTTGATCCCTTTTGGGGTTTGCTGGTGTACTTTTATGTATCAGGGCGTATCCCCTTTAAGGTTGAGATTCTCATTTATTTATACAATTGAATACATGGGTTAAACCCTAATTTCGAGATAAACTTCCTCTGCAAGTAACTTGGCTAGGAAGACATCTGGAATGTTCCAGAACTTTCTCTGCAGCTTGGTCATCAAGTCATCCAGAAACTTCCAGAATCTTGTTCCAGGGTTTATGCACTGGATCGATGGAAAAGGGCCAAATCGACATGGGCTTACGGGTTTGACCAACGACCTTGACTTTGACTGGCAGGGTTGACTTTCACCATTGACTGCGACTATCGATCTTTGACTAGAGACATGGCTGGAGACTGGATGGAGGCTAAATGACAGCACAACTGACATCACTGATGGAGGCTGGTTGGCAGCGCGACAGAATACTTAGCTGGAAACTGGTTGGCAGCACTACTAGCAACATGGATGGAAATTGGTTGGCAGCACCACTGGCAACATGACTGGAAACTGGCTAGAAGCACGACAGGCAATTTGGCTTCGACAGTTGACCGACGGTTGACTTTTACCATTGACCGAGGGTTGACTTTGACCGTTGACCGGACGTTGGCTTTGACCATTGACCGATCGTTGACTTTACGAAACGCTGGACTAGCTGGTAGCTACGTCGGTTGGCTGGATGACAGGCTTAGATGAGGGCCAAATGGTGATTCAAGTAGCAATTTGGCCCATTATGTGGCATTTTTACTCATGGTACAAACACTTACCAACACATATTTCGAGAGATATGTAAGCGAGTTAAACTCAGCTTGAAATATCAAATGTGTATAAAGTAAAGTCTATATAGCTATGTGACTTTTGTCTCAATAGGAGATAGAATAGAAATAGACTTCTGAGTGATAGATGAGTTTAAGTCTCCATATACCTTTTGTTGATGAAGTTCCACAAGCGCCCCTTAGTAGTTCTTCGTATTCAATCGATGAACGCCGTGAAGTCTAAATCTCAACTACACATTCTATCCTAATCCGAGACATGGCTATAAGTAGACTAGAAATCAAGACTTATAGTTTTGACAACTAAATTTGATAAACAAGCTTGAGATAACAACGCTTGCGAGTTCGACCGAGCAGTGCTCTAACATCAACCTTATGAACTGCATTAACTATACGAACGTCGTGGGAAAAAAAGTCCAAATGACGATATAGGCCTCCCAAGAAAATAGGCGTGAGAGGAAAAGAAACACCTCGAGATAACAACACGGCCATCGGCATAAGCTCGCTCTTGATGGTATCCCGAGGACCGTACTGGAATACATCATGGCAAAGCCAGAACAAAATATAAGTTGCTAACTCGGCGCGAGGATTCTTCTCTTTCCTACGATGAGGCATAACCTCTTTATCAACCAACTGCGGAGCCCAATACTTGATCCAAAGTGGGAAGGAGGCGCGTCGATTGCACTTGAAAACTAATTCAGGACTTGTCCGCGCTGAAGGAATCGGTGAGCCATGAATTGCCTCATAGGCGCGGGTAGAACCGGCGAGCAAACTCTCCCCTATTGAGCGCGGTGAAGAGGACCTTTTATCCTCGAATGCTTTAGCTTTGCCTTTGGCAGCAGGTGACGGCTTCTCCTTCGTACTACCGCTTGTATCTTTTCCTTTGCTTCCCCATCGTATTGGAAACTGATCCTTACAACTTGCTCATTACGAGAGTCATCTTTGCAATCTAGCAGATAAGCCCATAACTCCCTGTCCTCATCATTCAGAGCTTCGAAGATGGTCGCCTCATTATATGAATGACTACCATGAATAGGAAATCCCATGAGAGCGACTACATCCTCTAAAACTATGGTGGCTTCCCCCCACGCAAAAAACAGGGTATGGACGGAAGACGCCCAACGACAAAAAAGTTGCGTCATGTCACACCTACATTTAACCACTTCTCGCTTAAGGGATAGGTTTATGGCCTCTTCAATACCTGCCAAGCGAAGAACGGCTACATGATCTGGATTGGAGCGGATGTAAGACATCCAATGCGTCCATATGGCGGGTGTTGCAGATGAGGAACAAATCTCAATGGCAGGGAGATCATAATCGCCACGGTGAATAGCCATATGCGGAACTTTCTTAAACGAAAAGGTATCTAAAGTATTCACCTCAGGATACATGAGCCATCCGGGAGCATAAGGATAAGGTAATACAGAGGGGTTGAGAAGGCGTGGAACAAGGACGTCGTCCATAGGAAGGACGCGTTGACCACCACAGAGTCCTCTCAATTTAAACGCGCGCTTCAGATCAGGGTTGCTTGTGATTTCACGAATCGTATACGACTCGCCATCTGCTGGTACTGGTATATGCAATTATTCTTAAGCCGCGTATTCTGTTTTTTCGGAATCAACGCTCATCACTTCCTCGGACTCCTCCTCCTCCTCTCTCTCGGATGAACTATTACTGGTAGAATCGCTGGACATGGCGCGTATGTGATGTGTTTACAATGGGATGAAAATAAAATGACAAGGTAAAACAAAGAGAAGGAATAACCTAGTAAGTATATATATAGGAAATCTAGGGACTCGAACGTGGCAGTTATAAGGGGAAAAAAGAAACTGTAAAGTTACTCACACGTCGCGGAAGACAACCCGTCACTTAGAGACGTGGTGTTAATAAAAGGAATTCCTCCTTTCTATCTAGGGGATGAGATGCGCATGAAGAAACCGATTGACTATCCGGTCATTTGACAATTAACCCAATAGTCAGGAGACTAATGTTGATAAATGAAAATTATTACCCCTTAACAGGGCTAGGAAGCCCCTAAAGGGGAACCAAGCCCAACATAAAACATGGGGGCTTGGGAACCAAAACCCAAGTCCATTAAGAAGTATTCATAAGGAAGAAAGGATAAGGAGGGAATTAATGGAAAATTAGAAGGTTATACTAGAAGGAATGTCATTAGTGGTAATTAAAGAGGTTTAGGACATGTGGCATGATGTCATAAAAGGAATGACTTTTGGAAAAGTCTATAAAAGGAGGTACATAGTACAATGGAAAAAAGTTCTCTCTAATACCATTCCTAGAAAGTGTTGTCATTAGGTGTGACTAGGACGGGTAGAACAAAAATCATATCCACCCCTCAATAAACACGACTGTACCTTAATCGGTATGTAACGGCTTAATATAGTGTGGTGTTCAAATCTGGACTAGGTCCCTGGATTTTTCTGCATTTGTGGTTTCCTCGTTAACAAAATTTCTGGTGTCTGTGTTATTTCTTTTCTGCATTATATTTGTTTATATAATTGAAATATCACAGGTTGTGCGTAGTTCAATCAGTTGATAAATCCGACCTTGTTTGTTGGATATAACTTGATTGACACTTGGGAATTGGTCTTTGGTACCTTCCAAGTTATTTCTCATATCAATCAGGCTCACGGATTTCTATCTGCTCGATTTGCTGATTACATTGAGAAATTGAGATAAAGCTCTTTGATATATCTCTTGATTGAGCTCGCTTTTAAGTTGGTGCTCTCCGAATTATATTGGAGTTTAGTCCATACAGATTGCCGAACGAATTATTGGGTGTGGTTTTTATACCACTGCTTTTTCACATACGCCCTCTCATTCTTCCAAACTCATGCCACATATTCGCTTTCAGATCATCCCTTAACCTGTCATACAAAGTTTTGTTCTCAGTGTGATGAGTTATTTACGCGTAGTACCTTGCAGGTAATCCTCTTTCTAGTTGAACCTCAGGCTTATTACGACGGGTTTCCTGAATTACCATGTTATGCATAATTATGCAAGTGAGTATAGTATTATGCATTTTACAATCACTTAGACCACGATAAGGCCCACGAATAATGACGAACTTCCGATTTTGAATTCCAAAAGCCCGTTCCACATCCTTCCTTAATTTTATTTCTCTACTATTAAAATACGTGTACGAACAACCCAATTCGCTGATAGGGGGCTAATGGTAAAATTGAACTAATTCCATCTGCAAGAGAATACCAATGAGTGTAACAATGACCTTTGATAGTGAAGTTTAATTTATGACTAATTCCATAATTTAAATCTCCAAACAAAAACGACTTATGCAAAACATTTATGTCTTTCTAAGATCCCAGAAGATTAAAAAAAAAACATGTGATATCCAACAATCATAAGAAGCAGCAGCTTCAGGGATAACGGTTGGTTTTGCACCGTGACCCTTATACTGACCAACCCAATAGGTAGGGCAACCAGTCCATACCCAATGCATGCAGTCAAGACTACCCAGCATTCCTGGAAATCCCCTCTCCTGATTTTTCTTTAATATTTCTTTAACATCTGTATCAGTTGGTTTTCGTAAATAGGCTGGACCAAAATGATTAATCATTGTTTCGCAAAACAATGCAAGATACTTGTATGCAATTGTTTTGCCCATACGAAGATACTCACCGCCAGAATCCGGAGGTTTGCCATAATCTAAAAGCCTTACAGATGAAGTAACCTTTTGTTCAGGACTATGACTTCTAATATTGAGTGCATCATACCAATAATTAAATTGAGGTTCTACCTGACAAAGCTCACCAATAATCTTTAACACCAAATGTCGGGGCATGCAGAATCGACGTTGGAAATCTTCATCAGAGAACACACAATCGGGAAGAAAATAATCTAACATCAACTTGTCGTGGAATTCTTCCCTTCGTCGATACGTGTATCTTCTTGTGAATACTTCTCTTAGCTCTGGATCTCTAGGAGTCTGCCCCGATGAATATAGCTGCAACACAGTGTTGGTCAGTTCTCTATCTTCATCTGACTCGTCATCCATTTGTCGCATCGCGTGAACGAACATTAGCTGTTGTGATTCAAATCGATCCGTATGAATACACACCTCTTCATTAGAATCCATTGATTAATGAAACTGAAAATAAGTAAACCGAGGATTAAGGTGGAACAAAATAAGATGACAGTTAATTGATGAAAAAACGAGGTGTAGTTAATTTGAGTATAATGGGGTAAATATATAGGGTGGGATGGGGGAGATAGCCGTTAGACCATTATTTATCAAGCGATGAAATCTCCATCGAGCGGTTTTGACTAAACCGCAAGGGGCAACGGTGTAGTCTCCACCGTTCGATAAAGACTCCATCGCTTAACAATTTTACCACAGTAGCGCGGCCAATTTGCGGGACCACCTGGCATGGCACATGAGTGAATTAGCCATCCCAGAAAGGCTAAATTTTGTGGGTGCCATTATCATTTACTGGGTTTCATTTTTGGACTGCTCAGAACTCTTTCGAGCATCTGAATCCCAGAGGGCAGAGAGATCGATTGAGAGTTGAGACAGAGAGATATAGAGAAATGGGTAGTCGATTATGGAGTGGTGGAGTTAAGAAATTGATGAATGTTGGGATTTACAGGGGGGAGTCATTGGCATCATCTAGGTATTTTTCTTCTTTGTATCATACAATAGAAGCAGTACCAAGAGAATATACAGGAAACAAAATAGCAGCAAAAGATAGAGCACAAGGAAGAATACCAACAGTAGTGTTTGCAAAAGATCAAAGTGATCCAAACAAACCCGTTTCAAAGAAACTACTATTGACTACTGAGAGAAAACAAATCAAATCAATTCTTGAAACTGTTGAGCTTCCATTCTTTTGTTCTACTCGTTTTAAGCTTCAGATTCGTGCTGGTTCTGGGTCTTCTCATACTCTTGATTCTGGAACTGTTCTTCCCATCAAGGTAATGTTTTTTTTTTTTTTTTTGTCCTTATAATTTCTTTTTAATTTTGAGGGTTTTATTTAGGGTATATATAATGTTGTATACTTACAGGTTCATAGGGATCCTGAGACTGGGAGAATCTTGAATTTGGTATTGCTATGGGCAGAAGATGGAGTTAAGGGTTTTAGGGTTAATGTTCCTCTTGTTTTCAAAGGAGAGGATATTTCCCCTGGACTTAAGAAAGGTTAGTCTTCTAATTTATATGTTTCAATATATGAGCATACTGTGTTTGTTGAAATGATTGAATGATATTGTAGATTATATACATTTTTGTAGAAATGGCCTTCATTTTTAAATGTGGTTAGTACAAAATTGCCAGTCATGTTAATTCTCTAATAATGATAATGTTTGTATCAATCATTGTGGTGTGCACAATGTGTGTGATTTGTTGGGGCATGGAGAGAATTAGGGCAAGGGGTACGTTCTCTTGGTGTGTTGACTGTTCGACTTAAACATCACCTACTACCATGCTGGTGATACATTGTTTTACTGTATCGAGTTGAATTACAGGCTACCACTTGCAACTTCTTTACTAGGAGTTGAGCATCTGGTTAGGTATAAATGTATGAGCAGCTAATTTGAAAGATCTTTATTGCTTCCTAGCATTGTCTGGTTAGCTTTTGAATTTGAAGAACAGCATAATTCACTTGTTGTTGTTATGTTATCTGCACTGAGTCCTGTTGTATCTATCTCCTACTTATCCCCTTCATATCCATGGTACATTATGCAATCCTAAGGAGTGTGTTTTGTGTAGAGTGGCTATATATTCTCCTACTGATTTATGAGAGACCTGTTAACTTCCTTTACCTATGATGATCTCAGTCTACTGTAAAACTCGTTTTCGTTAGCACTCTTTATGTATTGTCTCTTCTCATTTTGACCAATCACCCTCACTCTTTTTTGTTTCATGGAAACAGGAGGACATCTGCAAAGACTAGAGACTCATCTTAGATGTGAATGTGCAGCTGAGCTCATTCCTCCAAAAATTGAAGTGGACATTAGCAAGCTAGATATCGGAGACAAACTTCACTTGAAGGATATCGGTGTTAGTCCATCGTTGAAGGTTTTGACTAAGATGGAGAACTTGCCAATATGTAAGGTCATTTCAGCCATGAAGATGGAAGCAAACAAGTTGAAAATGGAAGCATACAAGTTGAAAAAGGAAGCAAAGAAGTTGAAAGAGGAAACAAATGAGTTAAAAGAGGCAGATCCTGCAGTTATCTAGAGAATGCTGAATTTTGCAGTCAGCATATGCATCTCTATTATCCTTAACTAGTAAGTAGAACTCTCTTCCTCAATATATATTGTTGGTCTCCTTATTCAAAACATAAGATTATAAGTTAGCGTGGCTGAATTTTGTGAGCAACAGACCTATAGTGTTTTTTCCCCTTCTTGTTGATTATGTATACTGTCACTCTGCATCTTTTTATACCTCATCTTTAAGATCGACGGTCTCCGTTTTAGTTGTGGCTTGTAATATCAGCACATACAAACTTATCTGTACTCCCTTATTCTTATAAATATGTGTCATGCCATTCTATTGAAAACTTCGAAATCCAGTGACTGTATGTTGAGATACACCTAGTAATAAAGCACTATTATTTTATTATTATTTTTTTTTTTTGAAGGAAACAATTATTATTTGTTTTTCAGAGCTTACTAGGATCACCAAAATCTATTACATCCAACTGATAATGCAGATTAGTTACATGAAACCTCTAGTTTCTTGTAGATATGGTTATTGATGATCAAGTGATGGATGGAAGTATGGAACTGTTGGGAAGAACCTGTAAGTAGGTAGTGAACAAGATAACTGATATTTCTGTTTCTTAACCGTATCTGATATTCGAATTTGGTTGTGGAACCCAAGCAGCTAGGAATACAGGATCTTTTTGCTGATAAGAACCGAGTCCAGTGTTCTGTGGTAGGATCTTTTGTAGATTTTGGAAGTACTTGGGCAACATATAGTGTTTTCGCTTTTCTACTGTAAGGCACATGACATTGGTAGAACCCAACTCGCTAGGTGTACAGGATCTTTTTGCTGATAAGAACGGTGTCCGTGTATTGCCAGTGTTCTGTGGTAGGGTCTTTTGTAGATTCTGGACTAAGTATTTCTGCAACATAGTGTTTCGGCTTTTCCACTAAAACGCAGATGATGTTGAAGCAGTAATCAAGCACTTGGTCACTAGGCTGACTTTCTCTCTATTTCTCACTCGGTTGAGTTTGGTTACCTAACTTAAGAAAAATACAACCCCTTTGAACAATTCAGACTTGATCCAAAAGCAACACCAACTTCATTAAAAGGGTAACGCACTTTGCTACACACACATTCAAAGCCTAATGTCTCTTATGTTCCCCTCATTCAGACTTCCATGAAACCAACACTCTTTAAAGGAAGCTTTTGTCCTTTTCTTTTAACCTAGAAGAACTTCTAAAGCAAGAAAACTACTAGGCACACTCAACTCAGCTTAACACCAGTTTCTGACTAATTGATCCATAAACCAATTAGGAAGCTGTAGTTGTTGAAGCTAAGTGACAACAACCTTGATAAGGTTGGAATGAGTCGATCAATAATGAGAATGACCTTTGCAATTCTTTTGCTGGACAGAATACTAGTAATTTATATCACTAATTAGCTGGAAAGAAAAATATAATCATATAGAGACTTTGACAAAAACATCTTGCACATTAGACTTGTTTTACCTAACATATTTTTCTTTACAAAGGTTTGATGAATCATGTTTTTCAGTTTCCACACATCCTTTTTCTGTCCAGTTATTGTTTGAATTTGACCATTTCAAAGTTGTAGTAGTTCAATCCAAAGTCATCTCCTTAGACTCAGCAATCCAATCTGTGGGTTTGAGAATTTAGTGGACAAGGTGAGTACCGTACAAGTTTGGGGTCCCTTAAGACTGCAAAATCAACTTCCTTCTTCAAAGTCTACCTTTGAGCAGCTCACCTTCATTAAAATACTACTGGTTAAAAATGATCAGAACATTTTTTTTCTCCCTGAAGGAGAAATGAATGGGTTGTACGTGGAAAGCAACCTCAGTGTAATGTAAACAGTTAATGGTGCTAAAGTCAAAGACCATGCGGTCAGAGTGGTTGACCCACGAAGGATGTAATGCAGACTCAAAACATTGAACTAATGTTGATGATATTTCGTATTCTTTTACCATTGTCCCATAGTTTACGGCATGTCCCATCCCATTCATGTAATAAATGAATCGAAGAACCCTAATTTGTCAAAGGGTGCAGTTGACTGTTTAGCTATTAAAAGCATTTTTCACTTTGTGGGTTTCAACTATAAGCTTGATGAAATTTGAGTTGAGATTAAAAATTGACTCGGACAGGAAAATGATTTTAACTCTTTGTTGGATTAGAGTGTATGTCTGTCTTGGAAGTCAGATGTTTAACTTATAAAATAAACAATGATGGCCTCATGGGAATAAAAGAAAGGAGACCAGTGGACAAAACCTAAAACGAAGTTCCATGCAAATGTTTGTATACAACGTAAAATAACAGCATAAGGAGGACTTATCAAGAAGAAGATTGATTAAGAAAAGACCTATGAAATTTCTGAAATGTGATTCTCAAGACATG
The DNA here is from genome assembly GCA_023531105.1 of Papaver atlanticum. Lineage (NCBI taxonomy): Eukaryota > Viridiplantae > Streptophyta > Magnoliopsida > Ranunculales > Papaveraceae > Papaver > Papaver atlanticum. The sequence continues at coordinate 5,715,716 of JAJJMB010011896.1, forward strand.
AGATGTTTATGTGTCAAACAAAAGATAAAATCATATTCCAATCTTCGCATCACATGAAACAAACACGTATTTTATTTAATCGATAAAGAATTTGAGGCTGACGAGTTTCGAGTTCTGATTGATTATTGGTGTCATCCTTATGAGACTTTACCACTGTATTTACAGAAACACAGGCAAAACAAACAAGTACTTTGAGAGCTAAAACATGCAACTTGTTGTTAATGGTATTGCTAATCTGTGAATCGGCTGAATTCGTCTATAGGCTAAAGTCTAATTGTTATCGCTATTTTAAGTTCTCGCCTGTTTACATTTTGATTTAATGACAACAGGCTTACCATTGCATCACGTAATCCAAGAGTTTACACGGTTTGTTGCATAATGACACAGTAGTGTGTATTATACAACGCTGTTTGAGTGACCACATTCGTTCATAATTAAATTTTATATACTTAAATCTTGAGAAAGTCCAGATTGGAAAGCAATATGTCCATGTTTTAAAGCAGTACTAAGCCTTTCTTTAGCTGAAATTTTATCCAACTTTTAGTAATAGTTTAATTGATGATTAAGTGAGCATCACCTTTGTGAATTGAATGAGTCATTTATTTGTCACTCACATGCAAAATAAGATGATCTAGCAGTGTGAACATTAGAGGGTTGACAATACAAGCACAAGCAGGCTGTTAACCTGTTACTATCTTTGATTAAGCATTTTTGGAAGAATCTTGTCATTTGTAAACCCAATCTATGGCTGCTGCTCTTTTTTCTGTGTGCTGCTGACAGATAAACTAGCCAATATTTTGTGAGCTAGTATGGTGTAAAAAGAAGTATTATTGACTTTAGAGAAAGGGAAAGCTTCCTTTTAGATAGTTAATTGCTGTACTGAAAAGTGACATGTTACAGGATAGATTCTGTGTTGAAGGATCTAGTAATAATTCCGCATCCTAATTTGGAAGTTAGGATTTTCAACCCAATTGGGAGTTTTTTCCTTTTTTTTTAGCCCCGAGAACTAAATATTTACTTAAATTTTACTTTTGTAGAAACTACAATATAAAGGTTTTCCTGCTGGAATTTTGGATTACAAAATCAATTGATTTTTTTTTTGCTACATAATTAAAGAATTACTGCTAAAATAAACATCCAAATTTACAACTAGATTGCGGTCCCAAAGCCAGCAAAACCGTTAAAATAAATAGCTACATGCTAATTAGCATAATATGAAATATGTGTCAGATGACCATTCTACCGTGTAATCAAAAGAAGGCTTCGATAAAAATTTAGTCCAGCTCATTTCTTCGCCAATTTATTTGCTACAAAGTTTGTCTACGTGTAGCCATGTCTGACTTTAGAGAGTGAACCATAATAACAATCTTAGATCATCTTGCCTAACTATCTAAGAAAGTTTTCCCACTAAAAAAACTAATTACAACCTTGGCTTCAGATTGAAGCAACAAACACTCATTACCACCTACTAAAACCCATTAATTCCAATGTTTTCCAGGAGTTTACTTAATAAATACTTTTATAGATTTGTAGAGATTTAAAGAGAGTCACGGAAATTAATAACTTTCTGGAAGTTGTATAAAAGTGATCATAATCTTGCAGAGTTATCTAATATCTTACAAAGAATAATTTTATATGCATCTATGATATATGTTTATCTATTATATATTTAATAAATAAAATCAAAGAGAATAAATTTAGATTTTCTTGGAGTCTTCCAAAATCTTACATATTTTGCAAGAATTTCATTAAGGCATACACAAAAGTTACCCAAAATCTTGAAAATAAGTTGTCAGAATCTTGCAACAATAAACAACAACGTTAGATTATCAAAATAAAATATAAAGAACCGAATCAAAACGACTCTACCACAACAACTTGACAAGGGTAGAATCACAGGTTTAACCAGTTGTCCTTAATACATTAGTTCGCTGGTATACTCAAGATGAGTAATGCTAAACCCCAATGTGCAAAGATGTGTCTAGGATAAGACTGCCCGATATAACTTGTGTTAGCACAACACAAGCTACCCACTCTTGAACTTAGCAACAAGCACCGGAAGTAAATAAACGAGCAAAGCGTAAAAAAAGCAAGAAGATGTGAAAAGAAGACGGGATAATAGCCACTTCTGGATGCGAGTTTTCAACAAAATTTGAGTTCTTATTTATAGGAAAAAGTAAATCTAGGGTTTCAATTTTCTCGTACAACAAGTTTTAGGTTTCTTGTAACTCAGTTGACTATAGTTCATGAACTAGGTTCGCCAACTGCTAGCTAATTAATCCAACTTATAAAATTCAATTCACCACGGTTCGCCAACCGAGTTCGTGAATTCGTGAACTGGGAAAGATAAACTCGGAAAAGGAAATCTCATATGGCATGTGTTGGGCCATGTATCGTTTGTGCACCCATTCTACCCACGTTTGTCTAAATATTCATAAGGGAATAGTTTTATAGTGGAGTTACTCTTTAGTTTTACCCAATGAGGGACTAAAGGTTCATTTCATTCGCTCACAAAATGAGTAAGTATCCTTAGACCCTTTGGTCATTAGATCACACCAAGGCCAAAAAATTCTTTTATAAACTCATTTTTTCCAACATAGGTAAGTATGCAAAGTCTTTCAATTTTCAAGTTTACAACGAGTAACACAAACTTTATAAAGACATTTTTACAATCTATAACCAGTAACACAAACTTTGAAAGAGATTTTAAAAGTAAACAACCAATAATATAATACTTTGGAAATCCTTTAAAGTCTTTAGAAATCACTAAAAGTATTTATTGAATAAACCCCCGTTAATAACTGTAATGGTCTCACCAATAAAATTTTAAGCCGGTCTTGATCCTCCACATTAAGCACCTATAACCTCTCCACAACCATTTTTGACAATAAAACCATAGCAAAGATTTCCAGGGTTCCCTCTGGAGGAACCATCACAACAAATAAAAATTAAATTTGGATTTGGCAATTTAAAAACGCATTTCACTACATTCATCTCTATAACACCTCTGCATCTAATACTTGAGAACTTCAACACCTCTAAGTCTTAAGACGAGTTCCACATTAATATCTTTAATCTATTACTACCATCATGAATGAGCTGGATAACACTGAGTTTAACCTTAGGTAAAAAAAAGGAATAACTGCTTCAAAAGCCGTTTTACTTGCTGTGAACCATGACTCCACCATTAAACTAAAGGCTGCAACTCTTCATACTTTCCTTTATGATAGCGCTTATGTTTTCACCAATATTAAGTTATAGCTTTTGGACTACTGCTCTCTTCGTACTTTCCTTTATGATAGCGCTTATGTTTTCACCAATATTAAGTTATAGCTTTTGGACTACTGCTTTTAGTACATGTTTGGTTGGTGGGTAACGAATATAGTTTTCAAAGGAATGTAACTCAGAATTTATTTATTCCCTTTGAAATAATATAATTATGTTACATTAAATTTTACATAACATTTATTTTGTTCTCATAACTCATTCGATGAGATGCAGGTGGTGGAGCAACTGCCAACAAAAAAAGGTTTAATCTATCAACACCTTAAGGATGTCGAAATAACCTTAAAAACAGAAACTTTTGTTTTTCCATAATGGCCACACTAGAGTTCTTTGTTCCTGCAATTTCAAGAACAAAATAGGTTAATGATTTAAAAGGTTGAATTTTTATCACCACTTAATAGTCAGTTTCATACCTCATTCTTGATTGATTTGCATTACGAAAGCTACAAACTGCACTACTTCTCTGCTGGTTATCTGAAAATGAGCCGACAACGATATTGGATAACACATTCTCGGGTTTCCAGGCTCTGCGACGAACTTGTCATGAATGCTCTGCCAGACACTATGAGACTTTAGGGGATTTGTACATGCAGATGACATAGGTTGTACAAATAGGTAAATCTTCTTCTTGAATAAACTTAGGACCATAAACTATAAATTGAGCCATCTTTCAACTATTGCGGGATTAAAAAAAACTCAACGAAGATTAAAAGAAATCAAAATTGAGCGGTTGAATCAACTATCTGTTAGCAGCTAGATAACTACCGAGCGGGAGTGAATGTGCTGTAAAGAATCTAGATTACTATCGAGCGACAAAAATTATGTCGCAAAACAACATAAACTACGTCCCACGACACAGTGTACTCTTTGCCGCTAAGTAGAAACTCTGTCGCGGTTCACAAAAAACGGTCTAAAATCACTTAGTTTCTAAACGCCAGCTTGCAGGTGTCGCTGTAATACCTTTGTAAAGATCGGGACATTGACTCTGTATTTCGGTGAATATCGGTAAAATATTGGCGAATATCGATAAAATATCAACATCTCGGATAAACACCGAAACCGATGTTATCTCCTGTGTCTCGGTCATCTCGGCCGAGATTGACTACATTGCTCCGCCATCTGAGTGGGGATTAAAAAAACCAACTAACTGGCACTACACAAGTGAAAAGAGAGTCGGGTAAAAACGGGTAAACACAAAACGAAAAAGCCTCATATCGGTGGGGTGGAAACAAAGCAGGTCGTTTGTAAACCGCGTGCGTGGCAAACAGACAAGATTTTTGTGAGAGAAAAAGAATTTTATTTATTTTTATGTGGAAGAAGAAGAAGTTCGTTAGTTCCCCTGTAATTTCTGTCTTTTTATTATTTTCCTTTCTATCTCTATCACCACCACCATTTTCTCCTCCTCTTTCTGAAAGAAAAACAAATGAAAGATCTAAAAACCAGGGTTTATAATGAAAATCTAAAACCAGAACACTTAAACCTACCATGTTTTCAAACCCTTTGAAATGCCTTGGTGGCAGAAAGGTTCTTCTTCCTCATCCTCCTCAATCAAATCTTCATCTTCATCACCATCTTCTTTTTCCATTAATCACAACACATTAATAACAACACCATCATCAGAACATCAACAACAACGTATCAATAGATTTCATCAACAACCAAGACTTACTCGTCAACGTAAACTCAGACATTTAAGAGAGATTGATGTAGAGGATAATAATCAACAACGTTTTATTAGATCTGGAAGTTGGACTGTTACTTCTCCTTCACCTTCTTCTGTTGGTTCATCTTCTGCTAACAATAATAATAATAATACTTCTGGTGTTCCTCAACCTTTACCTTTACCTTCTGATTATAATTCATTTCTTCTTCGTCGTGGTGATTCTGAATCCAGATTACCTCTTCCTTCTCCTAAAGAAGATTTTTGTAGAAAAGGTGATGGGGGAGGTGATGAGATTATTGATAGAGACAACAACTCTATGCGTGGAGATGGAAATGGGGATGGGATTGATTTTGGTTCTTGCATAGGGAGGTAAGAATTTTTCAATTGAATACTAATTTCATTGATATAATGAGAAAAATTGGTTCTTTTTCTTTAATTTTAGATTGCTTATATGAAGATCAAAATAACAATTGGGAATTGTTTGAATCATTACACTTGTTCAAATAGGAAAAATTATATTGGTTTGTGTTTTTAGATCTCAAAACATAGGGCATGGAGGTTTATTTCATTTGTTGTTGTTAGGTGTGTTGATTGGGCGAATGAATCAACAGTTGATAATAATGAAAGCTAAGTTATTCTATATTTATTTATATGAATGAATATTGGTATGTTGCAGCAGGTTTCCTGACCACCACAAGGGTCTAGATCATGGTGACAATCAATCTGGGAAATCTCCAAATGGGCGTGGTGGTAAGAAGGTTGATGTTGGGAAAGATCAAAATAACTTCTTGTTGAACTTTCCTGCTAAGAGTGCACCAGCCAGTGGTTTATCAAGCCCTGTACTTAGTCCTCGAAGAATGAGTACTGGAGATTTTGGCTCAACTTTTGTACCTTCTCAAGGACTTCAGACTTGGTCAACCCAAGAATTTGTTGCTGCTGATATCCTTAATCCAGGATATTCTCATCGCGCTTCACCAGAAAATATTTTTGCTAGTCCCGATCTTTCTCCACTTCCTAGTCCAAGAGCAAGAAGTCCCGGATGGAATCATCTGAAAAGTCCATCCGGACCGTCATCACCACTACATCACAAGTCATCATTAGACAGCAACTCTACAATGTCATCGGCATGGCATGACAATAGTGGTCATCAAGTCACTGGTCACCGCCTGCCCCTTCCCCCAGGAGCTGCTATGCCTTCAATGTCAACAAGTTCTGTTCCTCAAAATATAGTAGCTAAACCCGAGGCACCATCCATGACTAATCAATGGCAAAAAGGAAAGCTCATTGGACGTGGGACATTTGGCAGTGTTTATGTTGCTTCCAACCGGTATGCAGTTATAACCCTACGTTTCTGCTTCTGTCTTTTTTCAGTTGAAATGCAAAATAATAAAGTGTTCTTCTGCACAGGATAACTGGAGCTTTATGTGCCATGAAAGAGGTTGACTTAATTCCTGATGATGCCAAATCAGCCGAATGCTTAAATCAATTGGAGCAGGTTGATATTTACTGCGTCCATTGCGTTCTTTTTAAGACAGCATCCTATCCACTGAATTGATGGTTCTATTACTTTTAAAACCTGATTTTATTATGAGCAGATTCCCATAATTGTTTTCATTTTTGCAGGAGATTAAAGTTCTTAGCCAATTGAAGCATCCAAATATCGTGCAGTATTATGGCAGTGAAACAGTGAGGGTTTTCTTTTGTTTATTCATTTTATTCACGTTGATCCCATATTTACCATTTGCAGTTTATGTAAATTCGGAGACTGTTATTTTCAATGTGCAGGTGGGAGATCACTTTTACATATATCTTGAATATGTCCATCCTGGATCTATCAATAAATACGTGCAAGAACATTGTGGAGCTATGACTGAGGACATTGTTCGCAATTTCACTCGTCATATCCTCTCAGGGTTGGCTTACTTACACAGCAAAAAAACTGTCCATAGGTGACATTCCTCATACTATTTATTTAACTCTATGAGCAGCCTTTTCTATTTTGATATTGATTGAGAGGAAATTGGTCCCTGTATTCTTTTAGGGACATCAAAGGGGCAAATTTGCTTGTTGATGCTCATGGTGTTGTTAAGCTTGCGGATTTTGGGATGGCAAAACACGTGAGTTTAGAACTTCTTCTCTCCTGAAACCTTTTTCCTGTATCTTTTTCTTGGCCGCTCATGTAAAGCTTAAGTTCTTGCATTTTATAAATATTCTTTTGTTCTTTCGTTCTTCCAAAGTGAGTTAAACAGTTACTCTGTTTTTGATTTGAAAATTATGGAATCTGTCTCATGTCCAGCTTAATGGGCACGCAGCTAATCTCTCGATGAAGGGTAGTCCATACTGGATGGCTCCAGAGGTATTGCATGTCTGCCTCGTCTTGGTAAAATCTCAGAGAGATGACTCATTACTAAACACTGATTATATACACGCAGGTTATACACGCTGCTTTGCAGAATGATTCTAATAGTGATGCTGCCCTTGCTGTTGATATTTGGAGCTTGGGATGCACCATTATTGAGATGCTTCAGGGGAAACCTCCTTGGAGTCAGTTTGAAGGGGTAATAACTTGGCTTAAGCTTCAATGGCTAAAAAATAGCATTTCATGGTTATATATGTTCACAATTTTCGAGCGAGTTACCCAGAAGAATTTGAAACGCATGCTGGGAACTTTATTTGTGAGCTGTAACTTGTAATAATAAATTTATGATAGGCTGCCATTTTTTCTTAAGGATGTGTTTGCTAAACCAGTTGGAATTGACTGGAAAGCCTTTTAGGGGGTTTTCAGGGCATTTCTGTTCGTGGGATGGTTTTTCTTAAGGATGTATTTGCTAAACCAGTTGGAATTGATTGGGAAGCCTTTTGGGGGGTTTCCAGTCCATTTTTGTTTATGGGATGGTTTTCTGTTAATAGTGATTAATTTAGCTTTCTGGTCATTTCTTTTGGGTTGATGCCCTATGGGTTTTGCTAGCGTGTTTTTGCTTTCTGTTGGTTTCCCGCTATAAAAACTTTTTAACAAAAGAGTCCTCAAGATTATCTCTGCGGTTTGGTTATAGGGGGACCATCAGTTTATCTTTATTTTTGTTGCTAGGACTAGTTTATTTCAAGGGCAATAGGAAGTGTTTTTGGGTTCGAGGACTAAATATGTTTAAGGTTTCATGTATATCTTATTTATACTGTCTTCACAAAAAGTTAAGTTGATTACTTAAAGCTTTTATGCATGCAGGCTGCAGCTTTGTTTAAGGTTTTGAGAGAGAACCCACCAATACCAGAAACATTATCACCAGCAGGCAAGGATTTCCTTCAGCTTTGCTTCCGAAGAAATCCTGCAGAGAGGCCATCTGCAAGCGTGTTATTGGAACATGGCTTTCTGAGAAACTCCAATCTCTCAGAAGTTACACCAAACTCCCATCGGCCAGAAGTTCCATCAAACTCCCATCGGCCAGAAGTTCTACCTTTAGCCCAGGCCTTTTCAGGGATGCGAATGGCTGTAAGTCTCAGCTTTGATTTTCCTCTGTTTGTTTTTCGCAGAACCGTGATTTGTATCATTCATGATGTTATCCATTTTCTTACATTTACAGGATGGAGCACATAGTGCTACAGAATTGACTAAACATAGAGTCGATTTGCTACTTTCCCCAGCTTCACATACTTCTTCAAAAGGTCAAATGCTACTTAATAATAGGTAAGTTTCTTCTATTACGTGGAGACCCTAGGTTCGTTCTAGACTCTCATATTACGTGGTATCAACTTCAGTTTACATGCATGATTACCGGATCCGGGATTCATGCAATGGTTACTTTTGTTTTTCCTCCAGTGAATCTACTGGTCAACAATCTCATCATCTTGAACCTTCCGACCACGCAGCGGCACCCCGTTTATCTCCTCGTTCTACTCTCGAGACACTTCCTAGTTCATCTCCTCCTAATGCAAGTCATAGCGGCATAAATCATAACACTACGAAACTTTCTCTGAATGGAGTCAATGGTGTACATCTGGGTTCTGGGACTAGCCGCCCTTATGCCCTTCCGTTATCCATGGACTCGCAAAGTGGAAGTTCCACATCCCTTTTGAGAGGGGTTGATCAAAACTACGACAGGCTTATAATGCAACGCAGCACTTGATTCATCCACAACTTGGTAAAACGACTTTTGGTAAATGGAGAACTGTTGATATCTCTTCTCAGTTCAACTAGTCAGTTGCAGTTTACGTCTGCAATATCAATGTTGGGTTGTATAGGAAATTCACCCTGTGACACCCAATCTCGATTGATTGATGGATGAGTCTTGCGCAGAATCAAGTCCAGGGGACTTTAAGCTGGGTTCGTGATAGAACATAGTTAATTGCATTGAGAACGATAATGTGAAGGAAGAAATGAAGTTTCTTCAGCTGTTCCCAAGTTATCTAAAAGACAATATTAACATTTCCATGTACAACAAAAATGATTGGGTAGATAATGAATTTGTAGATAAGAGTTAGAATAGACTTTGTAGTTAGTCCAGAGATGTTGCACAAAACGGGTTGTACCTTTTTGTATTGGTTTGCACGAGGAAACATAAGGATGCTGGGAGTTCGTCTATTTCCTTCGACAAATGAATCAAAAGAATATTGTTTCCTTTTCTGCACTTTGTTAATATGATTTTTCTCTCCGTTCCCTCTGAACCGTTTTTAGGCAACCCTTTGCTTAGTGTCCAAATTTGCAAATTATATAAAAGGGCAGACATGAAGTAAAGTCGGCATCAATTTTGATTTACTCTTCATCACCGGCTCTCGTTAGTTTATACTAATAAAGCTGCTGATTCATAACATAAGTTCAATAATGGACTTCCAATCATCAGGTTTCAATCTCAGTACGAAACTTGCCAAAAACCTTTGGCTAAACGAGTCCAAGGACACGAACTTGGTATTCTCTTCGTTTTTGATCTCCACTGCATTAGGCTTATTAGCTTCTGGTGCAACAGGTGAAACCCTAAAGCAGATATTAGAGTTCCTTAATTTCGAAACTCTCGCCGAACTTAACTCTGCTACCTCTCAAGTCACCGATTCACTGAGCACTCTGAACGATGAACAACGGGAAGGAGGACCTAAACTGAGTTCAACCAATAGTGTTTGGATCGATCAGTCATATACTCTAAAACCTTCCTTCAGCGAAGTTGCGAGTTCGATCTATAAAGCCGACGTTAAGGTTCTCGATTTCCAAACCAAGGTACGTAAGAGATGCATCAAGTAGTAGTTCAATCTGTCTAGTTACTATAATTTTTGAACTGTGACAATTTTAACTAACCGGTTGTTCTGATATGCATGAAATTTAGGCAGATGAAGCCACGGGGGAGGTGAACAAATGGGTTGAGAATAAGACCAATGGATTAATCAAGGATCTCCTTAAGCCTGGTTCAATCGATGAACGTACAATTCTTGTGTTGGTGAATGCATTAATACTTTCAAGGATTATGGCAAGACGCATTTGATATATCTAAAACAAGAGATTCAGAATTCTATCTTCTTGACGGAAGCTCAATTCCATAAGTCCCTTTCATGACTAACGATGAAATGCAACATGTTTGTTGTTACCAAGAAGTTCTTCAACTCCCGTACAGTACACAGTACAAAACCAAACTTTTTTCTGAACAGAGCGATGAGGAGGATGCTGAAAAGAGTTATGATGATGTTGCTCCTGACACACAGTTGTCTATGTATATTATTTTACCTGATGACCGAGATGGCCTTGGTGATTTGATGGAGAAGGTAAGCTCAGATCCAGATGGTTTCTTGCATAGTCATCTTCCGTTAGTAAACCGACCACGAGTTCGGATGGGAGAATTCTGGATCCCCAAGTTCAAGATATCACTTGATTTTGAGGCATCAAGAGTTCTCAAGGAATTGGGAGTGCTTTTGCCTTTTGATCCGGACAAAAGTGAGCTCACTGATATGGTGACTGTTGTTAGTACTGGAAGCGACCTTGATCGACCCAAAAAAAGAAACAAAAGTACTGGAGGAAATGTTTTTGTTTCCAAAGCCATCCACAAGTGTTTTGTAGAGGATGGTCTCCCAGAACCTGTAGATTTTGTAGCGGATCATCCATTCATGTTTTTGATCAGAGACGATAAGAGTGGGGTAGTGTTGTTCACAGGACATGTCTTGAACCCATTGTTAACTGACGAGCGAGGTTTATAGCATGACATGCAGTGGCGATTGAACATTCTATGGTAAAAGTAACTTTCAGATTTTTGAATTTACATTCTTGAAACATGGGAGCACACATTTCTTGATTTCAAGCTCCGAAGAAAAGTTTCTAGATCCAGTCTATGTTGTATTAGGCGCTAGGCGAGGCGAGCCGCGCCTAGGCGTGGATGAAAAATTAAAAAATTCAAAATTTAGTCATACTCTGGCGCCTCGCACGCCTAAAGAACCTAGGCGAGCGCCCAGGGCGCCTGTTACAACATAGGATCCAGTTAAGAGACATTTCTTAATATGCATGGATTGTGTGCTTAAGGGGTAAGACGATAATCATTCATCAGATCCTAGAGGATTAAGGACATGTCCCATGAACAAAACAACACCATTTACATTGTCTCTGATAGTAAACACGAAGGGATGATCGGCTACAAAGTCCACAGGACGTCTGAGACATTGCAGCATAACGACGATAGCAGTAGAAGAAGTAGCTTCTGTTCCTACTTCATCAACTTCAACGGTACACTTGTGATAAACTCCTGAAACAAAAAGTTGAATTCTCTCATTTACCATCTCTGAGAAGTCTGCTTGTTCTTTATCAAAAGGCAAATTTATTCCCATGTCGTCCTTGAAAACTCTTGATGCTTCAAACTCAAATGAGAACTTGAAATCTCTCATCTGAACTCTTTGTCTGGGAATATTTCGATCAAAGAAACCTGTTGAATTAGAGTCTGACATTTTCTCTATCAGCTCAGCTATCCCATCTTTCCTGTCAGGTAAATATATGTACATAGACAAGTTTCTTTCAATACTATAATCGGCTTGACCATATGGAAGTTGAAGAACTTTAAAACCCTCCTGGCAAGAAACAAATTGTTCAAACATGTTAGTCATGAAAGGGACTTGAACTGAAGTTCCATCGAGGAGATGAAATTCTGAATTCCTGGTTTGTGATTTGTCGAATACGAGGTCCCATGATCCTTTGAAGTATAGTGCATTTGCCAATACAAGCCTAGTATCTCCATCGATAGATCCATCAGGAAGCAGATTCTTAATTAATCCATTGGTTTTCTTTTCAACCCATTTGTTCACCTAAAGCAATTCAAAAAAAAAAAAAAAAAAAAAAAAAAAACTGAAATAAAGCTTCAAATCACTAATGATCCTTATTCAGGATTAAGCAAATTTAAGGAGAGATATGTAGTATCATGAGGATGAAAGACCAAAAACTGCTTAAGGATTTTTGGGTGAATACAAGTCACAGGGTCTCACCTTATTTAGAAAATCCACAGTCTCGGCTTCAGCTCCATAGACTGAACTAACAACTTCTTTGAAAGAAGGTTTTAGAGTGCAAGAATTCTCCACCCAAACACCGTTGACGAAAGACAGTTTAGGTCCACCATCGCACGTTTGATCTACAGATTCAATCAGTCGAGAAGTAACCGAATTGAGATGATCGAGGCTATCAGAGTTGAGGAACCCCAACAACTGATTCAAGGTTCCACCATTTGACCCAGAAGTCAATAAACCAAGAGCTACATAAATTGAGAACGGTGAAAATACAAAATTCTTGTTTTTGGCTTCATTTAACCAGAGGTGTTTAACAAGTTGAAGACATGAATCCATTTGGACACTTAATGGTAACCTGGAATTGAAGTCCATGAATAATCTTGGTTTTCCCAGATAACTTGGGTAATCACAAGCTGGTACCAGGTTTCAACCTTTCAACATAGAAGCGTGTTGACTTATAATCTCATTAAGCTTAAGCTTAGTGTATTTATTTTATTCAAACCTTGGCCACAAGTAAATGAAATCATTATTCTATGCAATATTCAATATTATTCTGAATTTTTCAACAAACAACATGACAAGATCAAACTAGGTTGCAAGTACACACATGAGCTCAGAACAGAATGCCCAACATGATGTAAAACTAATAGAATTAACTAAAATCTACACCCTCATTCGAATAAATAAGGTGGGTTTGGCCATAGCTCTCGAGTTCCTCCCGGCTCCCACCATGTCAGATGATCAAAGAATGAAATTAAGCCAACAGGGGATTAAGAACATGACCCATGAACAAAACCACCCCATTAACATTGTCTCTGATAATAAACATGAATGGGGATGATCAGCAATGAAGTCTATAGGTTCTGATACGTTTAATGACATTAGCATACAAACAACAGCAGTTGCGGCAGCAGCTTCAGTTCCTTGTTCATCAATTTCTACAAAGCACTTGTGATAAACTCCTGAAACAGCGAGGTTAATACTGGATCCGTCTTCGGATTTTGGACTAGTGCGCATCACCAACTCAGTCAGCTCTGCTCGACGAGGATCAAAAATCAAATCTAGATCCATGTTTTCTTTAAAAGCTCTTGTCGCGTCGAACCCAAATGATATCTTAAATTTTGGAATTTTAAGTTGTCTCACTTCAACACGTCTAGTTGGGAGATGAAGGTCTAAGAAACCCGAATCCGAACTAACTTGCTCAATCAGATTACCTAGTCCATCTCGTCTGTCAGGCAAAAATATGTACATAGCAAAGTTATCCTGTTGACTTGGCTGATTACTTACATTGAATGGTTTGTATGGGAGTTGAAGTACTTTGAAACCGGGATAACAAGAAACAAAATGGTCTTCGTAGCTGTCCGTCATGAAAGGGACCGTAACCGGTGACGAGTTTGCATCGCTGAGATAAAAGTTTGAGTGGATTGTTTTTGATGGATCAAATTTTTGTTCCCAAGATCCTTTGAAGTAGAGTGCATTCACCAGTACAAGCATTGAGTTTTCGTTGATTGCATCATCAGGGATGAGATCTTGAATGAGTCCATTTGTCTACTTTTCGACCCATTTATTCACTTTCTCTGTAACTTCTTTTGCCTGACATTTCGAGTTCGATAACAGAGCAAAACAGAACAAGATCCTTCAGTTAATTCAGTTTATATTAGAAATTAAGACGACTGGATCCAAAGTCTTACCTGAGTTTTGAAATCCACAGCCTCAGCTTCAGCTCCATAGATAGAAGCAGCTACATCTTTGAAAGCAGGTTTCAGAGTACATGAATTATCCACCCAAACACCGTTGACGAAAGACAGTTTGGTTCCTCCATCACTTCCGCTACAGAATCGGGCTTGATCTACGGATTTTATCAGTCGAGCTATCAGAGTTGAGGAAGTCCAATAATTGTTTTAAAGTTCTTCCGTTTGATCCAGAAGTTAATAAACCAAGAGCAACATAAATCGAAAAGGGTGAAAATACAAAATTCTGATCTTTTTCTTCGTTTAGCCAGACGTGTTTGACGAGCTGAAGACATGAATCCATTTGGACCCTTAGCGGTAACCGATAATTGATATCCATGAGTATGTACTAGACTAAAAGAGGTAGAAAAAGAATATATAGCATAGGCAACTTAAAACATAAATGTTAACTTGCATTTTAAAATATTAGAAAAAGATTTTGGTGGATTATCAAATGAGACACGTCCAAAATGATGACGGATTCAGGTCACAGCTCACTGTTGCCATAGTCCCTAGTTCCTCCACGTCTCTCTAAGAGATGGATTTTATGATTTTTTTTACTAGTGTAGTATCATTCAACTGGAAACTTCCGTTTCGCAGCTTAGGCATTCGCCAGTAAACTTCTTCTAACGGAATCTTTCAACTCGAACTTAATAGTTAAAAGGATAATCAAAGGCACGAGACAACAAGAAGTCCAAGAAACGCTCGAGCTGAGTAGCTGGAGTGCTACACCGCCTGAGTCCAACGGGAACCCACGCACACCATCTTCTGCCGGATAAGGTGAGGCACTGAGGCTATACGTTGATCTTGAATTTCTCCCATGAACATATATAATAAGCATAGGTTCAGCAATATTGCATCAAACTAAAATATTGAAGTCAAGCCAACAGGGGATTAAGAACATGACCCATGAACAAAACCACCCCATTAACATTGTCTCTGATAATAAACATGAATGGATGATTAGCAATGAAGTCTGTAGGAGCTGGTTTGCGTGATGACATTGACAAATAAACATTAATGGCAGTTGCGGCAGGGGCTTTAGTTCCTTCTTCATCAATTTCTACGAAGCACTTGTGTATAATTTCTGAAACAGCAAGGTTAATACTGGACCCGTCTTTGGATTCTGGACTAGTGCGCATCACCAATTCAGTCAGCTCTGCTTGGCTTGAATCAAAAATCAAATCTAGATCCATGTTCTTCTTAAAAACTCTCGTTGCATTGAATCCAAATGATATCTTAAATTTAGGAATTTGAAGTTGTCTCACTTTGACACGTCTAGTTGCCAGATGAAGGTCTAAGAAACCTGAATCTGAACTAACTTGCTCAATTAGATTACATAGTCCATCTCGATTGTCGGGCAAAAATATGTACATAGCAAAGTTATCTCCTTGACATGGCTGATTGTCTACATTAATAGAATTGAATTGGTTGTATGGGAGTTGAAGTACTTTGAATCCAGGGTAACAAGAAACAGAACGATATGTGTAGTTTCCCGTCATGAAAGGACCATGACCGCTGACGAGGTTTTCTTGCTAAGATAAAAGTTTGCGTGGATTGTTTCTGAGGGATCAAATTTTTCCTTCCAAGATCCTTTGAAGTATATTGCATTTACAAGTACAAGGGTGGTATCTGGTGTGATCGAATCACTGGGGATGAGATTTCGAATGAGTCCATTTGTTTCCTTTTCAACCCATTCATTTACCATCTCCGTAACTTCTTTGGCCTGCGCATAACATTTTAATTACGCAAATATTATACAAATGAGCACAACTATATGCATTTGTTAAGATCAAGGAAGGCAATTTCATCTCTGATTTCAAGCGGCTGAAACCTTTTCGGCTGCTAAATTAGGGATATTTCCTAGTATGCAACAATATTTGCTTTAACAAAGATAGGAGATGCTGGAAGCCATTACTTAAAACCTGTATGAAAACTAAAAAATGCAGAAGATTTGTTTTGTTTTTGGTGTTATTATCTCACCTTATTTTGGAAATCCACAGCCTCGGCTCGAGCCCTGTAGACTGAACTAGCAATTTCTTTGAAAGAAGGTTTTAGAGAACAAGTGTTCTTCACCCAAACACCGTTGACGGTCGATAGTTTGGGTCCCTCCCCACTTCCATTACCGATCCGGGCTTGATCTAAAGAATCCATCAGTTGAGAACTAACTGAATTAAGATGATCAAGGCTATCAGACTTGAGGAATGCCAACAACTGTTTTAAGGTTGCACCCTTTGATCCAGAAGTCAATAAACCGAGAGCAACATAAATTGAAAATGGAGAAAATGCAAAATTTTGATCTTTGGCTTCATTTTGCCAGACGTGCTTAACGAGTGGTAAAAATGAATCCATTTGGACACTTAAAGGTAACCTGGAGTTGAAATCCATGAACAAGTTTTTGAAATCAAGGAACAATAAACAGCTTTAGAAGTTGAAGGTATTCGATTCACATATATGTTGGAAATCTATCACAAATTCATTTCAAATTATATTTAAAGTTTTGTTTGATTATTAAGCTGAACTGCTGTTCAAAATTCAAAGGCCTATTAGAATAATAGACGCATATATGGAAGATACCGAGCTGAACGTGCAGTTACCCCAGGCGACAGTGAAGATCTTGCACAATCAAAGGGAAGATCTTGCACAATCAAAGGCGACAGTCAAATATCTTTAGGATATTATGTAATCTTTTACTTTCCTATTAATTAAGTTCTAGGATATTTAGTTTATTTTCTCATCTCTATAAATAAGAGTTTTGTGTAAATGTAATTTATCCTAGTATCATCAAATCTGGAGATTAATATAGTTTCACCCTGCGGAGTTTGTGTGGATATAGGCGTTAGTGCAAAAAAAAAAAAACGGCACAGAACTGAATCAACACGACAGCGACAAAACATACACTTGATCTCTAGTTAAGCTCCTGAAACAGAATGCCCATGTATTCACCCCAAAGGGATAATTTAACTTGCTTGCTCTATTAAATTATCTAGCTCAACTCGGCTGCCAGGTGTAGAAGTGTACATAGAAAAACAATTTTATCTGCCAAAGTGTAGAAGTGTACATGGAAAAGCAATTTTGTCTGAACATCACGATGGAAGTCATAGACTCATAGTACTGGTTCGAATACGTGGTAACAACTAACAACTCAAAAGTGAAAAAAAAGAATATAAGAAAGTATATAAAATAAGGCAAATTCATAAAATGACCAACTTCAAACCATATAATTAATAAGCTTTTACCTATTCCCCACCTATGCTTTTCCTAAATGCCACCCACTCTACATTTCCCTTTCAATTGTGAACCAAAGTTGTTACGAGTAACCATAACCCAACCTAGTTATCTTCTTCCCTTTAAAGTGTAAAGAGCTGTAGAAGCCTCCCAACTATTGATATGACCATCGCCGCCGCCGCTCCTGTTATTAGACTTAAACAATGGTGGTAAATGGGATGTTTATAAATGAACCATTAGTTCATCTGCATAAAATGGAAAAAGGTATTGTGCAAGATTGATTCAAGAAACAATATTTGAATTTTACTCAAAATCTTTGTTAACTCTTGATTTTTTGAAATCAAAAATCGGATAGGATCTCTCGAACTCTTTTCGTATACAAATCAAACTAAAGAACGAACAGGATTATTTATCAGATCCGAAAACTAATGGCATGAGTTTACTAGACCTAACTACTTAATTTACAATCATATTTGAGCACTGTGATGCTCAATCCATCATCTCCAAGTTCGATTGCTGAGAAACCCCTAAAGTTCGTAAACACTAATTGATGTCAAACTTATGTTTATAGATTGTCAGTTAACCTTCTCCAAATACTAATTCAAGTTAGTGATCACATCCATGTTCATCATGCAAAAACTAAAATTTATGATCAACCTGAGGTGATGGTGGAGGGTTCTGGCGGCAGCATCGGTCTTAGGAGTTAGGGTTGAGCGAGGAATATTACGGAGCAGTAGTTGTTAATGTGGGTTTTTGTTACTGACATTAAAGAAGGTTACAGAGTTTAAGTCCTTTTTACTAGGGGTGGTATTTAGGTAGAGTGTGGGTGGTGAATACGTAAAACCATTAATAAACCGGCCAAGATTTCACATTCTTTTATAAAGTGGCCTTTCCGTTAGATTTCACACATGGACCCCCAGATCGGTTATCGGCGTTGAACAAGTCAAACCCGCCTTATAAAATTACCACCATAGCCTTACCCAAATAGAGATGCGGTGGTGTTATCTTCTCCCATTTCTTCCTGTCTCTTTTTCTCTCTCGATTTTTCTCTTCTTTCTTCTCCTTCATCCTTCTTTTCTACCGAAAATTGTTTGCAACAAAAAACTAGAGAAGACGGTGAGACTGATTGTTAGAGAACAACTGATTCAAGATGTAGATTTAGTGAAGACATCTAGTGTATATTTAGGGTTTCAGAGAAGGGAGATGAGGTACAAAACGAGATTTAAATCAGATGAAACAAGAGTAGGGTTTCCTTGAAGAATTCCGAATGGATTTAGAAGAAGAAATTGATGACGGTCTTGATTCGAGTATTAATTTAACTCATAAGAAGAGGTGAGTTAAATTCAGGGTTTTGTAATTGGTTTGTTATTTTATATGAAATTGAGCTAATTGAATCGATTAATAATTGGGTTTGGTTCTGATTGGAGTGAAAATGGTTGTATGAGGTTAAATTTTGATTTCACAGGGAATTAGGGTTCAATGGGTGTGTTATGTTGGTGGTAGTATACATGGATTTTCAAGTACAAATGTTGTTTGAAGCTGGAATTACAGGTGGTGACAGTTGTGCTGAGTTGGTTTGGATGGTAATGATGGTGAAGTTGATCCGTAGTGGTAGTGATGTTGAACTAAGAAAGATGCATGAAAGAAATAAAGTTGTAACTGTTGGAGGAGATAATTTTGAGTTGCAGGAATGAAGTTGGTGAGGAATTGAATGCTGGAGCTGGATTTCAGGTATGTGCAGCTGTAGAATGGTTAAGGTTCTAGTGGTGGAATTGCTAGTGGATATTGTAAGTGGTTGTAATGTTGTTGTTGAGAGATTGTTGTTGTTGTAGCCTTAGATAATGATGAGCAGGTGTTAGTAGTCACTGTATACCAAGCAATAACCAGCTTATGAAAAGTTGCTTGAGTTGAGCTCAAGTTATTGGTGGTTTTGAGTTGAGATGATGACTCAAGTTGTGTTGTTGTTGTTCAGAAAGGAAGAAAAGTTGCGGCGGTTAATTGACTAAGAAGATGGTGTTGCAGCTGAAATGAAATTGCAGGTGCAGCTGCAATTGGTGGTTGTTACAGGGAGAAAATGAGAAGTGACTGCAGCTGTTGGCTCATGTTGCAAGTGTGCATAGATGGTTGTTATTATGAAGCTGCTGTAGGTGTTCCAAGTTAATTAAACATAGTGCAAGGATTAATGGGTTTGATTTATTTATGTTGTTGCTTGTAGATAATGACACAAAGAGATGGAACGAAAGAGCTAAGAGGATGAGCTGTGAACTGATGGCCTGATAGATAAATGTGACAAGGGAAGTTGAGTGTTGTCGTGATTGTGCAGTTTCTAGCAAGGGTTCAAAGCTGTCATGATTGTGCAGAGTATAATGGCCTTAATCTTGTTCAGGCGAGTTGACTCACCGATCCAGACTGACTCACTAAGGGTTAATTTGTCTATTACTAAGGAGGTTAACCGACACCTATGAATTTAACGGCTGTTACCCGTTTTTTTGGGAAAAACGGGATGTAAAAAGTCTATATCGGCCACTTTATATAAACATTCAAAATAACGGTCATTTTCTGAAATATATAACAAAAACATGGCCACTTTATTAAAAAGCCCATAAAATAAAGAGGTTAACAGAGAGGATTAAGAACATATCCGGTGAACAATAAAACCCCAGTATAGTTGTCTTTGATCATAAACATGAATGGATGATCTGCAACAAAATGCACAGGAGGAATTGGAGGGGCTGAACATGCAAACGATGCACCTAAAATAACAGCAGTAGAGGCAGCGGCTACAGTTCCTTCTTCGTCAACTTCAACAAAACACTTGTGAATAATAGAAGTAACCGAAACTTTTATATCTACCATTCCACTGTAATCAGCTTGGGAATCTTGTGAATCATCCAAAGGCAACACCAATCTCATTTCTTTGAGAACTCTTTTCGCGTCAAATTCAAAGTCTATCTTAAACTTTGGAATCCTGAATTCTGTTGTGGGTACTGACGGTGGATATGCAGGAAGATACTGACTCAAAAAATTGAATGAATCAGTACTTGCCCTTTGTTACCAATTCGACTAGTCCATCGCGCCTATCAGGTAAAAGTATATACATAGAAATATCGGTCTTTGATTGTGATTGCATCTTGTATGGGATTTTGAGAACTTTGAAGCCGTTGTAACATGATATATATTGGTTTCTGTTTCCACTATGCATAAATGGGACTTGAACAGAATGCCCATCAAGTAAATAGAATTCCGAGTTCCTGGTTGAGCATTTATCAAACTGACCTTGATACCATAATCCTTTGAAATGCAAAGCATTCACCAATATAACTGTTGTGTATTGGTTGACTATTCCTTCCCCAATTAGATCTTTGATTAACCCGTTGGTTTTCAATTTGACCCATCGGTTCACCATCATTCTCACTTCATTAGCCTTCAAAAGGAAAGAAAAAACAAAAACAGTCAAAGTTGGTAATCTGGTGAAAATCTGTTGTTAATTACAATAATGAAAGAAATAAAATACCTTAAATATGAAATCCACAGCTCCCGCTTCTGCTTTAAAGACTAAATTCGCAACCTCTTTGAATTTAGGATTTAGGCCATAAGATTGCTCGACCAAAACACTATTAACAAAAGACAATTTGGGTCCTTGATCACTATTAATACATGTTTGGGTCTCATTCAATGGTGTGGTAACTTCAGAACAATATTTATAAAGATCCTCAAGATTTGTTTGTTTTAAGAACCCTAATAATTGATTTAGTGTTTCACCTTTTGCTCCAAAAGTTAATAATCCTAAAGCAGCATAGATTGACAAAGGGGAATACACTATTTTACTTATAACTCTTTCATTCTGTATCAGATTGACCTAGTTCTTTTTCTGTCGGATTTGTGTTTTCGTCGTTTACAAGATAAACTTAGTGAAAACTTAGAAAGGTTCCAAAAAATTCGTGACCTAGACAAAAGCTGTGCAGAGCCACATAAGGTCATAAATCGCCAGCCGAGATGCATCTTGTCGTTTTCGTGTTTCAGAGGATCATGAGTAGAACGCGATAAAGTATAAGATGGTACTAGCTTCCAAGATATTGCTCGGCCAAAGCTCATACTTATCTGAAGATTCAAAGCCGCCGATCGATATGCTATCTCAACACCCGTCCCATCAGAAAGAAAAGGAAACCTAGCGATTATACAACTAAGTCTTGATGAGCCTCCATCTCGGCTACACCAACGATTATCCAGTATCATTTTCCGATGGGACCTCATTTCATCTAAGAAGGAGAAGGAGAATATCTTCGCACCTGAACCTACCAAGGGAAAAGAAATCTGAAGTGCCAACAATTCAGATAAAACTCTGTTACTCGACATACAGCTACAACCAGCTACTGCCACTGACATAAAACAAGAGAAGGATCTGAGATCATAGATTCAGGATACACGTTACTCATTCAGGCGCATACTAGCAGTTACCTCGGTCAAAGTCTTTTCCATCGAGAAAATCCAATTGACAGGTTATTCCATGAGTCAGGCTCAGACGCGATGAGCGAAGGGCAAGATATGACGATCACATACAATTTCCTCATGACAAAAAACAAAACAAATCCTCCACGTGAAGAATTACCTAGCAGATTCCTAGATAACTATTCCATCAATAAAACAAACAAAAATCGACTGCGCAGTTGGACCTGAATGTATCTATTACCCTAATTGTACCAGAAGGCATATACTACTCTCAAGTTCGGTTGAGCATCCTCCCAAAAGAAGAATAAATCTCAACGGATAATTTTACTACATAAGTTCACATGAATCCCTGTCAAGACACCTTGTAGAGGCGTAACAACAACTTCATCTTGTTCACAAAGACACATGTGGCAGTATCTCGACATGACTCTCCACAGACGTCTCCAACCCACAAATTATCGCTTGACCGCCTTGAAGACTTAATCTCGTATGCTACAAGGGTCTTACTTTATTTTCCAAACGTCCCGAGTCCATGGGAATCCCTAGTCTTATATCAAACTGGGGACTAACAGAGAATCGTGCGTCACATACCTACATGGCCAACAGGAGGTGGCCTAGACATCCAGTTTTCATATAACAGATTTAGAAACGATCAGCGCAAGAGTCTCAAAAGATCGGGACACATTAAGACCATTCAACTCCCTAAACCCACAACACAACATGTTATTACTTGGGATTAGGTGACTAGAGATCGGCCTTTAAAATTGTGAAGGGGACTTATCTCGAAAAATCTCGCATCTCTCTCTGGTCTCGTCGAATTCTTCTCCGTCAGCATCTGTACTCAGCAATTGCAACCATGTCCCGGATCCTGACTGAAGATAAGATGTTATAGGGTTTTATACGCATGCACCATAACTATATCAAATAGAAGAAGCATTCAAATTATCCCTCAATAATAAACACATGCAGGAGAAAACTAGGGTTCACAATCGGTTTGAAGGGGAGTCTATAGTTTCCACTCTACTCAGACACGACTCATACTTTAGTCACATAACTCGACGAACTAAGACAAATGGGTAGAGAATTCGACAACACGCCATTGATAAAGGTTTCCGTCCATGTCTCTCCTACCATGTGTTAAAATGACATGATGTTTCAATATACGATCCAAGAGATATCATCAAAACACTTGAAGGAATTGTTGCTAAATAGATATGGATTCCGAGTTCAACTTCATATGGACATATCACCGGAAAAGAAAGCTCCAAATCCTAATTTTTCTCCAATAGATGAAGGTTGGGTCTTTTCTGTTCGATAGTTGGGGTCAACCACTGAAATCGGACGTCAAACGAAGTTTTTACGGCCTCTGGAGTCAGGATCGCGCAAGGAAGGAACTTCTATTACGAATTTAACTTAGGGTTTTTCACCTACTCGCATACCCGACGGAGAAATCTAGGGTTTGCATCAAGTTTGAACTCTTGAGGGTCCCATTCCTTTACCAGATGCATATGGAAAAGGTTCAGAGAGAGAAAATATCAACCCTGGAGAAATCTTCCGACAGAAACCCTAAATAAAATCTCTTGCTCCACGATCAACTGCTTCACTTTGGCCTATGCATATCGATACGCATGCATGCTCTTCATTTACCATACGCTCTTCCATATTAAGAACCTTTCTAAAAACGAGGACCTGAACTCAACTCACTCTAACAGACTCTGACAGAGTTGAGTCATTCTAGCAGCCTCGTCACATTGAAGCGAAGATTCTTAGCAAGTCTCCTAGAAAGAAGACCAGGAGGGGTGATGTTAAAAGTTATATTCCTTGCTTTACTGAGAACCGATCACAAGTCATTAACTGGAGGGACGAATGACATAATTTATCTCCTTCATCGTAGCAACATGGTCGTACCTTTTCCGTATAACTTTATATAACTCTGCAGATCCAGCATCAACACCGAGTTCCTCTATGAGTACATCATCTGAGTCTAGGATTGCTTTAGGACCAACGAAAAACAAGACCACCAATAGGATATTACGTGACATTCAGCGGCAGTGCTACATCTCTTCAATTTTCTTCAATGTGAGAAGTACTGATAACTGGGGACTGATAGACGCCTGAGTCATCATTGAAGGAAGATCTTTCTTTTCCATTCTCAACAGGCATATCTTGAGTTATTTCCATATCTTAAGTATACAAAAGTGGAAGTCAAATGGATTTAAACGAAATAATATGAAGGTTTTGAGACATATATACGAAGCAAATTAGGGTTTCTTTTTAACGAATATATATATCAAGCCTCACAAGCAAAAAAGGAAATATATCCCCTTACCTAGAGATCCTACCCTTATTTCAATCCTAAGAAAGCTAATCCATGTCCCCACGAATACTCATAGGTTTTATTCAAACCCATATTCCTCAAAGAGCCACAGAAAATACGTTTTGTATAACAAAGGGTAAAACGTATAAGCACGCCACAGACACTTTTTGTCTCAAGGGGATCAAATTCACGACCTATGACAATATAAGTAAGGTTAATTAGGTCATAACACTCCAAGGGGTAGTTTCCTAAGAGTCTCAATGCATCAAGGGTTCAAACGCAACAAAGACTCCTTTGGAAAGGAGATATCCGCACATTCCAGCATAAAGACTCGAAAACTGATGACAATGCATAAGGAATTTCATGGTGCTTCCTAAGTAAAATATGTTCCCATATGTCTTCTAAACAAAATATCAAAAGTGCGCCTCAAACGGACAAACGATATAGGGTATGTGGTCCCAACACCAAAGTAAGTGCAATCTGAAGAAAAAAACTCCTGAAATTTTATACGGGAGTTTTGAACTCAAAAGTATACCCGGATTTGATTGGACAAACGAACTCGTAATCAAGTCATTCCTTTTGCATTAGAAAGCCTATTCTCTTTTCTTTCAAATTTTGGGCCGGGGACTCAAATTAGAGTCCGTATGAAGAGTTTACAGCCATTCTCCCTAAGTGTCTCAAATCTGAAGTTTTTTTGACAAACACCTAAACAAAGTGAATCCTTGACAAATACGACTACTTCTATTCATTCAATGGTCGAAGGAGTATGACTCTATGATCAAGGAGGTATAAATATCAATACTTACAGAAAATGAATCTATGGAGAATGAAGGATGGGTATCTACATCAACAAACTCAAGATGATAAGTACTTTTGTTAACTTCTATGTCATCAGTTTGAAGATTAGTATCCTTTTGAAAGAAGAACAAGGTTACCATCTATGCAAAATAAAGATGCTATTACTCAGCACGCCATTATTAAGAACTCAATTCAAGTACACCAAGCATTAAAAGTTAGCACGCGAATTTCCTTCAGAGTGCAATATAAATCCTACTTCAAATAAAAGGATGAATCTCACTTGAACAAGGAAATCAACTTCCAAAAAGAGTCCAGGACGTGTTCTACTTGTTTCTATCCTTATTCAAAGTAAATCGCAATTCATGCCGAAGTTTCTCCACCTCCTTGAACGCAGACTTATCAAGAAAAAGGGCAAAAGTAAACACAGAAGTGCCCCTAGTTCGATATTTTGGCTATTTTGAAGAAAAGGGGATTTGGCCAAGAGAAGTGATCAAGTTATTATACAATCATGGAATTAGACCCATACACACGGTTTTCAAGTTACCTCAGCACCCAATGCGTCCAACTAGAGTTCAAGCCAATCAAGGAAAGGAGTTTTAAGAGAAGACAAAGGAATTCAACTTAAACAAGGAATTCTACTGTGAATAGAATTCGTGGAACATACTGGACCGTTTTCTAAACCTAGTACACGTCCAAAATATTTCTCTTTTCAATTTTATTTCAAAATGGAAGCCCTGAAGCAAAAGGAAAAAGATTTGGAGTTAAAAGAGGAAATTAGAGGAACTTGGATCAAATAAGGAAACTGAGGGTTTTCTTTCTTTTAAAAATTCCTCCAAACCGTGGACAAGACATTTTCATGAGTAAGGATGCTCTCCTAGGACAGTGGGACGTGATTTATTCTATCGGAATTTTTTCGGAGGGATCAAAGTCGAAGAGAATTAGGGTTTTGACGAAAATAACCCTAATTTCAAGAATTTGGTGAAAAAAGGGATTTATTCTAAAAGAGAGGGGACTGAGCCTCTCCCATTCTCTTGGACGGTTATATAAGCTTATTTAAATATCTTTTAGCTCATTACTCTTTACAAAAACGAGCTCATAAGGTATTTTGACCAAAATACCCTTATATTGTAATTTGGGTGTTTTCAAAGAAGAAAGCCTTAATACAGCAAGGGACCGACCAAGCTCTCATCTAATCATTCCAAAGGCATCATACACATAAATATTGAGTTCTATAAGTATTCGAATAAGAATGGAATTGAAACGGAATCCAGGAAGGCAGAATTTCAGAGAAAATAAAGGGAATCTGGCTCGAAACAGGAATTCGGATCATGATTTCCAAAACCAGGAACAGAGACACGCCAATCCCTCTTTCAAGACGTGACTTTGCCTATGGAGTCTCCATGTTTCTCTCATGCTAAATAAAAATAAATCTCATAGTGGTTTTTGACAAAAATACCCTCAAGTTTCAAAAGTATGTATTTTCTCTAATAAGAGGTGTCTGATTGGTACAAGGGATTAAACAAGCTCTCATCACACAAGGTGTCGAACCCGCAAGATAGATGCACCGCTTCCAAGCCTCTCCAGAGTGTCTGAAGGAGTCTGGCGTAAAATTAGGTTTTAGGTACAGTACAAACCTGAATTTAGAATTTACATGGGATAGGGACTCCGTAACTTCAAAAGTAAGCGTATATCTTTTATCACGGCCCTTCACCAACGTCAAGGCCAGCCAGGAACCATTCAAAATTCTCTCTTCCCTACATACTCGCCTATACAAACTCAGAAGCTCAAGGATGCACAAAGAGAAAATTAGGGTTTTGGCCAAGAAAACCCTAATTAACAAATTCCATTCGCTCAAGACAGAAATTTTATCTCATCAAGAATTCATTATCATGTCTTTAACGTCTAGCACGAAACCCCAGGAAGCTTCAAAGTTCAGAATTGATTCCAAGATTAGAGTCATGACAATCGAAGACTAAACATCAATTCGGGGACTCCGCAAGTCTATAAGACCGAGTGGATTGTAATTTCGTATCTGAATGATTTGTCACCATCTATGTACTCATCATAGAACAATCAAGGTTATACTCTGAGTAGGGGACTTAATGTAGATGATGAAATTTGGATAAGGGGCAAAAACGTCATTTCAAGACCATAGACAAAACTCAACTCTCACGGAAGAGATTAAGACCTTGGTCCTCAAGGCACCCATAGCCACGATTTATAGTATACGTCCCCGTGAGACACTTATGGTCGTGATGCCGTGACTCCTAGCGCACATCCTCAACGAGATACTGCTGGCCACGTAGGTTCTGTAAAGCGTAAAACGTCCTAGGCAGTCTTATGAACCAGAACATCCACAATTCCAGCATGTCTTCGCGAGACGCAGCTGATTGTGATGTCATGATTTCTAGTATACATCCTCAACGAGATGCTGCTGGTCATGTAGGCTCTGTAGATGCGTAAATACGTCCCCGACGGACTTATGACCCAGAGCGGAGATTTGCATATCTCCTGTAAGCACGACTCACCCTATTTGAGATCAAGGACTGATTCTTAGTACATCATCGCGAGATACACTGGTCATGTTTGCTCTAGGCTCTGACTCGACTTACTGAGGTTTCCGAATAACTCCTAGGACATCCCCATGAGATACACTGGCTATTCTGCCTCCGGGACCTTTCGACAGACTCCTAGAACATCCTTTCAGGATACACTGGTCTTGTTGGCCCATCATATGGACACACAGTTGATTCCTAGCACATCTCTGCAAGATACGCTGGTCAAAGACAAGTGAGCCAAAGTCTCGCAAAGGCATTATTTGGGCGTACAAAGCCTTTTTTTCTCTCAGGACGAGTCCAAGCTGACCATAAAGAGATTCGGATCCATTAAGAAAATCTTCAGAGAGATTTTGACCGTCTGCAAAATCACGGAGAGATTCAAATCTCTCTGCAAAATCACGGAGAGATTTTGATCCGTCTGCAAAATCTCGGAGAGATTCAAATCTCTCTGCAAAATCTCAGAGAGATTCAAATATCTCCTCAAAACGTTGAGCCTATTTCTCAGCCTCTCAAACACACTCACGGCTAGTAAGTTGAGCCTGAACTATACATGTCTATCCAAAAACGTGGATAAGCTCTCTTGAGCTCCGCATGCTCAACAAAGGGACCCACAAACATAATATGGTCTTCACATGACATATATGACCGGCCATGGAGAGAGGGAGATCAGCCTCAGCTCCTCTCACACTCTCCATACGAATTCTGAGGCATCCCATGCCTTTTCACGTGACTCATCCTAGTCATTCTTACAAATCGGAGAATATCTCTCTATCTCGGCCAACTCGGCTAAAGAGAATATTTCTCTCTCTCTCAACACGTCATCACAAAGGCTGACTCAGCTTCACACAAATGGGGGGATAACAATTAGGGTCTTGGTATGGCGGTCTACAACACGTGTGAGAAATAGCCAGCTTATTTCTCACCGCGGAAGAGAGTAAAGGCGTTGGAATAATGAGATAAACTCAACCTAGTTTATCTCTATCTATTCCTGAAGAGATGATAGAATTATTCCGCACGCATGAAAATAAATCCTTATCTTCACCGACTCAGCTATAAATAGGTCCTCTATTTTTCCAAGCTACGAGGATCTTTCTCATAACCTCTCAGAGTAATTCTTCTTCAAACCCTAGAATTCTTTGATCTTTCTCTTCATATGCTTCCCTCCCTAAGACCAACCCTAAATCTCATCTCTTGTGACTGAAGCAGGCTTTGAACGACCACTGTGCGTGGTTTAGGCGAAGACTGTTCGTGCCCAACCTCCTGTAACTCAATTTCAGAAACCCTAGAATCCCACTTTATCCTCTCACTGATTTTAGGTAACTACAGCAGGTGTACTCCTACTTAACACTCAAAAAACGCATTGTTGACCGTTGACTGCACGTGTTGAGTGCTCTTGACCAGTGAACATGAGTCTAGTTGACTGGTCAACATTTCGAACGCACTGTTAGTGCACTCCAAAAATTGTTCTTACTGCATTGATCATGCAGTCGTGTAAGTCATCATTTCAGGGACATTGGCAGTATCTTTTTGGTCATATTTTGCCCTTCTGGTCTTGTTTGCTGATTTTAGAATCATGAATTCAGCCCGGATCTATTGGGGGTTAAATTCTACTCACACTCTAAAAATTGTAGGAGGTGCCAAATGGGAGTGAAAGTACTATTCTACCTTTCCCCAACAATAAAATCTAAAATCCTATTAACCCTTAACCCATTAGCCCCCAATTCATTTCAATTCCAAAACATAAAAATCAGAAATCATTATCTCATCTTTTCTGTAAACTTAACTAATCCTTATTTCTCAAAAAAAAATTCAAAATCATTCATCATCATTGTCGATTCGAAAATTTTAAACGACGATTAATTTCTTCCATGAATCCAATCGCTCGTACGAAACAATACCAGAGAGATGTACTGAATCCTAGAATCGTTGATAAACTCAAAGTAAAAGCGTATTTGAAAAAGATTAAAAAAAAACAATTGGTAAAGAATCGGAAGCAAATACGGCCCCAATTAGTATGTAAACTAAAAAACATTATACTCTACTTTCTCTTAGTGTTGTGTGTGTTGTTTTCATCGTAAATTTAGACTTGTAACCAAAAAATTGCAGTTACAGAAAGAGGGTCGTCATCTTGTAAATCATATACCTTAAAGACTTTTCATGCACAAGATTATGAAAAATTGTCATGGTATATGATGTACAGGATAACGACCCTCTTTCTGATTTTTTATGACCTAGTTTAGTGTCGTTAGGGTATTATATAAACCGAGCGACTTAAATTTGTGATATGACGACACTTGTATAAAAATGACGACTCTAGAGAAAAAAAAACTACCTCGTTGTCCCAAAATTTGATAGAGTCGTTAATGTATTTATGTAGGGTCGCCATTTTATATTTGAAAGTCGTTATGGGTGCAATTTATACCATGACGACCCTCATTCTGAGACTATGAATTTTGGTTTAGATTTTTTGTTTTTGTGTATATTATTTTGTAGTATGATGAAAGAGAAGAAAGGAAAACAAAAATTTCTCATGCCTCCTTCCAAACCTCCTCACAACGAGAAATTCTTGGTGGCCGGTCCATATCGTGAAAACGTACGAAGGAGGTACCTTTTTCTGCATGTGAACCCATAAACAAAGATAATGACTCGCGAGGTTCATTGTATTCATCCTTTTGCTTCTGTGAGAGATTTTACGATACTTTTCAATTCTCGTTTGGTGAGATGGCATTGACTCCTGCTAATGCAGAACAGATTTTGGGTCTCCAAGTCGAAGGAAAATCTACCAAGGACAAATTCAAAAATAACCTTCCTTGGACTAAAATTAATGAATTGGCCAAGGAGTTGTTTGGATGGGATGCAGAGAAGACGCGACCCATGTTCGTTATGGGAAAAAAGTACCCAAAGAGAGAGTTATATCTTGTCGATTTCGGGGAGACATATATTGGGTCCAAAAAGAAAGAAGAATAGAATGATCCCCTCTCTAGTTGAAGTTCATCCTACGATGGCCACATATTTTTGTACATCCCTGGCTCAGTTGTATTTCCCGTCAGCGAAGGAAACCAGGTCAAAGATGGAAGCCGCCTATCTCCAGCTTTTGCATCCTTTGAAATGGGTGAGTAGGTACTCGTGGGGGACTTCCATAGTAGCACACTTGAATAGACAGCTATCGAAGGCATTAACGGAACGAGCTTCTCAAGTTAATGGGAGTTTGGCTATACTCCAGGTAATTAAAGATCATATTTGTTTGCTGGATATACTTTTTTTTTCCGGCAATCTTTTGGTATGATGAACACTTGTTTTATTTTTTTGATGTTTTTATAGGTGTGGATTTACGATCATTTTCCTTCATTGTTCAAAGATAATGAAGATGTCAAAGTGGACACAGAATAGACCAATGATAAACCAAGAGGAACCAGATACAAGTTCACTGGGTGTTGGAATAAGGATCAAAGGGCCATGTTGTTACACATGCGTCAAAAGTTGGACAACATGACATCCCAAGATGTAATCTTTGATCCTATAAGTTAGATAAAATTGACGGAATGCAAGATGTCATATATTACTATGTCCCTTTGTTTCACCCTACCGGATATTCAATGTTAAATCCAATAGGAGTAATGCGGCAGCTTGGGTATATTCAAGATTCACTCGATGAGGATTATGTACCAAAATTCCAGTATAAATTAGAGAGAAGGTGGTTTACGAGCTTGCATTTTTGCTATCTTTGAATTTGTACAAACATCGAGATGTACACATATTGAACTTAGGATGTTCATATAATATCGTCATAGTAATTTGAACATGTGCTAAACTCTTATCACTTAATGTTCAATTATTTTCCTTGATTCTCAAGGGAGATCTCAAAAAAAAAATATCGAAACTTAAATATCTTTTAAGATATTCGAAAATATATGCTTACTATATCGTAGAGGTTTGCATATCTCTAGTTTTTATATTAGTAAATATATGTATATATGCTATCTAATATTAGTTTTCAACCAAGAGTTATTTCGGTATATTGGTTGGAATAGCATTTGGAATTTGTCAAAACAGAAAATATACATATTTATTGGATCTTAAGGATTTTCAGATTTGGTAATTTCTTGTCTTCTAAATAAGCCTTAATCATAACATTATAAATAATGGAGCTTGTATTCTTACAAACTCATCCATTGACACACAGCTTAACCACTTGTGTGGGAAGCCAACTCATTGGTAGAGGAGAGTAAGCTAGCTAGGTGAAATCTCTTGCGTTGCCTTCATGTAAAGTTTTCGTTGGGATCAAGAAGCTTTTAGTAGTACCGTTGGTTATAACTAAATCGCATTGTTATTTTAGTTTTCGATTGTTGGGCTGATTGACTAATGGTGTTATTATTCCATGATATTTCTCTGCTGATATAAGTCGATTCATGTTTGTTTGAGAACTGACTATCATAGATCTAGTGATTCAAGATTTGTAGATTGAACTAGTGATCATCCAACGTTAACAGACTTCGTTATGTGTGTGATCGATCATTAGTAGGAATCAAGTTGTTTGTGCAGGTGATACTTTAAAGATTGAAGACTAGAAAAATAATTCTTTGTGGTATATATTCTGATCTTTGTGCACACTTGGTTTTATGGGAGCCAAACATGCAGTTTACTTCGGTAGACATCAGACTTGTTGAAAGATCGAACAAACTATATAGTTACTTCTCCTTGTAGAGTTGCTTGGAAAGAGCTTGTTCGCAGAGATTGATTATTTTATAATGGTTTGATCTTTGACTAAATGAGTTTATATTGAATAAAAAAATAATCCTTTATACTCAACTTTATCTCTGACCATTTCCGGGTTTGGGAGGTATACAATGAGGTGGTTACTAGAACAGTTTAGTCCGTTACCGTTTCGTGTTATTATCCAAAGGAGTTGAGAGCAGAAATCTTCATAGCAGGTGAAGCGCCTTGAGATAGTGGACTCTATCTTGGGATTCGCGTATGTAGACCAGATTGCTTGTAGGTGCAAGGATACTGAAGCAACTGAGTAAATAGGAGTGGTTACTTTGTCTCAACTAAAGTAGTTAATATCGTGTATCGGTATCGTATCGGTCGGGTCCTATACACCTATACAAATGATAATATCTGTTTTTATAGGCGATCCATCATTAGGATTTTTTTAATATTTATTATTTATCAAACAAAAATATATATTGATATAACCATAATAGAAAATAATAATTGTAGTAAACATACTTCAACCTTACAAAATAAGAGGTGGTTGATTAGAGACTTATACTATCAACAATAAAACCAAGCATTGAATGTCTGTTAGCCCACCAACATCACATTTACAGTAATTACATCCACCATAATCATATATGAAGTTACCAAAATTAGTGGAGTTACTTTCTTGAACTAAAAGTTCAAGAAAGCATAATAAAAAGACAAAATACAGTAGTGATATATCAGTGTACAAGTGAAACCTATATTATCAGTGTACAAGTGAAACCGATATATCAGTCCGTACAGGATGACACACGCGTTTTTATCGTTTCTCCTTCGTATCGCCGATATTTTCAATATCGTAAAGATTTTTTCCGATATCCTATAAAAACCTTTAATATCGGCTTGTACAACCGATATTGACTACCTTGGTCTCAACTATACGAAGTTGTGGAAGTCAATTTGTATAGCGGATTAATTCTGAGAGTATTTACAAATTAGACTAGCTAGGTCCGGGGTTTTTCTGCCAAACAATTTTCCTCGTTAGCAAAAATGTTGTATTCGTATGTTTTTATTATTTTCGCATTAAGTTTTTAATTATAGAATCATTATTCATATTCGCATATGATTGAAGGCCATTGGATTCCAAAGGTTTGTGGTGTACTTGGTACCCTCGTCTTTTCAGCAAGAATGTCAATTGTTCAATTCAAATTTGAATATGCAATTCTCATTCCGAGGAGATTAGCATATGAATAGAAGAAAAAAAGAAGTTATCACAAATTAACACTTAATTTATCATTCGAATTGAGATGATAAAACTCCTGACCAACTATGATTCAAAAAATTGGTTGATACTCTCGTTCGACATAGACAATATCAAATTATCAAGAGATTATAAGTGGTAAACCATCAAGTGGTCTGATGGTTCTCATGCTCCCTCCCACTACGGAGGTAAGGGTTCGAACCCCGTGATTGCAAGCCAACTCCAATTTAAAGGAGTTTGGATGTAGTCTAGGAACCACTGTATTGCCCTATAAATTTTTTTTATAAGTGCTCTTTTTATATATATATATATATATATATATATATATATATTATTTTTTTTTGATCAGACAGCTGGGGTTAAAAGGGACCCTATATTAAAATATTTATTACCAAAATATAGTTATAAGTTACTTAAGTCTCTCTTCTCATTGGACTAGCACAATCATTTGTAAGTAACAAAAATTGGTATAAGACACCTAAACAATTTTGTGTAGTTACATATCAATTCAAGCACATTTCACCACTTAGCCTTCTTGCCGCACTAGTTGATAAAAGACATTTTGTCACTCACTATTCATATAACTATATAATCAAAATGATTTGGAAATCACGATAAAAATTGATAATACACAGTTATTGACCAATCATGTGATTCACGCCAATTGATAGAACACAAGGAACATATAATCAACCGACATCTCATTACTCATTAGCAATGTGATACTAATCTAACCTGTATAAGAGATTATTATCACTTTATGTCACAAAAATCAATTATTTATTTGCTCTAATTTGTTTATGAGAGTTATATTTCAATTGAACTGAAATCTCAAGTCTATTATGGATAAAGTACTCACTAGTACCAGATTTTTCATTTTATATCTGTTTATACCCAAAATTACTTCTAGGAACTAAACACGATTGATTTGATGATGATTAAGTAAATTAGGACTAGAAGACGATTGAAAATAAATAAGAAGACAAGAATTTAACGTGGTTTGGCGAGTTGTGCCTACATCCACGGAGGAATCCCATAGGGAGTGATTTTTATTGATGATCATGATATAATTGTATTTTTTTCGGGTTAGCTAACCTAGGATTCCATATCTGTTTAGGGTTTATGATACATGTATTTATATAGTTTATGTAACCATAATTCTGATGTAAACTTGATCTGCAAGCAACTTGGACAACAAGACTTCTGGAAACTTTTGGAATCTTCTTTCACAGGCTAGACGGGCTTGGTAAATGGGCTCTATCAATTTTATTGATGGTACAAACAATACAAAAAGTGACAAAATTACAAATGGTTGCAAGATCGCTTGACACAATTATTGATATTATGGACAGACATGCGCAACGTTTTCTCAAACACCATAACTCACAAACCACAATTCCAAATAAGAAAACTTAAATATGATTTTCCAAGATAACATCTAGATCTACAAACTTCATTTGAATCACCATTTCAAAAAACTCATAGTTACACTAGAAAAATTAATCCAATCAACAATATTTTTCTGCATGTCAAAATTTTTCAGGAATGTTTCTCAGTTTTATAAATTATCTAAAAAATACTTTCTACAACTCAAAAGCTTCAGAATTTTACCATGAGTAACTATCAGAATGTCTATTATATTCAGTTAAAGAATTCACCGATTCCTTCTAAGTTAAGAGGTACACTCGAAACTCTAAAGCTGATCAAAACTCAAACTCAATTTCACTTTTCACTTTATGATTAACATCCTTAGTTATACAATATAGTATCAACACTACAAAAAGGTTCCACTTTGCCATAGTCCTTTGTTTTTCCACGTAAAAGAAATAAAGAAACGCTTTAGAGAAAAATGCAATTTTTTTGAAGGAAAGTTTAAGAGCGCAATAGTATCAACACCACAATCAGGTTCCAATTTTCCATAGTCCTTTGTTTCTCCACGTAAAAGAAATACAAAAACACTTTAAAGAAAAAATACAATTTCTTTGAAGGAAAGTTTAATAGCGCAAGAATTCTCCACCCAAACAACACCATTGAGGAACAATGTGAAAAAGAGGGGGTCTAACCACCACACCCAATATTTTGCTTAGCAATCTGTATGGACTAACTCCAATATACTTTCAAGAGAATCAACTAGACAGTCAGACTCAATCTTAAGAAAAGTATATCCAAGAGTTATATCTCTATTTCTCAATTCAATCTGCAATCAAACAAATAGGAATTTGCGAGCCCGATAAAATATAAGAAATAACTTGGACGGTATCAAAAACCAATATCCAAGTGTCAATAAATTTAATCAACAACCCAAAGGTTGGATTCACAATTGATTGAACTTACGCACAACCTGTGATATTTTAATTATATAGAAAATATAATGCGGAAAAGAAATAACACACACACCAGAAATTTTGTTAACGAGGAAACCGCAATGCAGATAAACCCCGGGACCTAGTCCATATTTGAACACAACACTTTATTAAGCCGTTACAGATACTAGCCTACTACAAGTTAACTTCAGACTGGAATGTAGTTGATCCCTAACCAATCTCACACTGATACAGGTACAGTCGCGTTCCTTACGCCTCTGAATCCTAGCAGGACTCTACGCACTTGATTCCCTTAGATTATCTCACCCACAACTAAGAGTTGCTATGACCCAAAGTTGAAGACTTGATAAACCAATCTGTCTCACACGGAAAAGTCTATTAAATAGATAAATCTGTCTTCCACAGAAATACCTAGAAGTTTTTGTTCTGTTTTTTGATAAATAAAGGTGAACAGGAACCAATTGATATATCGGACTTATATTCCCGAAGAACATCCCAGAAATATCAATCACCTCACAATAATCTTAATCGTATGGTAGCGAAATAAGATATTGTGGAATCACAAACGATGAGACGAAGATGTTTGTGACTACTTTTTATCTTGCCTATCGGAGAATAAATCTCGAGCAAATCTTAGAGAATATAGTACTCAATACAATAGAAAACAACAAGATCATAACACGCAACTAAAGAGAAAATAGTTGGGTCTCGCTTCACAATCCCAATGAAGTCTTCAAGTTGTTAACCTATAGGGTTTTGTGAAAAACCAAAGGTGAAAAGGAGAATCGACTCTAGTCGCAACTAGTATCACACAAGAGGTGTGGGGATTAGGTTTCCTAGTTGCTAGAGTTCTCCTTTATATAGTCTTCAAATCAGGGTTTGCAATCAATGTTACCTTGGTAACAAAGCATTCAGTATTCACCGTTAGATGAAAACCTGATTAAACTCAAGCTAATATCTTTCAACCGTTAGATCGAACTTAGCTTGTTACACACAAATGAAAAGTGACTTCATTTAGATATGGGTAACCGTACCTAAACGTGTACACCTTGTTGGCTCAACAATAGTTAACCGAGGTTAGCCATATGAACACTTTCATATCAACCATATTCATCTTAACCATAACTAGTTCAAATGACTCAAATGAAACTAGTTCTAGAGTTGTTCAAATGTTTATATTCTCATAGAAGTATACAAGACAAAATTAAAGAAAAATCGATGTTGATTCACTCGAAGCAATTCATGAACATTATAGCCACGGTTTACAAAAGATTGCATTTTCCTTATTATATATAAATGTATTAGTTTATGAACAAACCGATTTTAGAACATAACCCACTCAAGTATGCAAACAGGTACGCATACCTAAGTGGCCTGACCAAGTTTGGGTTCGCCAGTATGCGAACGGGTACGCATACGTTCCAAAACTCAGTTGAATTTCCGAAACTTGAAACACACGCCAGTACGCATACCGGTATGCATACTAAGTTCTCGGACTTCCTTAACCAACCAGTACGCATACGGGTATGCATACCATGGTTGCCGGACTTGGACAACACATATGCAAGTATGCATAGTGTGTTATATCCAATCATGGTTATTTGTTCTAAACTCCCATTTCAATCATTGAAACATTCTCGGAAGACGACAATAGCTATCTCACACAAACTATTAGCTTCAAAGCAATTTTCAAGTGATCGAATGATCAATACGAAACATTCCAAGTCTACATCAAATGACTGTCTTACACAAATCATGTAAGATGTTACAAGGCAATTTTCACATGATCATCTTTTGACTTTCGTCAAGAATATAAGATGAATTTGGTTAAAGCGAAAGCTTACCAACACATATTTTGAGAAATATGTAAGCGAGTTAAACTCATCTTGAAATATCAAATGTGTATAATTGAAGTCTATATAACTATACGACTTTTGTCTCAAATAAGAGATAGAGTAGATAGACTTTTGAGTGATAGATGAGTTCAAGTTTCCACATACCTTTTGTTGATGAAGTTCCACAAGCTCCCCTTAGTAGTTATTCGTCTTCAATCAATGAACGCCGTGAAGTCTAATGCTCAACTACACTTACTATCCTAATCCGAGACTTATCTATAAGTAGACTAGAAATCAAGACTTATAGTTTTGGCAACTAAATTTGACAACAATCTTGAGATAGCAACGCTTGCGATTTCGACGGAGCAGTTCTCTAACAATCTCCCCCTTTGTCAATTTTAGTGACAAAACTATCAATACACATGGATTACAAAATAAATAAACTTTGTAGCTTCTCACCCAAATGCTTGATTTCCTTGGTTCTTCAACATTACTCGAAATTCGTCACTTCCAAGTACTCCAGTAATTCTGAATGTGTTCAACTCAGCATCATTGTTGTTGAAGATCCGTATCTATAACAATGAGAAAACAGTAGCTCTCAATCATTGTTATACAGTATCATAGTATCATTACATAGCATCGAATTCCAATTGTATCACAACTTTGACAACAATACTATGGTGATATGTATCACTCCCCCTTAGTCAATACTTCATCTCACATGAAAACCACTCCCCCTTACATAATGATCCGTAAACCATATGTATTTATAGTGTGAACTACACATTAATTCTTTCCCTTTTTGTCAATATAAATTGGCAAAGGTACGAAAACTAGTGGGATCATAATGAAATTCTCATAGAGATACTTCATGACTAAAACAAAACATATCAACTTTGTTTAGATGCAATCATATAGTCGAAACTAAACGCATTCATCAAGGAGTTTATAAAGATACAATA
The DNA here is from genome assembly GCA_023531105.1 of Papaver atlanticum. Lineage (NCBI taxonomy): Eukaryota > Viridiplantae > Streptophyta > Magnoliopsida > Ranunculales > Papaveraceae > Papaver > Papaver atlanticum. The sequence goes on from JAJJMB010011896.1 coordinate 5,754,285, forward strand.
AAACTCCTACAATATTCCACAACCGCACTCCCCACAAAGAATTGGCGATTAAGCACAAGTTCAATTAAGAACTCTCCCCCATAAAATATCATTCCCGAAAGAACAACAAGAGCGACCTTACTTTTACAAGAAAAGAAGGATTTCTTTGGACATTAAAAAATTACATGAAACATGAATTTGTATCCATAAAACTCAATTAAATTAACCACAAGAGAACCCATGATTAATTTAATCGGAAATGCTCAACATAAGAGAACTTACAGAGCCACACAATACTTTCACATAGAAGTGGATCAGGGAGAGACCAATACTGCGGAATATACAAAGATTCATTCTATTTTTCATCAATATTTGCATAAAGACATATAATAGACTTAATCTTTGCAATCAAAAGTTCATCATATCTTCATCAATATATGCATAATGACATAATAGGCTTAACTTTTGACATATATGGGACAATCATATTTCACGGACGCAAACACACATATCCCATAGAATTTTTGCAATATATAAAACCAATAAAGATTAATACTGCAAAATCATCTTCCAAATAAACTTTAGAATTTAAATAAATAAATCTAAAAACATTGCAAGATGAAAATCGTTGGCAATAGCTATGTGTACTCACATTAATGGCTATTCCAAACCCTAGTTATTCTTCTTAAAACACAAGAATAAATTCTCATAAGAAGTTTTCTAGACAAAATCAAGTTTCTTTGATAACATCATACCTTTGTAATGTAGAATGATAGTGGGAAGAACGAAATACGGAGATTGCTGGTGATGAGAAAGGAAGAAAAGGATGAGATATAGACGATATTTAAAAGGAGGAACAAGAAAAGATAAAAGAGAATCGTATTAAACGATAATAATATTGATTGATTGATAATAATACAAACGCAAGGGATCAACCATCATTCTTGATACAGACGCAGATGTCCTACATCAGTCCCCCCTTCTTGAAAGAAACTCGTCCTCGAGTTAGCTAATAAAAAGAACTTGATTCTCTCCATATATTGCTTTAGGCCTCGAGCTGTCATCACAGAAAATGAGTTCTTTTCCTCCATGGAAGTTGTAGATTTCACGTTTAACGGCTTACCACGATCAAACACAAAACTCGTAGCTCTAGATATCATAAACCGAAACATCCAAGAATTGTGTCTCAAAGCACGATAAAAGTTGTGCTTAAGTTTCCCACGATCAAAGACAAAAGTCTCGTCACTAGTGCTGGTAACAAATATCATGCCAGCAACGACTTTCACAAGTAAAGTATGTGTGTCTTCCAACTTCCGAGCTACTTCTTTTAAAGCATAATCAATTGACTCGTTCTTCCGCCGGTCCAAAAATTTGAGTAGCTCCTTGAATCTAGTATCAACATTTCTGCCTTGGAACAAAATCCACCAATCAAGTCTTTTATCTTCTACGTATCATCTGGCATCCACAGTGTTGTCTAAAATTGTCACAAACGGCGATGCAGAAGTAGGTGGAGAAAAGAAAGTTGAATTAATTATGTCATTGAACCGTTTTCCGTATGTATTAACTGGTCCAAACCCACTCATATTGTATCCATCATATTGGAGTTCGCCTGCATCATACATTACAATTATGGCATTGTTTCCACTTAATTCCAGCTTGCATTGATCAAACCACTGACTAACCATCTGTTGAACCATTAGTCCAACTTTAGGACTTCCAGTGAAAGAAATTTGAGGAATGAGTGTATCTTTTGCTTTGGCTTTACCAATCGTAGCACCAAGAGGAATCCACATCTCCATCACATGCTTCAGACGCTCTAAAGGTACAACTGAACTATTTAATTGTTGACTTAAACCAACAGCATACGCACACATGTCAATAACTTCTTGAACTTCCCTGATTCCTTCAGTAATGAGATGATTGAATAGAATGTCAAACCAAAACTTCATGATTGTCTTATTTACTGTGGTATTGAAACCAATATACGTTGAACACTCATTTTCAATTTTTATTTCAGTGAAAACCCGATTCCCTTCTATGTTAAAGAGCGTCATTTCACCGGACATTAATTTTCCTCTCTCGTAGTAATTATCCGTCCAAAATGTAAAATAGAGTACTGAATGCATGTCCACCAGGTTTCCACGACCATCCTTGTTGGTTTCCACCCGCAAATTCATATAACTTTTCTTCCAAGTTTGGTATGTACACAGCAACTCCAGGAAGATATACCATATTCTAGTCAAGAAAAAGAATATAATTTTCACAGCGTGCATTAGGATTGACGAAGAGAGCTTGACATACTGTACAACCAATGCATCTGTTTTTACATGAAGAAAATTCATACTATCATCGGTATGTGCCAGATGTGGAAAATATTGCCAAGCAGGATTGTTATTGTTCTCTATCCATGGTGCATCATTCACAATCCCAGTGTGACTACGATATACCCAAATAGCATAACAACTCATTAATCTAAACATTAGAGATACCCAAGGGTAATGACCAGATTTGATAAACTGAGTAATATTGCCAGGAAAATGTTTTTGACTCGTTACCCTGAAATCCAAATAGTCGTTAAGAGTTATATGCTTAAACACTTGTTTTCTAAATAGACTCTCACTGGATTTAACCACCAGTACTTGTACAACTTGGTTAACGGACATCTTTAGCAGCTGATGACGACTCTTTTGAGCCTTAGAAATATACAATGACAAACTTTCATTTGAACTCGGACAATCCATGCACGGAAGTCGTTTTATCATCTCCTCATCAACTAAAGAAAAGCATCGAGGTGACCGACTAAAAAGAAAAGAAAAAGGAATTCTACCTAAACTAGGAAAGTAAAGGATTTGCAAAGCAAGCAAACTAAAACAGACGCAATGGATCAACAATCATTGTTGATACAAACGCAAGGGATCAACTATCATTGTTGATATAGATGCAGATATCCTACATCACTTTGAAAGGGTCCATCATAAAAGGTATCACGGATATCCTTGATTCTTTTTGTAGCGCCCCCAAAGCTAGCAGCTGACTAATAAAATATATAAATAGTTCACATCATTTTAAGCGATTTAGTCGTCTAAATTTATTTTATTTTATTTTTATTTATCATTATTATTATTTATTTATTTTAATGAAATCGAATTTTAATTCCATATGAAGCTATATTATTATGACTAAATAATTTTTAAATTCATGTACTATTAAAGGGTAACTGAATGTTATAACTATTATCCAAATGTTACTATATAATGTTGTATGTATTTGTTTATTTCATCGTGTGACTTGATATAAATAAATAACCATTAACAATTTTTCATAGTTGTTTGGTATTAATATTTTATTATTATTACAACATTTATTTCTTTTTTCTTAGACCGATAAAAGTTAATCGTAATTAATCGTAATGCCAAGTTTAATTTTATTATTATTACTAGATTTGATTTGGTCTAACTTTATTTTCTTAAGTTTATATTATTGCTAAATAATCCTTAAGTTGTACTATTAATAAAAATTACATTTTTCTATTACTATCCAATAATTATTATCCAAATGATATTTACAATGACTCTAAATTTTATAGTAATTAGAATTATATATTATTATTCTTTGTTTGTCTTATCAAAAGTTATTTTCTTAATTAGATTATCACTTCCATTATTGTATTATCAATTTTTCCTATTTGATTACTATCGTAACTAAAATATGACCAGAATAACTACTTAGTAAGGATTCTTAGTTTAATTTTATTAAGCCTGAATCTCGTTAATATAATTCTACTTTCACGAAAAGATTGTTATAACATATTTTATTTATTCAGATTGAATCTGCATACTATATCTTGTTAATTATTGGCGTTGGTAATTTAATATGATTTAAATTTTGAGTCTGCATAAAGTTTTAATGTCTTAATAGTCTATAGATTTTGGTATTAATAATAAGTATCTTATTCATAGGAAAATTTATTCTCCTTTAAGTCTAATTTGTACTAAGCATTTAAGTACTTTAAAATGTGTATAATTTAGTGATTTAGTGAATCATTTATCGGACTAAAAATAATCTGGGTATAAGATCGTTAACAAGTTTAACCTTTATTTTTTTTTGCATTATATGACCTCACGTTCTTAATCTTAATTAACTATTTGGTTTAAACGCAAAATATATAATTATAATTTGTTATTAGTTAACTTTGCAAAACTTAACCGTAATCAAGCACTAATAATTTTTCCATAGTTATTTAATCCTAATCATTATTTCATCGCTATATATTTGTTAATGAGATTTTAATTTAAGTTATGCTTAACATAATACTAATTTAAATTCTAACAGTATAAGTTCGTCATTCTAATTTTCCATTTCAAAAGATGATTAAATCTATTTACGAAGAAGGATCCTATTAATATACAAATTTATTTTCTTTTAATTCTAATATTACACTAAGCATCTGAATACTATTATTACTAATTCATGTATATTTGTTTCATTTTAGAGATTTATTGGATCATTTGTTAGACTAAAGATAATTTCGGTACAAGATTAATAACAAGGTAAGTCTTTTTATTTTATGCAATATATCCCCACCTTCTTATATCTAACGCCTAGTTTGTATTATATTAAATATCTAGTTAGACGCAAATCATATATTTCTAATTTGTCATTAGTTTAATTTACAAAATTTAACCGTAGATAAGGGTTATTAATTTTCTATAACTATTTAATCATAATTTATTATTTTTATCGTTATCTATCTTTAATGAGATTTTAGTTAAGTTAAGTTCAATATCATACTAATTGATAAATGCTAACACTACTTTATTAAAATTATTATTACTATTATTTTCATTTATAATTACTATTACGATATTCTATTATTAACATTGATGGTTGAACTATTATTCTAACTACTTTTACAAATATTGTTGAGTCCTGAAAAATATTATTAGCATTTATGTAATTATAAATTATTGATTCTACGTATAAGTCAAGGTATTCAATAAGTTTCTATGTGACTTTCAAGATTTATCAATAATACTAATCTCACTATTTTTCTAATATATTGGATTTTGCACGTGTTCATAATTCCAAAGTAATTGTTCTCTGATTCTTTATCAGCTCCTATACTGTAATGAATCTGGTTTAACCTATAATTTTATTTCATCAAATGCACACACAACCAAGAACAAAACAATCAATCAGTTAAGTATATCTTTTAGTTATTAATAGCTTTTAGTGATTAAGATTTATCTCACAACCCAACCCAGTTCTAAACTATTGTATTTCACTAACTGGCACTGGCTATTCCTATCTTTTCCCATGTAAGATCTAATAGTGAGCTCTGATACCAACACTGTAGCGCCCCCAAAACTAGCAGCTGACTAATCCAAGAGATTAACTAAATAAAGAGGCACTACGAATCTAATTCAAGTACTTAAACATTCAATTAAGAAATCTGCTACAAAACTTAACCCAAAACTAGCCCCTCTCTGAAATATATATATACAAGAACTCCTCTCAAATGATACATATACAATAGTCATTTGGTTTCAAATAGAATATACAACATAATAAACATAGCAAAATTTAACCAACTAACGAGCTCAACTCCTCGAAGCTTCCGCCGCGCAACTCTGATCTGTCTCTGAAACTGAAAGTGGGAATGGGTGAGCACATCATCCCTAAAAGGGGTGTCTAGTAGGAATAACATTTAACTTTCAAGTAATCATTGAAAATGATTTGGAAACAATTCATGTTTTCCCTAAACACTAAAACACAACCGTTTCACATAGATAAACAATCATGTATATGGAACTAACTCCTTCCAAACAATGTATAATATGGTGACTCGTCCCGCACCTAAATAGCTATATGGTGACTCGTCCCACACCTAGTTATTGCATAAAAGCTCGAAAGTAAGTAGGTATAAATGAAGGAGCAATATCCTATATACCATAGATGGAAATTCTCATTTTCCAAGCAATCAAATGGAAATTCTTATTTACCAAAAAATTCAGAAAGACAAACAAAGCATTACAATTCCTTTCCAAACAATGAAAAGATTAAAAGAAATAACAGTACTTTCGGAATTTAAAATAAAACAATGCAAGCAATACACAATCAGACAATGCATGAATTTGTTAAACATAAACGTTGGTAAAAGAAAACAACAATAATCACAAAAGAGTTAAATATAAATTCCCACCTCTTTTGATGACAAGCCACGTCTACCTCGAGATCCATGATCCACTGATTCATCCTTGAATTGATCGTTGTTAATAAAGACTAACTGTTAATCACACAAGAACTCTAAGAATCCAGCCAAAATGGCTCACACAAGAATCATACAAGTCTATTTAATGGTTCTAAGCCCATTTATGATTCTACACCTTTTAATTATCTATCTTTAACATATCTAAGGTTTATTAATTGAATTGGGTTGGTTCTATAGTCCATTAGATATGTCTTATAACTATCTATAACTTTGTAGAAGGAACCGAAGACTAATTCGGACCATAAGGGGTCCAAATCATCAAACTAGGGAAACTAGTCCTAAGCCCAAGTCTACTAAACCAACCCATTAACATAAGGTCCAGTCCATCTGAATCAACAAACAGTCTCTAACGGTCAAACTGACGGTCAAAGGTCAACTAACAATCAATGTCAAGTCAAGTCTAGGGTCAAGGTCAAGTCAATGGTCAACTGGTCAATGACTCAGTGAGTCAAACTGATTCGACTCAGGTTAACAGGGTCAACTCGACTCAGTCAGATAAACTGAGTCAGCTAAACAGAACAAGTCAGACTGAATAAGTTCAGTCAGATAAACCAAAGGTTCTTCTCACATAGCTGCAACTCTAATCTTAAGTTCAACTTCAAACTAATAAAGCATCAATTCAATCATTCAAATATACTTCAAATTTCAATTACAATTACAAACAATGCCTACCTGCAATTGCAGTTCCAAGCTTTCACATCAAACACCAACTACAACTCCAACTCTAAACAACATCAACAACAACATTCATCCACCACCATACACAACACCCTCAGCTGTAGGACCATTCTTCTCACTGAGGTACACTTGCAACTTCAAAATCCTCACTACTGCCGCTAAGAAATGAATTGCTTCAACCCAACTCAATTCACATCTCAGTTCAATGCTTCAACATTATGACCTCTTCTTATCCTCTAGATACACTCTAAACAGTAACACCAATATCAATTCAAGCAACCATTATCATTCAGTAAACCAAACCACTTGCAATAACAACTTAAGCCATTAATTTATACACTGCAGTCCAATAACACTTTACTTGTATTTTACAACACCTCCATTACACCTTCCATGCCTGCAAGTTCAGATCACTACAACCTCACAAGTAATACAACCAACTACTGAAACATCTTAACTCAGCTCCGAACCATTTGTTATATAAGCTCACTAATCCAAACCACTAAGACCTCTTCCCTGTAACTCACTTCAACAATCATTACTATAAAACTCAGAATATCACAAGCACATCCAAGTGTTCACTGTCATAACACCTCAAATACTGGTTTTAACAGACATACATCCCAATTCTTAATTCAATTATCAAACATAAATATACATACACTAAAACTGAACTGAGCTAAATCATCTCAGAGAATAATTACCTCAAATGGTTCCATTTTAGCAAATACAATTCAACTCCTCTTCTTGCTTAACTGTATTCTGCATTTCTTCTTAAGGTTACAACAACCCACCAATCCAGTTCATCCAACACCAAATCAATCCCATCATCACTAACAGTTCTCAACTAAACCTTAATTTAATTCCCAAATCTTCATTAAGATAGAATCGAACCCTAACTACTAATTTCAAGTTATTCTTTAACTTCAAACTCTAATTCAGACTAAACCCATCCTTAAACATCCTTCCATAACATCAATTTCATCTCCGAATTCTTCTTTGAACTTCTTATGAAACCCTAGTTCTTAATTTGGGGAAGAACAGATACAAGGATGAAACTACCTAGAGCTAGGTAGTAAAGTGAAATGTAATCCCACCATGAGTATTGATAGATGAATTGTAAATACCATTTGAGAGTTTGAATCTAGTACTCCTTACCTTCCTTTGGTTATTTCTCATTCCATAAGAATTCGACATAACCTTTTTAGACAATCCATCCTAGGAAATTTTATGAGGATTAAGTCTAGGACCTCTAGAGATTGGTTCCAGAGGGTCAGAATTGAAACGATTCCTTCCCCTAGACTTAGGTCTACCAGACTTGTTCTCAATAACACTGGGAATGTGTAAGTTTGTATCGCACAAACTAGCATCATTAAGAGGGACACGATTCCTGTGGTGATTTCTAGAGGAGTGACTCTGGAAACCTTGTGCATGAGAATTCTGGTAGTCTGCAGGAATGAAATCCATTGTAGATGTTGTCATACAATTTACTCTGTCGGCAGAAAAAATAAGTAGATTTTGAAGCTAAAAAATCTATTTCTTTCTAGCAAAACAATGAGAATCATAATGATTTCTTTTCCCACAGAAGGAACAGGTTCGTGGAAGAGGTTCATCGGGAGAACCCTGTTTTAAACTAGTAACCCTATTAGAAGGCTGCAAGACATGTGAACATTTCTTAACAGATGCTTCTTTTGAAGTATTTTTCTTCATGTACAGTAATCCCTTATGAGAATTAGAGATTGTCACGGAAGAAGATTTACTTAATAAAACATATTTTCCCTGTCCAAGGATTTGCACTGTTCTTGGACTAAAAGTAGAGATGCAACTAGTTTCTCTTTTTCAACACGAATGCTGTTCAGATCTGATGAATGAGTCTCGATCAAACGTTTTTTTATAATTGAATTTTGTTTAACATTATCCTCAAGAGAACTAATCTTTTCACGTGGTAGAGTAATTTTTTGAACAAGTTTTTCAATATTGTTAGAGAAGGACTCAATGATGCTATAGAGTTCCCGTTCTTGACCAAGAGACTTCTCAAGTTCATCAATGAACTGATCATGTTTTTCTTCAAGAGACATTATCATAGATCCTTGAAAAACAATGAACTCAGCAGATTTTTTTTTGAGTTCTGGTGAGTTCCATTTCAGTTTCAGACATAGTATTAAATGTCACATCAGAGGGAATGTTATCAGTATTTGATAGTGAAAAATTCTTACCTCAGGATTCGGAAGAATCTGCAAAGGAGTTATCCTTGGAGGTAAGCCCAATACATTTAGCATAATCAAAACTTTTGGAACACATTTATAAGTGCGCGAGTTTGAGATAAACATTATCCACCCAAATCATATTGCCAAAAACATAGACTTATGAGGTCTTAAATGTGTTTCCCTGCTTTGATACCAATTGAAAAAGCGGGGGTCTAACAACCACACCCAATATTTCGCTTAGCAATCTATATGGACTAACTCCAATATACTTTTAAGAGAATCAACTAGACAGTCAGACTCAATCTTAAGAAAAGTATATCCAAGAGTTATATCTTTATTGCTCAATTCAATCTGCAATCAAACAAATAGGAATTTGCGAGCCCGATTGAATATAAGAAATAACTTGGACGGTATCAAAAACCAATATCAAAGTGTCAATCAATTTAATCAACAACCCAAAGGTCGGATTCACAATTGATTGAACTTACACATAACCTGTGATATTTCAATTATATAGAAAATATAATGCGGAAAAGAAATAACACAAACACCATAAATTTTGTTAACGAGGAAACCAAAAATGCAGAAAACCCCGAGACCTAGTCCAGATTTGAACACCACACTGTATTAGGCCGCTACAGATACTAGCATACTACAAGTTAACTTCGGACTGGAATGTAGTTGAGCCCTAACCAATCTCACACTGATCAAGGTACATTCGTGTTCCTTACTCCTCTGAATCCCAGCAGGACTCTACGCATTTGATTCCCTTAGCTGATCTCACCCATAACTAAGAGTTCCTACGACCCAAAGTCGAATACTTGATAAACCAATCTGTCTCATACATAAAATCCTATTGAACAAATAAATCTGTCTCCCACAGAAATACCTAGAAGTTTTTGTTCCGTCTTTTGATAAATCAAGGTGAACAGGAACCAATTGATATACCAGACTTATATTCCCGAAGAACAGCTTAGAAATATCAATCACCTCACAATAATCTTAATCGTCTGGTTGCTAAACAAGATATTGTGGAATCACAAACGATGAAACGAAGATGTTTGTGACTACTTTTTATCTTGCCTATCGGAGAGTAAATCTCAATAAAATTTTAGAGAAGATAGTACTCAATACGATAGAAAACAGCAAGATCTGAACACGCAACTACAGAGAAAATAGTTGGGTCTGGCTTCACAATCCAATGAAGTTTTCAAGTCGTTAACCTACAGGGTTTCGTGAAAAACCTAAGGTTAAACGAGAATTGACTCTAGTCGCAACTAGTATCACACAGGAGGTGTGGGGATTAGGTTTCCAACAGTTAGATCGAACTTAGCTTGTTACACACAAATGAAAAGTGACTTCATTTAGATATGGGTAACCGTACCTAAACGTGTACACCTTGTTGGCTCAACAATAGTTAACCGAAGTTAGCCATATGAACACTTTCATATCAACCATATTCATCTTAACCATAACTAGTTCAAATGACTCAAATGAAACTAGCTCTAGAGTTGTTCAATTGTTTATATTCTCATAGAAGTATACAAGACGCAATTGAAGCAAAATTGATTTTGATTCGCTCGAATCAATTCATGAACATTATACCCACAGTTTGCAAAAGATTGCATTCCTTATTATATAAATGTATTAGTTCATGAACAAACCGATTTTAGAACATAACCTACTCAAGTATGCAAATGGGTACACATACCTAAGTGGCCAGACCAAGTTTGGGTTCGCCAGTATGCGAACGGGTACGCATACCTTACAAAACTCAGTTGAATTTCCGGAACTTTAAACTCACGCCAGTACGCATACCGGTATGCATACTAAGTTCCCGGATTTCCATAACCAACCAGGACGCATACGGGTATGCATACCATGGTTCCCGAACTTGGACAACACATATGCAAGTACGCATACTGTGTTATATCCAATAATGGTTATTTGTTCTAAACTCTCATTTCAATCATTTAAACATTCTCGGAAGACGACAATAGCTATCTCACACAAACTATTTGCTTCAAAGAAATTTTCAAGTGATCGAATGATCAATACGAAACATTCTGAGTCTACATCAAATGACTGTCTCACACAAATCATGTAAGATGTTAAAAGGCGATTTTCATATGATCATCTTTTTACTTTCGTCAAGAATATAAGATGAACTTGGTTAAAGCGAAAGTTTACCAACACATATTTCGAGAAATATGTAAGCGAGTTAAACTCAGCTCGAAATATCAAATGTGTATAATCGAAGTCTATATAGCTATACGAGTTTTGTCTCAAATAGGAGATAGAGTAGATAGACTTTTGAGTGATAGATGAGTTCAAGTCTCCACATACCTTTTGTTGATGAAGTTCCACAAGCTCCCCTTAGTAGTTTTCGTCTTCAATCGATGAACGCCGTGAAGTCTAATGCTCAACTACACTTACTATCCTAATCCGAGACTTAGCTATAAGTAGACTAGAAATCAAGACTTATAGTTTTGGCAACTAAACTTGACAACAAGCTTTAGATAGCAACGCTTGCAAGTTCAACGGAGGAGTGCTCTAACAATGTGGGTCCTTGTCCTCCTTCATCTTGGTTTGGTCCACAACGTCAATAAGGTGTGAGAAGCCCAATAACCGTTTCTAGAGTTCTGCCATTTGATCCAGAAGCTAATAAACCAAGAGCAGTATAGATTGAACTGGAGAAAATGCAAAAAAAAAAAATATGTTGTTTTTGGTTTCTTCTAGCCAGATGTGTTTAACAAACTGTATAATCCACTAGGGCACTTGAAGAAAGCCTCCTATTTAAATCTGTAAATAATATTAACACAAACGCTCTTGAAGGTGTTAGCAGATACTGCAACATCTTGGTATATATCACAGTTTTGATCTCAAGGTATAAAGATGTTCATATTTGTCTTCTATTGACTAATGACAGTATTAGGATATATAAGTGAATGTAAGTTAACACTTGGTTAACTTACAAAAAAAAAAAAAAACAGCATTAGTTACGAGAAGGGCGATTAGCGATTATGGCGATTTGAATAATGTGGGAAGGATTTCGGATTCAATTGATCGGTCCAATTCTTCTTCAAGTTTTCATCTTATTCCGAGACTTTATCTCCTCTTCTTGTGCTCCACAACGATCCCCAATTGACAGTTTCTCTCGGCTGCCTCTATAGGGTTTTCCTGTTATCTCCATGATTGACGGTGAAAACTCGATCTGTCGCAGCCACATATGAATCATCAGGTGATGTTATTCAATTTTATGCAGTGTCATCATTTCCTTCCCATGTTGTTGTGCATCAATCTACTGAAGAAGAAACTCACACGATTTAATCCTTTGTACCTCAGGATATTACGACTGCAACTTGTCCTGTTCAGCTTACTGCGTTTCAGGCTCCTACAATGGCCGAGTATAAAACTGTGGCGAGTCTCTCTGTTCAATCATCTGCCAATGAGAGACCCAGACGAAGAGCAAAAGCCAATGATTTTCAATCTTCTGTAGTGTCTTCATCTCATTCCTACGACGTTGCGCATCAATCTGCTGAAGAAGAAATTGCACCCCATGATACCACGACTGAAACTTGTCCCATACAACTCTACCCTGTTTAGTTTACCGCAGTTCAAGCTCCTCCAATGGATGCGAACCAAGCTGGGACGAATTTCTCTGTTCAATCATCTGCCAAAGAGAGACCCAGGCGAAGAGCGAAAACAGCTACAGCCCATCCATGTTGTTCTAGTACTGTAGGTTATGTACCTGTAATTCCAAGCCCCACTATGGTTATTCAATATTCTGCATCGCCATTGTTGTACGTAGATGCTACTACAACAAATACTTTGTTATTTCAATCTTCCGCATCGCCATTGTCTGTCGAAGATGATACTACAACAAGTTCTTTGGTATCTGCAATGCCATTCCCTCAAGCTCCCACGTCAACAAAGACTATGGCTACAAACTCGCAGAGGCCGCAAACTTACCCCCTCATACAAGTAAATTTTGATGCCCTCTGCATGGTTTTGATGGATGCAAAAATGGCATAGACGGCAGGTGTTACAACCAAAGTTCTTTGATCAAACACTTGCGTGATAAGCATTATCCCACTGAGGAGAGCAAGGAGAGTTATCGCCAACTAATCTGCAGCAATTTCAACGTATTCAAGGCCTGGGAGAGTACTTTACATAGTATGCAAATGTGATTATGTCCTACTTGTATGCACATATTGGCTTAGAGGAAATCTTGCAGGCATAACGGAGAAGTTATTCTTCGTCCTTGGAATGGGAAACGTTCGGAATTCTTGGTGCATGGTATCCCTTGTCCTGCTCCTTTACTTGATGTGGACAATGAAGTTTCAGTTGACGAAACAGCTGATAACCTCCTCAACCTCAATCTTGAGTTGTTGGATCGAGTTTTGCAGAGCCAAATTTGCACCGTCGCTAGTATCACGGATAAGTGTAAGCTTCTCTTTGCTAGGACTTTTAATGCCGCCATTCAGAAGGTTGTTAATAATCCTAGTGACATCTCTCTGAGGATTCATATGCTTATTTTTCCTATTTGCACTCTTCAAATTTACTTTCCCAAAAGTAGTTTGGAGGAGCAGTCCAGCAACAGGAAAAAGTTCTAGATTGCGGCTATACAACTTTCCTTGCAAAAATGGTCCGAACCAAATGGTTGTGTCACCTTGCTTCATAGATATTTGGAGGAGCAAGCTGCTCTACACGGTGTAGGAGCAAGGGGAAAAATCAAGAGAGGACGCAAGAGGACCAAGAGGCAATGAATATTCGACTTTGTCGTAAGAAGTTGAGTAATGGATTATACATAGCTGTTATTCGTCGTTTGACTTCCAATGGTGTGGCCCCGTTTAATTTGGGAACTCTGGAGGAATTGCAGGCCAAACACCCCCATGATAACCCTCATTTGATACCAACAGACTCTACAACACAACTACCCTTCATTGATTCTAAGGATTGGTTCTGAACAAACTGAAAAGCTTTCTTAAAGGGACCTTATGTGGGAGAGATGGCCTACGTTCCCAACATCTTGTCAATGCTTTGAGTGGGTCTGCTGTTGCCGTTTCAGACAAGCTCATTAATTCCATTACCGAGTTGGTAAACATATGGATGGCAGGTGGTTTCCCTCTGGCTTTAGGGGTGTTTGTAGCTTCATCACCCTTAACCCCCTTGATCAAGCCCGGGGGTGGTATACGTCCTATCACTGTGGGTACTATTTGGAGACATCTAGTCTCCAAAGTTGATGCTTCTCATGTTGGTAAGAAAAAGGAGAGTTATCTTAATGATTTTTAGTTTGGTGTGGGGGTTCCTTGTGGAGGTGAGTCGATTCTTCATGCTGTTAACAGACTTCTTGAGGAAAAGTGTGACTCAACATCTACGTCAATGCTCTTGGTTGATTTCTCCAATGCCTTCAATCTTGTAAGCAGGTTTACAATGATTAAAGAGGTAAGGAAACGCTATCCTTCTATCTCTAAATGGGTAGAGTTATGGTATGTGGATCCTTCTAGATTATATTATATGGACAAGACTCTTTCGTCTGCTCAGGTAGTACAACAGGGGGTCTCGCTTGGACCCTTGCTATTTGCTTTAACTCTACACCCCTTGATACATATAATTACATATTCATGCTCATTGGATTTACAAGCATGGTATTTAGATGATGGGACCTTGATTGGTTACACGTTGGTGATGGCCAAAGCCTTGGACATTACTCAACAAGAAGGTGTTTCTTTGGGTTTGCATCTTAATGTCTCGAAGACCGAACTTTTTTGGCCTATAGTTGACACCATAGGTTTGGTTGCGGGCGTTTTCTCGCCTCGCATATGCCGGCCAGTGGAAGGAGTTAAGTTGTTGGGAGGACCTGTTAGCCCGAACCCCCAGTTTTGCAAAAATATGGTGGTTAACAGAGTACATAAGACCACGGACTTGGTTGATGTTATACAGAAGCTCAAAGATCCGCACGGTGAGCTTTTGCTATTTAGGAATTGTTCTGGTGTCTCTAGGTTATACTTTGCTATGCGAACGACTAAGCCTGAATGCTTGGGTGGGGTGCAAATGATTTTTGATAATCATCGTTAGAGCACTGCTCGGTCGAACTCGCAAGCATTGCTATCTCAAGCTTGTTTGTCAAGTTTAGTTGTCAAAACAATAAGTCTTGATTTCTAGTCTACTTATAGTTATGTCTCGGATTAGGATAGAATGTGTAGTTGAGCTTTAGACTTCACGACGTTCATCGATTGAAGACGAAGAACTACTAAGGGGAGCTTATGGAACTTCATCAACAAAAGGTATGTGGACACTTGAACTCATCTATCACTCAGAAGTTTATTTATATTATATATCATATTGAGACAAAAGTCGTATAACTATATAGACTTCACTTTATACACATTTGATATTTCGAGCTGAGTTTAACTCGCTTACATATTTCTCGAAATATGTGTGGGTAAGCTTTCGCTTTAACCAAGTTCATCTTTATTCTTGACGAAAGTCAAAATATAATCATGTGAAAATCAACTAGTAACATCTTACATGATTTGTGTGAGACAGTCATTTGATGTAGACTCAGAATGTTTCGTATTGATATATTGATCACTTGAAATTGCTTTGAAGCTAATAGTTTGTGTGAGACAGCTATTCCCGTCTTCTAAGAGTGTTCAATGATTAAGATAGATTTTAGAATGATTAACCATTGATTGGATATAGCACAGTATGCGTACTTGTATGTTAACTGTTGCAAGTTATTCCAAGTCCGGGAACCATAGTATGCATACCCATATGCGTACTGGTTTAACAGTTGAAGTCCGTGAACTTAGTATGCATACCCGTACACATACCGGAGTTACAGTTCAAGTCTGGAAATTCAACTGAGGTTGGTCGTGAACGACAGTGTGCGTACCCGTTCGCATACTGGCGAACCCAGACCAAGTCCGGCTACTTAGGTATGTGTACCCGTTTGCATACTTGAGTGGGTTAAGTTCTAAAATCGGTTTATTCATGAAAAAATAAATTTATATAATTAGGAATGCAATCTTTTGCAAACCGTGGCTATAATGTTCATGAATTGATTCGAGTGAATCAAACCGATTTTGCTTCAATTGTGTTCTTGTATACTTCTATGAGAATATAGCAATTAAACAACTCTTTAACTAGTTTCATTTGAGTCATTTGAACTAGTTGTGGTTAAGATGAATAAGGTTGATATGAGGGTGTTCATATAGCTAACCTCGGTTAACTACTGTTGATCCAACCTAGTGTACACGTTTAGGTATGGTTACTCAAACCTAAATGAAGGTACATTTCATTTGTGTATAACAAGCTAAGTTCGATCTAATGGTTGAAAGATATTAGCTTGAGTCTTATCAGGTTTTCATCTAACGGTGAATATTGAATACTTTGTTACCAAGGTAACTTAGATTGCAAACCCTGATTTTAAAACTATATAAAGGAGAACTCTAGCAACTTGGAAACCTAATCCCCACACCTCATCTGTGATACTAGTTGCGACTAGAGTCAATTATCCTTTAACCTTAGGTTTTTCACGAAACCATGTAGGTTAACGACTTAAAACTTAAAACTTCATTAAAATTCTACAAAGTAGTGAATGAGTGAATTATAAAATATAAATTAGAGAAAAATAGAATGGTTACCAATTATTCATGCATAAATAGCTTCCTCCGTGCCTTGATTATGCGAGAATTAGCTCATCATTATCATGGAAACATGCTCAAAATTCATCTTTATTAATGCTCAAAAATGGTTCACAAATGATGAAATGGGAGAAAAATGAATAAAATCGGGTTCTGTAACACTTATATTTGTTACAGAATCAACTGTTACAGAAAACGATAAAGAAATACCGTCACTGGCACTGTTGAAGAACGACGGTCTTGAAGGGTCTTATGTTCTTCGTACTTTCTGCACCAGCAGAAAACTTATTTTTCCTGTAACTTTTTTTTTCCCGATTTCTTATGCTCTAAACGTCTCCCTATTCTCCCCCTAAACTCTCCATCCCTTCTTTGAGTCTCCTAAAGCCTTTATATAGTCACAGGAACAAGAATAATATCGTAATAACCCAAAAATCTTCTCGATATCCAACCATTAACTCATGAATATTTTCTTTTATGTTTTGGGTTCTTACGCATCTTTTCGACGTATACACGCTCCAGAACTTCCTTGTTTGACTCCTCCACACTTCTGCAGCAACCAAACTCCATCCCAACTCAATCCATGCACGTTCAAACACGTTGTATTCCGAGGTTGAATATTTTCTTCCTGACGAAAATTCAGCCCAACTGAACGCATTAGAACACTCATACCACCATTTTTTGGGCATATCACGTTCATCCCAATCAAAATCAGTGATTGAATCTCACTAAAACTTCTTCAAAAATCCAACAGAAAATTCTGCAGAAAAAATGAATTTTTTCCCGCCAAAATTGTTTTTCAAACGATGAAGGTGAAGTGCCCTGAATCCAAAACGCGGGTGCCTTTAACAGCTCGGCTGCCTTGGGGGTGCCCTTATCCAATTTTAGGGTGCCTTTAGTAATTTTGGTGGGTGCCTTTAACACTATTTCGGGGTTCCTCCGGTGTATTTCTGGGGTGCTTCCGGTGCATTTATGGGGTGCCTTTAGTACTCCATCCTGGGGTGTAAAACACCACTTTACGAGCCAATTTCGTCGCAAGAGCTTATTTCTCTAAAAATACCTACAAAGACATAAAACACCATAATAAGTACAAAAATGGGTACTAAAAATATATACAATAGAGATGAAAATAGACACATAAATGCGTCTATCAGGTGTGGTTGTTAGACCCCCGCTTTTTCAATTGGTATCAGAGCAGGCAAACATATTTAAGACCTCATAATTCTATGTTTGTAGCGATCTGAATATGGACATAAGTGCTATCTCTGATAAACGCGTCACCAGAAACAAGAGTTCTGTTTCTAAGAAATCTATTAAAGAGAAAGATTTGTCAATCTCGAATATAGATGAACCTAGTATTCCAACGAAACAGACTTCCATTGACAAGTGTTACCCGGATTACCTTACTAACGAGTCTGACTCTGAAGTTGAAAGAGAAGCAGCAAAAGAAAGTGCAGTGATTCTAAAACTTGTTAGAATCCAAGATGATGATGTCAACCGGTTGAAACACAAAGTCAATGTACTTGTTGGTATGTTAAATAAGCGTGACTCTCTTCTAAAGGTTATTCAAGAGAAAAACGCCTCAGTTTGTTCTTCACGAACTTTGCTTGAGGAAAAACTCAAAGAGGATGCTTTTGAAATTGAACTTCTTTTGAGTAAACTCTTTGTTCAAGAATGTTCCAAAGAGTCCACTATACCAATCACTTCTGATTTAAATGTAAAAAATTCAGTTCCAGAAGCAAAATCAAAATCCCTTCCTGTTGAAAAGGATGTGCCTGTATCTTCCTCTAATCGAGGAATATCCACATCACATGGAAGGAAGACATCTCCCAACGATAGTATTAAAACTGTTCTGTCTAATCACTCATGTGATCAGAAAGTGTGTCTCTTTTGTGATTCAAAAGGACATGTTGAACAAAAGAGGAAATCGAGGTTGAATGACAATTCTATTGATCGTCTTCAACACACCTTAGATTTAATTCTCAAAGGTGTAACTGACATTCGTATGTCTAGACCAATTGGTTTTAGTACTCACCCTGTGTACCCTACCAGGAAAGTCAGTTCGATGTGTTCCTCAAATGTTCAAATGCACAACAATCTTCCTAAACCATCTCGTCCAAGAAGAACTCGAGGATCTTCTTCTATTAAAAAGGGAGATAATGTTGTTCTTGATGTGAAAAAGGTACCAGAAGAAGAAAGCAAAAATAGAGGTATGGAAGACAACCTAAATTTGATAATTGAAGGATATAAAAAAATCATTAACAGACTGTCAATTCCCTCTAGTCAAAATTCTTCAGGTTAGAATACATACTATGCGTCGTATTTTGATGATAGTAAGTTTTATGATAACTTTTCACATCAAAAAGGTTTGCCTCCAAAGATCATGAGAAAGAGGTTTAACCGAAAACAACATTCATTTGATGAGCTCAAGGCTCATACTTGTGCTAATTGATCACAAGGTTGAAATCTCACTCTCAAAAATCCTGGTTGAGTGAGATATAGTCAGGTATACTGCAAAATGTTTTCTGATTCTCTAGTTATTTTCTTATCGTTCTTAGCTGGATTATCATCCACAAACATTTTTGCATAAGTATTTGTGTTTGATCTTGTCAAGTTTTTTATTTTTATTTTTCTTTTGAAATTTTGAGATGTCAAAAATGCTACTCTTAAGATCTAAATTTTTCTCTGGTGAGAACATAAAATTTATTGAGCTAAGAATTGTGAAAGATTTCGCTTAGCAAATTTTTCGTGCAAACATTTTTTTCTTGGTTTGCAATTTTTGGCGTCGGTATTTTCCGCCTATGGGTCAAGGTTAAGTTCATACGGGTACCCTTGTTACATGTCACTGACCAACTTTGGAAACCTTATTTTCTGTTTCCTTGATAAACCGTATAAATACAAAAACCTTTTTCTTGTATACGCATACTCCAGGTTTTGTTTATCTAGAATGGATGCTCCTCCATGTTCTTGGGATTTGCCAGGAGTTTTTGTTGATAATTCTATTTTTTCGAGTTCGAAGTAAATAAGAAAAGAACCATTGTTAAAGATGACAATCTTCATCCCGGTGCATCATGATTTTATGCATATTCTCATCAAGATCGAGAAAATGCCGAGATGGTTTATGCTGAAGTGGTTCATGGTTTTCTCAATGATCTCGGGATAGCAAAACTGAATCTTGAAAACTCTATGAAGGATCTAGATGTGTTACGAACTGAGTTGAAAAAGGTTAATTATGACTTTGTTCTCATGAAATCACATGTTAAGGATCTTCTCAAGGAGGATATCTTCTACGAATAAGCTGTCATTGCTGGCGATCACAAGCTTGAATGTCTTGAATCCTATGATGTTTCCGAATATGGACTCTGATCGTTTTTTTTTGTTTTTCCTTTTGATTATTGTCTAAGAAACTTCTTATAAGAATTTATTCTTGTGTTTTTAAGAAGGATAACTAGGGTTTGGAATATCCATTACTGTGAGTACACATAGCAACACCGGAATCTATGATAGTACCACAAATCTGGCGATGACTCAATAGCATCTCTTATCGTTTCATCTTCCTCTCTTTCTACATTCTTACTATGAATCAACTATTATCTTGATCTTAACCTATTATCATGTTCATTTTCTTATCTATCTCATTCAAAATCTATTGTTTTTGTTTTTCTTAAAACATTCTCTTTGATGTCTAACTAAATTTTTCTGTGTTCTCTCCTTTTGCAGTGTATTTCAATTACATGGCGTTTTCCATTCCGAATCAAGTGGTCATCGCGTTTGCTATCATTGTTGTCCTGCTCGTTGTAGCAAAGGATTCTAAGCGTTTTCTCCCAAAAATCACATGGCGTTTGCTCTGTCTGTTCATCAAGTATGATTGGAATATACAGGAATCGATTAAATCTGATACAACTCACTACAACCCAGTCCGTTTCAAGATTCATGGTTTTCTCCGCCGTTTAGTAGATTCAAAAATTCAAAATTCAAAAACCAGTTTCCTTTTTTTTTTTGACTAGTTTGTCAATCAGCCTTTCCATAACTGATGCAGTAAAAATAGGGGGAAAATCGGATTTCTTCCTTATTTTAGGAATGAAACTATATTCAATCAATACCTAAACCCTAATCCTGATCCTGGAAATTCTATAAAACATAATAGTCACTATAATCTTTGTCAATCCATTGTCAGTAAACCTATCTTCCTCTTCTCAATGGCTCAAAGCAAAGAAAAGGCATCTAATGAAGTCTCAAATCTGTCTGAGAAACTCAAGGATACAATATTAGAACAAGGTGGTGTATCTTCTGATTTAATGGTTCATAAAAATGATCTTTTCTGTGATTAACAAGAAGAATATGAAATGAAGGTATCACTTATTGGAAATATTATTACTGAAGGGAAGATTTCTGATAAAAAGGTGGAAAAGAATCTCAAACTTACTTGGGATTTTTTACCTGAGGAAGCGGTTAAAGTGTTTGAAATTGAACAAAACACCATGATTTTCACATTCAATAACTGGGGTCTACTCAACAAAGTCTTTATAACAAGACCCTGGAGTTTAGATGGGCATTTAACAGTTCTTCATCACTATTGTGCAGCCATGAACTATCAAGAACTAGATTGGAAAACTCAAGAATTCTGGATTCAGGTTAAACATCTTTTACCTGAACATATGAATCAGAAGGCAGTTCATGATATGGTGGAAACTATGGGAGAGGTTAGAGCAATTGAACCCAAAACTGGTCTACCACCTACTGGTGAAGTATTCAAGGTTTGTGTCAGAATCAATCTCAATACACCACTAAGAAGAGGTGCATTAGCTGTAACTGTAGCTGGATCAACCAGATGGATAAGATTCTTCTATGAGAAGCAGCCTAACAAAATCTGCAAAGATTGTTTTGTCATAAAGCATTCAAAGGATAATTTTCAGAAGATTGCTGCCAATCTTGTTGAAATTCATGGTGAACCTATGAAGTTTGGAAACCTGAAGAAAGCTACTCTCAACCCAAAAATGAAAAATATAAGCTATATCCCAAGCTCCACTTCTGGTAGTAAGAAGGTTCCTAAACATACTTCATTTGTACCACCTAAAGATGGTTGGATGATTAAAGGGTTTAATACTGTTAACAATATTGAAGAAGGTTCTGAAGGTAATAATGAGGAAGAAGGAAATGCTAGACTTGGTAAAAGGCAAAGAAGTTTAACTACTCAAATTAGCCAAACCCCAGTATCAGTTCCTGTATCTCCTAATCATACCGTGAAGCAACATGAGGACTCCACAACAATGATGATGGCCACTAATGGATCAAAGCAAGTTTTTGCTAGTCTTGAACAAACTAGCAAAAAGATTGGAGAGAGCCAGGTAATTCCCATTGTCCTAAACTCTACCAATTTCTATTTATTTTTGATTCAAAATAGTTCTGATTCTCATTCTCATACTCATAAATATCTCAATATGAAACTTCTATCTTGGAATGTATGTGGTTTTGGCAATAAGGATACTAGAAATCATCTTCAATCCCTTATTAGAGCTCATGCCCTGATGTAATTTTCCTATCTGAAACCAAAAACCAAATGAAAAGGATGCAGTATCTTACAGCTAGATACAAATTTCCCAACATTTCCTTCTATAACCCTATTGGAATGTCTGGAGGACTTTGTCTAATGTGGAAAGATGGTGTAGATTTGTCTATTGTGGATAGTAATCACAATATCATTAATTGCCTAGTCAAACTAGATTCTAAAAGTAATGATACTTTAGTTTCCTTTATGTATGGAGCTTTAAATGATAATGATATAGGAAAACAATGGAATTATCTTGATGCCATTAGACATAATCATACTAATACTTGGATCTTGCTAGGAGATTTAAATTTCATTCTTGCAGTTGAAGAGAAAGAAAGTGGTAATATTCCTTTACAATCTGATCTTGATTTTGCTAATGCTTTACTTCAAGTTAGAGGGCCACATAGCATGCAATATATTGGCAATCCATATACTTGGACTAATAAGAGAAATGATGCTGAATTGATTCTTGAGAGACTGGACAGGGATTGTGTCAGTATAGATTTTTTTGATAAATATCAACATGCTGGTCTTTACCATTTAAACTCTTTTGCTAGTGACCACTGCCCAATTCTTCTTGTTACCTCTAAGCTTGATAATAGCACAAAAAAACCTTTCAGGGTCAACAAAACTTGGTTTAGTGACAGGTCCTGTAGTGAGATTATTAAGACCAACTGGGGAAAGCCAGTTTCTGGTTCTAGTGCTTTTGAACTCACTAGGTTTTTAATTGATACTAAGCATATTTTGAAAGATTGGAATTGTAACCACTTTGGTAGTATTACTACCCAAATTACTAGAATACAATCTCAGTTAGCCATGATAACTAGTAATAGGGGTATGCAGAATTCTAGTCAAGTTAAGGAATTGACTGATAGACTTAAGTTTTGGTATGATGCTGAAGTAGATTTTTGGAAACAAAGAAATAGAGATGCATACTTGAAATTTGATGATAGGAATACATTTTATTTTCATCAAAAAGCTAATTTTATGAAAAGAAGAACCCAAATTGATTCTATTCAATGCAGTAATGGTACTTGGTGCTCTGATAGGGAAGAAATAGCAGATGAACTTTTAAGACACTTTGCTTGTATGAGTAAAACAACTAATCCTGATAAACCAGACAATTATTTGCAAAATGTTAGCTCTTGCATAACTGATGAAGATAATATCATGTTTACTGCTCTGCCTACTTATGATGAAATTAAAAAGATTGTATTTGAGATGAAACCATGGACCACTCCTAGTCCAGATGGCTTCCCTGCAGGTTTCTATCAGCTGATGTGGGACACAGTAGGTATGGATGTTGTGAATATGGTTAATTCCTTTTTTGAAACACAATATATTTTAAAACAAATTAATCATAATTTCATTATTCTTATACCTAAAACCTCTTGTCCCAAAAGTGCTATTGATTTTAGACCAATAAGTTTATGCAAAGTAGCTTATAAGATTATTTCCAAGTTACTTGCTTATAGACTTAAAAAGCTGCTCAATAAAATTATTGGCCCTACTCAGACTGCTTTCATATCTGGTAGACTAATTCAAGATAACATCATAATTGCTCATGAAATGATTGATTCTTTTAAAAAAACTAAAGCTAAAGATGGTGGTATAGCTATTAAGTTAGATATGAGTAAAGCTTTTGACATGGTTGAATGGTCTTTCCTAATAGCAAATTTGAAAGCTATGGGTTTTTGTGATGTTTGGTGTAAGATGATTGAACAATGCATCTCTACTGTATCCACATCTATCCTTCTCAATGGTGCTCCAGGTAAGCTCTACTATCCTCAAAGAGGCCTTAGACAGGGAGATCCTCTATCTCCCTATCTTTTTATTCTTTGTATGGAGGCATTATCTAGGTCGTTAAGAACAACTGAGAACTCTAATATGATTCATGGTTTCCAAGTAACTAAAAACAGTCCTGCAATTAGCCACTTATTTTTTGCAGATGACTGTCTCATTTTTATCAAAGCTAGGATCAGAGAAGCCAACCACTTAGCTTCTATCATTGATAAGTTTAGTAAGTTTTCTGGGCAACCAGTTAATTTTGAAAAGTCTGCAGTTGCCTTCAGTCCTAAAGTCCCTGGTGATATAAAGATTACTATCTCTAACATCCTGCAGATTAAAAGAATGGCTCTTCAGGAAAAGTATTTGGGAGTTCCCCTCTTACTTCAGATAAACAAATCTCAATCTTTCTCTCATTTAATTGATAGTTATCAAAAGTATCTACCTATATGGAAAACTACTTATCTAGCTCCTCCTAGTAGAACTGTGTTAAATCAATCTGTTCTTAGTAACCTAGCTAATCATCATTTGACTGTCTTTCCTATGCCAAAGAAAATTACAGATAAAATGGACTCAGTTCAAATGAATTTTTACTGGGAAAAAAAATAAACTGGTGGTGGTGTTTACCCTAAGAGATGGTTAGATATTGCAGGAGGATTGAATATAAAGAGAAATGATATCTTGAATCTAGCTCTCCTTACTAAGTTAGCATGGAGAATGATAGAACATAAGGATGATCTTTGGGCTCAAATTCTAGCTTGTAAGTATTTTGGTATTTCTAATCCTTTAACTGATGCTGTTTCTCAACAGGGATCATGGGTTTGGAGAGGAATATGCCATGGCTTGGAAATTGTCAAAAAACATTATGTTTGGGAAGTTGGTGATGGTGCTTCTATATCCATATGGAAAGACTCTTGGAACCCTAATAGAAATAGTCCTCCTCCTACTGATTTCTACTTTGCCAACATTAGTCAAGTTAGTCAGTTGATAGACAAAGATAATAAAACTTGGAAACTTGATATGCTAAATGTTCTTTTTGATCAGGAAATAGTTAAGGAGATCTCTAGTATTAGAATTCCCTTTACTGGCAAGTATAGATTAAGATGGGAACCTTCCCATAATGGTACTTTTACTGTTAAGTCTGCATATAGAGTGATTCTTGATGAAACTCTAAGATTACAGCCTACTAAGAACAACCTTAGCATCAACTGGAAGTTCTTCTGGAATATCAAGCTCCCTTCTAGGATTCACCATTTCCTATGGAAATGTCTTCACTCTTTCCTACTGACTAAAGATAGACTTTCTAGGTTTACTAAGTATAATGGGGTTTCTTGTCCTCTCTGTGATACTAGTAATGAAACTATGCATCACCTGTTTGTTAGTTGCCCTGTTACTACCAGAATTTGGAGTACTGTTAACCATAGTCTTCATTTGACTATTAGTAATCATAACTTTCATGATTGGCTTTGCTCATTTTTTAGAGTTAATACAACAGGGATACAGGTTGATCAAAAATCTATTACTTATGCTGGTTTCATTGCTTGGTATGTTTGGAAGGCTAGGTGTTCTAATTTTTTTTGATAATATCCAGGTTGATGTTAACTCTGTTGCTAAAAATATCATTAGACATAGGATGAATGGAATAATTATCTGGCAGAGTCTTGCAATGATGTCAGCAGCACTTCACAAGTTACACATACTTGGTGTCCTCCATCTGTTCAAGATGAAAAAATCAACTTTGATGCTTCTTTCATTAATAAAAATGTTATGTCTGGAATTGGACTAATCTTTAGGAATAATGCAGGTGAATGCAATGGATTGTGATGCGTCCCAACAGCTGCAGTAGACCAAGAACAAGCGAAGGCATTAGGAGCACTGGAAGCAGTTTTATGGGATAAAGAGCGTGGCATTAGGAGATTGCATCTTGAAGGTGATTGTATGAACGTTGTGAGAGCTATCCAGGGGAATTCAATGGCCGTGAAGTGGACTACAAGTAGCATAATAAGAGATATTTCAGCTATTTTGTCAAATTTTGATTTTTGGACTTGTACTTATGTCCATAGAGATGCAAATGATCCTGCAGACTCTTTGGCAAAGTATGCTAGATTTCTAGTAGTTAAAGAAGAATGGTATGTAAACTGGCCTACTTGGATTAATCTGTTAATCCTAATTGACCTTGATAACTTATTGTAATCTTCAATAAAGTACCATTTTCCTATTAATTTTTTTTTAGTACACATAGTTATTGCCAACGTTTTTCATCTTGCAATATTTTTAGATTTATTTATTTAAATTCTAAGTTTTTTGGAAGATGATTTTTGCAGTATTAATCTTTATGGTTTTATATATTACAAATTGTTATGGGATATGTTGTTTACGTCCATGAACCTTGACTATCCCATATTTTCTCAAAAGTTAACTCTATTATATGTCGGTATGAAAGTATTGATAAAAGATTGAATGAAATTTTGACTACAAAAGTTAAGCCTATTATGTCATTATGCAAATATTGATGGAAGATAGGATGAACTTTTGTTTACAAATATTAAGTCTATTATATGTCATTGTGCAAATAGTGATGAAAAATAGAATGAATCTTTGATTATTCCGCAGTATTGGTGTTTCACTGATCCACATCTTTGTCTATGTACTGTGCGGCTCCATAAGTTCTCTTATGTGAGCATTTCCGATTAAATTAATCATAGGTTCTCTTGTGGTTAATTTAATTGAGTTTTTGGATACAAATTCATGTTTCATGAGATTTGTTAATGTCCAAAGAAATCCTTATTTTCTTGTAAAAGTAAGGTCGCTCTTGTTGTTCTTTCGGGAATGACATTTTATGGGGGAGAGTTCTTAATTGAACTTGTGCTTAATTGACAAATCTTTGTGGGGAGTGCGGCTGTAGAATATTGTAGGAGTTTTCTTGCATCTTTATAAACTCCTTGATGAATACACTAAGTTTCGACTATGTGAAATCATCGAAACAAGTTGGTATGTTGTTCTCTCTTGGTCATGAAGTATCTCTATGAAAATTTCATGAGGATCCCACTAGTTTTCGTACCTTTGCCAATTTATATTAACAAAAAGGGGGAGAATTAATGTGTAGTTCACACTACAAATACATATGGTTTACAGATCATTATGTAAGGGAGAGTGGTTTTCATATGAAATGAAGCATTGACTAAGGGGGAGTGATATATATCACCATAGTGTTGTTGTCAAAGTTGCGATACAATTGAACTTTAATGCTGTGTAATAATACTATTACAATGTATAACAATGATTGAGAGCAACTGTTTTCTCATTATTATAGCTACGGATCTTCAACAATTGTGATGCTGAGTTGAACACATTTAGAATCATTGGAGTACTTGGAAGTGACGAAGATTTCGAGTAATATTGAAGAACCAAGGAGATAAAGCATTTGGATGAGAAACTACAAAGTTTATTTATTTTGTAATCCATATGTATTGATAGTTTTGTCACTAAAATTGACAAAGGGGGAGATTGTTAGAGCACTGCTCGGTCGAACTCGCAAATGTTGCTATCTCAAGCTTGTTTGTAAATGTTAGTGATCAAAACTATAAGTCTTGATTTCTAGTCTACTTATAGTGATGTCTCGGACTAGGATAAATTGTGTAGTTGAGCATTAGACTTCACGGCGTTCATCAATGGAAGACGAAGAACTACTAAGGAGATCTTGTGGAACTTCATCAACAAAAGGTATGTGGAGACTAAAACTCATCTATCACTTGGAAAGTATATTTCTACTCTATCTTCTATATTGAGACAAAAGTCGTATTACTATATAATTCTCGATAATGCACATTGAGATTTCGAGCTGAGTTTAACTCGCTTACATATTTCTCGAAATATGTGTTGGTAAGCTTTCGCTTCAACCAAGTTCATCTTATATTCTTGACGAAAGTCAAAAGATGATCATGTGAAAATTGCCGAGTAACATCTTACATGGTTTGTGTGATACAATCATTTGATGTAGACTTGGAATGTGTCATTATGATTATTTCAATAACTTGAAAATTGCTTTGATGCTAATAGTGTGTGAAAACGGATATTGTCATCCTCTAAGAAAGTTTCAATGATTGAAATAGAGTTTAGAACACTTAACCATCATTGGATTATAAACATAGCATTCTTGCATGTATGTGATCCATGACTGGAACTATAGTATGCATACCCGTATGCGTACCTGTTAGTTGTGAAATTCCGAGTACCTAAGTACTCATACCCATGCACAAACGAGCACTCGAATACACGAACAAGTATTCGAAAATATGGACGAACGAGGAAACTTGTGCAAAATAGGGAGGAAAATAATATCAATAAATATTAAAGAGGCGCCTATGGGGACCTGGCCCACCTGCCGGACGGTCATGCCGCTGTGGCCGGTCCCACACCTCTTTCCATTGTTTTATTTTATTTTGTTATTTTTCCTCATCTCATGAAGACTCCTTCATTTGAGCAAACTCCCTCGTTTGAGCAAAACTCTTAGTTTCTCCATATTTTCCTTCAAACAATGAAAAAATAGTAAAAACATAGGGAAAGATGCCACGGGACCGGGCCACCTAGCCGCCCGGCCATGCCCTAGCCGTGATCGGTCCCACACCTTACAATTCCTTATTTTCTCATATTATTATTTCCTTCATGTCATGAAACTCCATCGTTTGAGCAAAAACCCTAGTTTTTTCAATATTTTCTCAAATATTTTTCAAACCATGAAAAAGCCAAAAGGTCAAATGGTCACGTGACCTACTAGGCTTCTCAGGTCAAATATTAAAATATTATTATTTTAATATTCTCAAAATAATGGTCGCACGAGCAAAGTTCTACTTGCTCATTCGAGCAAAATCGAGAATTTCAGTCAAGATCAAACTCTTCTGAAAATCCAAAATATTGCTCAAACGCGCACCAGAAATTACCAAAACTCTCAGGATTGAGACACGGACAGTATGGTGACACGGGCATGCAACCTTGACCGACCAAGGTTGGCCCTTAGGATTGCAAGGATCCGGTCCCACACTCTTTCATAATTTGACCTAATTAGCTCTTAGCAGTTTATAGTGGGTCCAAATTCTCTCCAACCAACTTGGAATTTGCTCAATCGACCACCAGCTGGTCCCACGACTACCAAGGGTCGGTCCCATGACCCCTTGGACGGTCCTCATCTCTCCATAATTAGGTTTTATTACCTAACGCTCATACGAGCACTATTTTAATAAATGACTAAACCAGCATTTGATCATCCTTTCACCAACTGGTCAACAAAGGACTTTGGTGCATGCTCACTCGAGCACCTTGGCGTTAAATGGTCATGTTACCAATAATTCATCAGACGAGGAACATTGATTCAACTATCAATATTCAGTAATTCATCAAATGAGCAATATTTGCTCAGATGTTCGAATATTGATTCAACTATCAATATTCAGTAATTCATCGAATGAGCAATATTTTCTCAAATGCTCGAATATTGATTCAACTATCAATATTCAGTAATTCATCGAATGAGCAATATTTGTTCAGATGCTCGAGTATTGATTCAACTATCAATATTCAGTAATTCATCGAATGAGCAATATTTGCTCAAATGCTCGAATATTGGTTAAACTATCAATATTCAACAATTTATCATACAAGCAATATTTGCTCAGACTATCATGTTGATTCAATTATCAACATCATTCATTCGAGAACTATACGTCCCAGCAGACAAGTTCAATCCATGAATCCTAGATCATTCAGAAATCATGCTCGACTGAACAATACTTAGACTCATCGTCTAATCAAGTCAATGACTGACTGATCAAATACACGTCTACCTTGCAGACTCCACAAATCATGAGACATCAATCATGTCACATGGGGGATATTAATTAGGGTTTTGGTCTGGCGTCCTACGACACGTGTG
The DNA here is from genome assembly GCA_023531105.1 of Papaver atlanticum. Lineage (NCBI taxonomy): Eukaryota > Viridiplantae > Streptophyta > Magnoliopsida > Ranunculales > Papaveraceae > Papaver > Papaver atlanticum. Next base: position 5,784,334 of record JAJJMB010011896.1, read on the forward strand.
TTCATCCACGATGAGAAATGTGAGTAAGTCGTGCAAACGGTTTAGGAAGTTAGCAAAGTAGTGGATGGACAATCAACCCAGTATCCGCACGACAGGGAACTGGTTAAACCACGATCTCCCACTTTCCCACTCTTTCACTCAAACAACCGTCACACTTATTGGAAATCAATGTGTCCACGTTTTAGCAATATAAATAAGTTTTCTAAATTCATGATTAACAAGAACAGAGATATACGGGAATTACACAACAATTCTCATCTGAACAATCACTCTCAACAGAGCAGAATTCAAACTTATTCGAACCCATCAGTTCATTTGCAGAAACCCACAACACATTCACAATCCTTGATCACCATTGATCTCACACACTTCTCAGCTTCCCTCCTACAGATAAACCCTCTTCCCTCTTTTTGACCGATTTGACTCTGGAACGACCATTTTTTGGTTTATGACGAAGTCCTATAGATTGATCTCTAAAACTCAAAGCACTCCCGTGCAGTGCATCTATTTGAGGTTAAGCAATTTTCTCGGTTGAGGAGTCTCCGTACGCACGGTCGTCTCTTCATTTTCTGAAAAACCAGCAAATCGTTTTTCCCCATCAACAGATTGGCGACCATAATGGGATATTAATCTCTCGGCTATAATATCAAACTTTCACAAAATGGTTTATCTTAGGTCTGGTTCAGTTAGAAATCCTAACCCAAACAATGCTAGTACTAGCAATAGTGGTGGTACTCCAGAAACTACTCTCGCTTCCAACAACGGTGCTGGTGATAACACACCTCCTCAAACCAACATCAGAAGCAATCCTCTCTTCGGCCGGTCTCCCGGAGAAATCAGAGAAAATCCGCCTACCATAGCTGATCTCATGAAGGTGCAAGAGACTCTCGCCAAAAATCAAACTGATATGGCTACCACTCAGAAGGAGTTATGCACGTATCTCAAAGCTCTCACAAACAAGATGTAAGAGAAAACTCATGAGAAAGGAAAATCCAAAGAAACATCTCCGGTTGCTGATCCCGAAATCTCTCTAATCCACGTGGTAGATGATGATGAAGTATGCAAAGTTGCGGATGACCCACCAGCAAAGGAATCTATAGGCTTCATCACTCGTGAAGACCTATAATGCTTTTTGGAGGCTCGAGGAAAAGACAAGACATCATCTGTCCACCGTCACCAACCTACATATCCTGCTGCTACATAGAGGATCCCTCTCCAAAAGGGATATTCTTATCCAACATTCACATTTTACAATGGAACAGGGAATGCTCGAGAACATGTTTCTCGATTCTTGGAAGCATTAGGAGAACATGAACACAACCATGTCGTCCGTTTGAAGGAATTCTCAAAGTCTCTGACGGGTCGAGCATATACATGGTACAACAATATCGCACCAGGGAGCATCACCAGTTGGGGAGAAATGGTTAATGCCTTTTACCGGAAATACTTCTTCGTCTCAGAGCAGATTACTCTCTCTGATTTAGGAAGAATGTCTCATAAGAACAATGAAGATCCAAACGACTATGTGAAAAGGTTCAGAGTCCAAGCTCTGGATTGTCATGACCCGAATATCACTGAACAACAACTGGTGGACTTGTGCATCAACGGAATGATCCCAGTCTACAGATCCTTGCTAGAAAATCTCTGGTTCCAAACTTTCTCAGAACTTTATGAAGCGGCCAAGCGATCAGCAACTACTGCTCCGTCCTTACTGGAAAGAACAAGAGCTACAAAAGTCGAGGAACCGCGAGAAACTCGAGGCAGTGCCTGGCGCCTGATCAACAAACAGTATAATCTCCAACCTTCCATGAATGTTTCTGAAGGAAGCAAGAGGAAAGCTGAGGCGCAGCAGCATAAGAACGTCCCTCCAGCATCCCATCCTACAAAAGCATTAAGGAAGGACAACCAAACTTGAAATGCATAAGTACCGACTCAGCGTCAGCAGAATGACCAGGTAGGACCAGACTTTCATTTCCCCATTGAAGAGGTGATCCAAGATGGTGCGATCAAACTACCCCCTGTTCGGAGAGAGCCAACAGAAGAGGAAATTGAGAATCCGCGCTACTGCCGCTTTCATAGGTTTGTCAATCATCTAACAAGTGAGTGAAGAATTTTGAAATGCATATTCAAAGAGAATGCCGATTCAGGAGAACTGGGGACTGAAGGAGTGCAAAAGAATCCTCTCCTTATCAAGACCTTTACACTCTCTGAATAACTAGTCAAAGAAGCAGTTCAATCATTGATCGAGCACATCTGCGAATTTATTTATTTGTCAAAGGCTCAAAGGAAGGACATGTTCGCAGCTTTGAATCATATAGTGGCCGGGAAACGTCTGTCCATTCCAGAAACGCTCCTCGAGCCTCCGGTCACTGACAAAGAGATGTATGACCGGGGACTTCTTACCACGGTCATTCTCAAGGGAAATGAATTCAAGAGAGCGTTAGTGGATGTTTGCACAGCTATCAATATTATTCCTTTGAAAACTCTTAGAGCTGCAGGCATCACTCGACAAGAGGCCACTTATGCTCCTATCTCAGTCAGTGATCAAGAAGGAATACCCAGGGATGCATATGGCTACATCATTCTCAAAATGAAAATTGGTTCAACCTGGACGGAAACCAAGTTTCACATAGTCAGGGAAGATCCAGGATATGATATGATCATCGGACGGACGTGGATCCATGCTGAAAAGGTAATTACAACACTTTAAATTGCACATTTATCTGTTGAAGAAAGCTCATGATTCAGAAGAAATAGAGGATACTCCATCATTCGAGCATCTGGAGACAGTTAAAGCCTTGATGGATCTAACACAAAAACCTGAAGTAAATGCGCATGCATTCGTCAAAAGGTTCCGCACTCAGGAAAGTCTTATTCCCCCTCATGCGTCCATATTATCAACTTTTAAACATGATTTTCTGGTCCGGGGACTCAATCTTGCTCACAACCTAGCTATTACCAAATGTTATGAGTGGGTGGTCTCGCCTCAACAATATTTTACTAAATGGTTGAATGTGGAACCTCTTCAAATTGAGCACCTCACCGAAAAATTTATTGCTGAGATGATGAACAAGTGCAACAAAGAGTATCTTGGATATCCTCCTGTAATTTTGCACGAGTGTCCATATATACCACAAGATCCGAAAGTTTCAATGGCAGCATGAGCATGGAATTCCACTGTAAGAGGAATGCCGAACCAGCAGAAGATTTTCAAGGCAAGAGCAATAAGGCCTAACAAGTTTCATGAAGGAGATCTAGTTCTCAAAGCAACTAAACGCAATATTCATTCTGCAAAGAACTCTAACTTGGAAGGACCTTTCATGGTTGCTAAGTCTGTGGTTGGTGGATACTACAAATTGATCAAAACGGGTGGCAAGACAAGTGTGGAAATAATACACGATAATTTGCTCAAAGCCTTTGACGTCTGAGGCGTTCTGCATTTGAGGTGTTGAACATTTGTACAAACACCAAGGATGCTTAAGTTGTCATTTCTAGGATTTTCTTACCTGTATTTTCAATTCCTCCAAAACGTATGCAATACTTGCATTCAGTATTTGAATTCAGCAATTAATCAAAGTTCATTTATTTAAAAGAAAATCTCTATCAAATCCAAAAGAAAATCCTCAATCATCTACTTATCCCAAATCAATCAAAATCAAAACCAAAATAAAACCTCACATCTCTCAGAAGTTCAGAGTTCAAGAAATTATGGAAAAGAAACTAAAGGAAATCAGAAAAGAAAGATTTTTGCTCTTCTGACATATTCAGGTCTCGCAAGGCTGCTCGCTCTAACTTCAATTCTTCAATCAACTGGGCGATCTTAGCCTCCTTCTTCATCACAGTATTACTTGTCAGAGGTGCATTCTTCTCAACTGCTTCTTTAATGGCTTCAATTCTCTCACGAAGCCATCCCACATTGAAACCCAGTTCCTCAGAATTCTTCAAGTTGTACTCCCAATCAAAGAGTACATATGGAGTAACGGTACTTCTAGCTCTGGTTCGTATATAATCTATAACCCGTAGGATAGCTCCTACTTGCATTGTCAAGAAGTAACTTCGTTTTGGGTCTTTGGTAACAACGATATGACCATATCTCTTCCACAACTCCTCATACATGCCAGCATATCCAATAAGAAATCCAAATCCACCAACTAGTTCATGTTATGGGAGTAACTCACTGAATGGAGGAACGAAAGAAATCCCTGCAGTAGAATAATTATGCACCACCATGCGATTCTCAGTTATCGGAGCATCTTCTCCTATCTCTGGAATAATTTTCTCTATCGATGGATCAGGAGCAGTTTCTTCTATCATAATTTCTTTTATTCCCGGCATGGTTTCTTCCATCTCTGAAATGACGACGACTGGAGCATCATTCTCCTCAACAACTTCAGTAGCAACATTCTCATGACCCTGAGGTGCGGAAATGGTAACATCATCATCTTGATTCTCCATATGGTTTGAATTATCATTGGCTCCATTATTCTCAACTTCAACATTTGGCACCTAATATGAGGATTACACGGGATTAGGACGCTCCAAGCATGGAAATCAAAAGAAATCATCAAATTGAGAATGTAAGTGAACTAACATCATTAAATTTCTTCATTATACATTCAAGACATGAGCAAATAGTGTAAAAGTCATAAAAACACATTTTGCAACAAGCTCATCTGAGGAGATTTTACACTGTCCTGTATAAAACGATGAACTTGGATCAATTGGTAAGTAATCTAAGGTTAAGTCATATTCCATTCTCTTTGTATGGATGTCCTCTACAATATATCCAAAATTCACAGCAATTGGATAAACTATCAAAAAGATGTGGTCAAAACTTTGGACTACATGACAGCTGAAAATTTTCTGAAAACTTCCTGGAAGTTTACTGTTTCGTCAATTTCGACACCTAAACATGCTCAAAACTCAAAAATATTCTCTGATAGAAAAGCTTGGAAATTTTCTGAGGATGAAAAAACATGGGTAAATCGCGAAAATCCGACATTGTACGAAGATTCTACAACGTTTTTGCTAAAAGACTGAATTCTGAATTTTCTGACGACGTATTTCGCTAACATTTTTCATTCATTCGTATGGGTTCTCATTCATTCATTCATAAATCAGTAATTTCATACTTCTATGAAGAAAATACAGGAGGGATACTTACTTGAGGGGTCTCTAATCCGTTCAAAGAATCAATGTTGCCGGAATCACCATTATGGGCATTATTACCTTCATTCGGTTTCGACTCTGGAGAATTCTCCTCATCACCACCTTTTGAAGACGAATGAGCATCACCAGCGCCTTCTTTATCCACAATAATCTCCTCCTGGATATATCAACAACAAATTTTTATTTTATTCAAGAAATATCATGATTAGTTATGCAAAGAAGTACTTACATCGACTTCTTCACTGATGCTGGATTCATTAACTGCTTGCCCAGGAGCAAGTTGAAGACCATCAATGCTTGATGGAGCAAAATTATGAAATAAATTAACAAATATTAGTTTTGTGATCCTAATTACACGAATAACAAAAAGTCGTGATGGAGAAAGCATTGACAACTCACCAGAGAAACAGCTGGGGACTGCACACTATTCGGTAACATCCTATAATTCTTACTTCTGGGTTCTCCGCCTCGAGGACTTTCTTCAATCTCCGTGAAGTCTATGATGATCTAAGGTCTCACTACACGACCATCCTGTGATAAAATTACTGAAATAATTAAGAGGCGATTATTATGTCTCTATAAAAGTCATAAGAAGAATACTTACTTGTAAACATCCTGGAAATGCTTTTCGTTTATCACCACTGGAGGGATACTTCAATATGGGTAGATCATAAATCATCTCAACAGAAGGAGGTACTTGTACTAGAGGTTGAACAACCATTATAAAATCATATAAACTATCAAGTTGCTAATTCCAGAAAGTTATATAACCTGGAGTTACGTAGGCGACGGTCAAAACAAGGGAACAGATATTTGCATCCATTCAGATGAGTACAATCTAAAGAAATTTTAAGTTGGTCGACTGATGGATTTCTCTTTCGAACATCTGGAACGCACTGGTCAAGACCTATTTTTCGAGCGGCTCTATCGATATGATACTCCTCCACCAAAAACTTTCCTTGTATTACTGATACTAAATAATAAGGAGTGTAACTCATTATGAAGGATCTCTCACCATCACTCAGGTCTATACCGGATTCCAAGGTAACATTTTCTTCAGCACCATTAAAAGTGATCAACTGTGAGACAAAGGAAGGAATCGATACCCAAGGACGAAAATTAAACTCAGACTCATTGTCTAAGACACTAGTGAGGCGTATCTTGAGTCGAGGATTCTTTGTGGACCAGCGCATAATCCTGGCATTAACCTTCTCAGAAAAAGCATGACGGGTATCAACATTTGGTCCTTACAAGATGCTACGAGGGATTGGTGCGTAATTCTTAAAGCGTTCCCACAGTAAAGCTTGGAGAAACATTATATTAGCATATGTTTCAACTTTCTTAAAGCCATTGGAAACTCTGGAGTCTATGACCAAGAAATCTGAATTGGAGAATGGTGAACCCAAGAATAGGCTACCGACAGGAAGTTTCCCACCTTGAGCTATCTTAATAGCAAAAGGAATCACGAATGGTTTCAGCAAGTTTCCATTATCTTCAAATACATCTCTGGACAACCACAAGCACAAGAAAGCAGCAATGTTTAATATACCGTCCACAGGTCTTTTAGGCGTTCTATCTCTCGGCCACCAGTGCCTCAACCATTGCGCATAACAAAATTTGCTGGGTAATTTGTTAATGTCATGCATCGTAGCTGTCAAGACATCAGATATTGCCTTCTCATCTGCCGAAAGTGCTGCAGGAAAATTACCCGTGACTGGAAGATGTAACAAAGCAATCACATCCTCCATAGTGATGGTAAATTCTCCCCACATGCATATGAAAGTATGAGTAGGAATACACCAGCGAGTGAGCAAAGCTACCATACCTCTCACATCATGGTAAATTAATAAATCTCCAGCTTCTTGAATAGCTCGTGTCACCTGTGCACGATCCAACATGACTCTCACATGATCATGCCCCAACACATGTCTTTCCCATCTGGAGAAGTCCATTAAAGGTTTTCGGGAAAGCTTGAAGTCTATGTGTGAAGCGGCATAATGTCCTCCTTGTAAACAAAATCGAATGGTCGCTCGAGGAGACACCAATTTTCTCTTAGTAATGTCCATGGGATTTATAAGAAGGCAAAATGAAGAACCTGGGAGACGTTTTTCAGGTTTATACTGGACCACAAAGAACTCATCATCAGTGTTTGGAATATTCTTTGTTCCAAGTGCTTTTTCTTCTTCGTCAATGGAAGTTCCATCTAGACATGTACCATTTCTTGAAGTTGCATCTATGGAAGTATCATCTCTGGAAGTGTCATCTTTGGAAGTGCCATCATGGGAATCAGTCATCTTTGCAAAGTCGCTGTGACATCCATACAACATTTCTACTTCAGTATAATATCCGTAGATGCAAATTTCATCAAAGCAGTGGAATTAAAGCACAACAAATAATAAAGATGCTCACATCAGCGTCTACAAAAATGGTAACTCTCCGACTCTTACCTGTTTATAATTTCACTAGCTGTAGTGACTAGCAAAACTTCAAAAACTTGTTCGTTCCTTCAAACCTGCAAAGACGAGAAAATGTTCAAAATCATAACTTGATTCTCAAAAAATGTGAGCAATTCACGAAATTTCCATCATATGAGCAATTCGTATAATTTTCCCCGTGTGAGCAATTCCCACCGAGTGAATATTCATTGACTATTGAGCATGCGCTATTAAATCACAAAATTCATGGAAACGTTATTTTATCAATAATTGTTTGCTTTTAGCAATTGCTCAAAATTTTGATTTTACAAAGTTTTAAGATTTCGTGAATAACTCACGTATGTTAAAAAAAATTAACGTGAATTAACAACTAACGTAAATTTCAAAAAATAAAATAAAAATAAAATCTTTGCTCGAGCAAGCATATGTCTATAAAACGAGCGTCTTTTCTATTTTTGCACAAGTCTGTATATTCAAAATAATTTTGTTTGCATGAAAGCTCATGACAAAATTTTATTATTAGACGCAGGTCTATTTCAAAAAAAATCTCTCATATATCAGGGATTATTGCTCGTTTCTTAAACCGACGGACGGACGGACGTCCGTTTCCTAAAATAAATTTCCATAAAATTCTTTTACGCGTGCAAGTGCACATAAGAGATTTCTATTTGACGAGCAATTCATGAATAACACACAGTAAAAAAAACGCACTTACCTTAGTTGTCCGGAGTCGGCCGGAAGTTCACCGGACGGTGATCGGTGGTGTCGGCTCCGGCGGAAATTTCCTTCCTGCTGCTTAAACGTGAGATGAAGAAGAGAGGGAGGTGCTGGTCGGTCAGGTGAAGAGAAATATTTTTTTTTTTAGGGATTCTTCTCTTTTATATCAATTTTATTTCCAAAAACCTAATAAAACAAGGATTTCCTTTTTTGGGCCCCAGCCCGTAAACGCTAAACCGACCAAAACTGGACGTCTGACCATCCAAATCAGCAGTGCCTTGTTTCTTCATGCTTATGAGATGACACTCTATCATACTGACAGGGTCCTCATTTGGGCATTTGCTCGTACATGACATCATTGGAGCAAATCAAGGATTCTGAAAATGCCTTTGTACGACTAAGTTGAACTACTTATCTCGTCTATAGGAAAATCACCATCCATTGATTACTGTGGAACATGACTGTCCCCCACTAAGCAGGGGACTTAATGTTGATGGTGGATTTTCGGCAAGGGATAAAATCGTAAAATCATGATACTGCATGTTTCTGGCCCGGCTTCAGGAATATATGTGACAATTCATATTTTATGATCCGTGAACCATTTCACGATCTCTGACTGAGCGAACAATCCTCTCAGAGCTATGATGAATATGTTTCTCGAAAGGCCTCTCAGCTGAGCTTTCGATGCTTCACATATTTCATCATCACCTCTACATAGAATCAAAATGATCGGGCGATTCCTAGACATATTGCATGCTAGTATAGAGCCTAACGCCTTCAGGACGTCACGTTGCTCGTTGTCCCCTGACTACGTAGATAGACCGTGTATAGAATCTCTTGATGATTGGGCGGTTCCTAGACATATTGTATGTTAGAGAGCTTAACGCCTTCAGGACGTTACGCTGCTCGTTGTTCCCTGACTATACACCCCCTCAGAACGAGTATGATGCTTTAATTATCTCATATCTTGATTATGTAAATAGATTAATTCTAGCGCGTCATTCATCAACTGAATTCCTAGAAAATAATCTATTCTATCTCGTTAATCTGTTCCATGGCTGATCCTCAGCTGGATTCCATGGATTAGTAATAGATAACCATTTTATCTCATTACTCCGTTTCATGAATTCTCAGCTGAATTCTATGGATTAGTAATAGATACTCAATTAATTTTATTACTCTGTTTCATGAATTATTCCCATCTGAATTTCATGAATTAGTAATAAATATTCACCGGGGATCTGTGCCATCACTGAGTAAGCCCCGAGTAAATGGTGCGAGTGTATTTAGAAATAATGCACAAACGAGCACTCAAATACACGAACGAGTATTCGAAAATATGAACGAACGAGTATTCGAAAATATGAACGAACGAGGAAACCTGTGCAAAATAGGGAGGAAAATAATATCAATAAAATAATAAAGAGGCACCTAAGGGAACCTGGCCCACCGGTTGGCCGGTCCCGCACCTCTTTCCATTGTTTTATATTATTTTGTTATTTTTACTCATCTCATGAAGACTCCTTCATTTGAGCAAACTCCCTCGTTTGAGCAAAACTCTTAGTTTCTCCATATTTTCCTTCAAACGATGAAAAAATAGTAAAAAATTAGGGAAAGGTGTCATGGGACCGGGCCACCTAGCCGGCCGGCCATGCCCTAGCCGTGACTAGTCCCAAACCTTACAATTCCCTATTTTCTCATATTATTATTTCCTTCATCTCATGAAACTCCATCGTTTGAGCAAAAACCCTAGTTTTTTCAATATTTTCTCAAATATTGCTCAAACCATAAAAAAGCCAAAAATTCAAATGGTCATGTGACCGACTAGGCTTCTCACGTAAAATATTAAAATATTATTATTTTAATGTTCTCAAAATAATGGTCGCACCAGCAAAGTTCTACTTGCTCATTCGAGCAAAATCGAGAGTTTCAGTCATGATCAAACTCTTCTGAAAATCCAAAATATTGTTCAAAAGCGCACCAGAAATTACCAAAACTCTCAGGATTGAGACATGGGCATGCCACCTTGACCTACCAAGGTCGTCCCTTAGGCTTGCAAGGATCCGGTCCCACACTCTTTCATAACTTTGACCTAATTAGCTCTCAGCAGTTCATAGTGGGTCCAAACTCTCTCCAACCAACTTGGAATTTGCTCAATCAACCACCAACTGGTCCCACGACCACCAAGGGTCGGTCCCATGACCCCTTGGCCGGTCCTCATCTCTCCATAATTAGGTTTTATTACCTAACGCTCATACAAGCACTATTTTAATAAATGACTAAACCAGCATTTGATCATCCTTTCACCAACTGGTCAACAAAGGACTTTGGTGCATGCTCACTCGAGCACCTGGGCGCTACATGGTCGGTCATCATCCCATGTAGACGGTCCCTCCTTCACTCAGTGACTTATTTTTAGTAAATCATCAAGTGATCAGCAATCGATCAAAATTAGGGTTTCGAGCTCTGCAACTCATAATTCTGAGCAAGTTCAAACACTAATAATTTTATGTTGATCCAGCAATCAACATCTTGATTAATTATATAATATTCGGTCCAGCTACCAATATTTTAATTAATATTTTGTTCATGTTACCAAGAATTCATCAGACGAGGAATATTGATTCAACTATCAATATTCAGTAATTCATCAAATGAGCAATATTTTCTCAGACGAGCAATATTTGCTTAGATGCTCGAATATTGATTCAACTATCAATATTCAGCAATTCATCGAATGAGCAATATTTGCTCAAATTCTCGAATATTGATTCAACTATCAATATTCAGTAATTCATCGAATGAGCAATGTTTGCTCAAATGCTCGAATATTGATTCAACTATCAATATTCAACAATTCATCATACAAACAAGATTTGCTCTGACTATCATGTTGATTCAATTATCAACATCATTCATTCGAGAACTATACGTCCTAGCTGACATGTTCAATCCATGAATGCTAGAGCATTCAGCAATCATGCTCGACTGAACAGTACTTAGACTCATCGTCTAATCAAGCAAATGACTGACTGATCAAATACACGTCTGCCTTTCAGACTCCACAAATCATGAGACATCAATCATGTCACATGGGGGGATATTAATTAGGGTTTTGGTTTGGCAGCCGACGGCATGTGTGTTCATCCACGATGAGAAATGTGAGTAAGTCGTGCAAGCGGTTGAGGAAGTTAGCAAAGTAGTGGATGGACGATCAACCCAGTCTCCGCATGACAGGGAACTGGTTAAACCACGATCTCCCACTTTCCCACTCTTTCACTCAAACAACCGTCACACTTACTGGAGATCAATGTGTCCACGTTCTAGCAATATAAATAAGTTTTCTGAATTCATGATTAACAAAAACAGAGATATACGGGAATTATACACCAATTCTCATTTGAACAATCACTCTCAATAGAGCAGAATTCAAACTTATTCGAACCCATCAGTTCATTTTCAGAAACCCATAACACATTCACAATCTTTGATCACCATTGATCTCACACACTTCTCAGCTTCCCTCCTACAGATCAACGCTCTTTCCTCTTTGTGACTGAAATGACTCTGGAACGGCCATTTCTTGATTTAGTATTGAGTCCTATAGATTGATCTCTCGAACTCAAAGCACTCCAGTTAAGTGCATCTGTTTGAGGTTAAGCAGTTTGCTCGGTTGAGGAGTCTCCGTCCGCACGGTCGTCTCTCCATTTCCTGAAAAACAAGCAAATCATTTTTCCCCATCAACAACTTGAACTCATCTATCACTCATAAGTCTATTTCTATTCCATCTCCTATTAAGACAAAAGTCGTATAGCTATATAGACTTCACTTTATACACATTTGATATTTCGAGCTGAGTTTAACTCGCTTACATATTTCTCGAAATATGTGTTGATAAGCTTTTGCTTTAACCAAGTTAATTTTTATTCTTGACGAAAGTCAAAAGATAATCATGTGATATGTGTGAGACAGTCATTTGATGTGACTCGGAATGTTTCGTATTGATCTATTGATCACTTGAAAATTGCTTTGAAGCTAATAGTTTGTGTGAGACAGCTATTCCCGTCTTCTAAGAATGTTTCAATGATTAAGATGGAGTTTAGAATAATTAACCATTGATTGGATATAGCACAGTATACGTACTTGTATGTTAACTGTTGCAAGTTATTCCAAGTCCGGGAACCTTAGTATGCATACCCGTATACGTACCGGCGTAACAGTTCAAGTATGGGAATTCAACTGAGGTTGGTCGTGAACGACAGTGTGCGTACCGGTTCGCATACTGGTGAATCCAGACCAAGTCCGGCTACTTAGGTATGCGTACCCATTTGCATACTTGAGAGGGTTAAGTTCTTAAATCGGTTTGTTCATGAACAAATACATTTATATAATAAGGAATGCAATCTTTTGCAAACTGTGGCATGAATTTATTCGAGTGAATCAAAATCGATTTTGCTTCAATTGTGTCTTGTATACTTCTATGAGAATATAAACAATTAAACAACTCTATAACTAGTTTTATTTGAGTCATTTGAACTAGTTGTGATTAAGATGAACAAGGTTAATATGAAAATGTTCATATGGATAACTTCGGTTAACTATTGTTGAGCCAACCAAGTGTACATGTTTAGGTACGGTTACCCATATCTAAATGAACGCACATTTCATTTGTGTGTAACAAGCTAAGTTCGATCTAACGGTTGAAAGATATTAGCTTGAATCTAATCAGGTTTTCATCTAACGGTGAATATTGAATGCTTTGTTACCAAGGTAGCATTGATTGAAAACCCTGATTTGAAGATTATATAAGGGAGAACTCTAGCAACTGGGAATCCCTAATCCCCACACCTCATGTGTGATACTAGTTGCGACTAGAGTCGATTCTCCTTTAACCTAGGTTTTTCTAAAACCATTATAGGTTAACGACTTGAATACGTCATTGGGATTCTGAAGCCAGACCCAACTATTTTCCTTGTAGTTGCGTATTCTGATCTTACTTTGTTCTATCGTATTGAGTACTATCTTTTCTAAGATTTGTTCGAGATTCAATCTCCGATAGGTAAGATAAAAAGTAGTCACAAACATCTTCGCCTCATTGTTTGTGATTCCACAATATCTTGTTGCGCTTCCATATGGTTAAGATCATTGTGAGGTGATTGATATTACTAGGTTGTTCTTCGGGAATATAAGTCCGGTGTATCAATTGGTTCCTTTTCACCTTGATTTATCAAAAGATGGAACAAAAACTCGTAGGTATTTCTATGGGAGACAGATTTATCTATTCAATAGACTTTTCAGTGTCAGACAGATTTGTTTATCAAGTCTTCGACTTTGGGTCGTAGAAACTCTTAGTTGTGGGTGAGATCAGCTAAGGGAATCAAGTGCGTAGAGTCCTGATGGGATTCAAAGGCGTAAGGAATGCGACTGTACCTTAATCAGTGTGAGAATTGTTAGGGCTCAACTACATTCCAATCCTAAGTTAACTTGTAATAGGCTAGAGTCTGTAGCGGCTTAATACAGTGTGGTGTTCAAATCTGGACTAGGTCCCAGGGTTTTTATGCATTTGCGGTTTCCTCGTTAACAAAATTTCTGGTGTCTGTGTTATTTCTTTTCCACATTATATTTGTTTATATAATTGAAATATCACAGGTTGTGCGTAGTTCAATTAATTAGATAATCCAACCTTTGGTTGTTGATATAAATTGATTGACACTTGAACATTGGTCTTTGGTACCATTTAAGTTGTTTCACATAATAATCAGGCTCGCAGATTTCTATCTGTTTGATTTGCTGATTACATTGAGAAACAAAGATATAACTCTTGGATGTATTTTCCTTGATTGAGTCTGACTGTCTAGTTGATTCTCTTGGAAGTATATTGGAGTTAGTCCATATAGATTGCCTAAATTAAATATTGGGTGTGGTTGTTGGTCATTTTGAGTTAAATGCGAGCACAATACAAGAGGGTTGGCTTGTCCTCGTTGGGTACATGTAATCTTTGAGACTACGGGGTTGATTTAACTCTTCACACATTGTCTCAGGTTGGTCAGGTCCTTCTACGTCAGAAACAGGGATTTCAACTACGTCCTCTCGATGAATTCTAACTAGTCGATTAGTTTGGTCTCTAAAAGACACAATCATAGCCTAGATAGCACATCAATCATGTTATAACCACCATTCCAACAACACATGCACAGGTTATAAACACAGGGCTTATGCGAATGATAGCAGATTTGTGGATGTAGACACAGTAGATATCACATTGAAATAACAATCCAACTAGCAAATAAGTTACCCGAATGACACAGGATCATACACAAAGATTTTATATGTTGCAGGGGTTTGACAATTGATAGCACTAGTTCAGTTTGCATGCAAGGATGGTATATCATTCAATACAAGAATATTAAATTGAGGAACGATACCGCCAGTATAAGACTGGGTTTAGGCACGACAAACAGGTTGTTTTGCTCTTTCTTCTCCTAAACCTTTGGTTTGTGCATCAGTATTGTAAACACCTTCCATCTCAAAAAAAAAAATCAGTACCCAGAAGTATGCAAATACGGCAAGGAAACAAAGAAAACTACTGACAGTTAACAAACTAGAGTAGCAAGACCAATACTGTGTACCACACTGACAAACTAAGCTATCACTAATCGAAAGATCTTAACAGGATAGAGTGGAGTTAAAACACAGGATGCAAATATACACATGGGAAAATAAAACAGATGAAATGCGAGAATGAGTGAGATGATATTTTATAGGGGGGGTGAGATTTTTAACTAGTAGTGAACTAACAAAGCTACTTATTCATATGCTTAAACAACAGATGCGAATTTCATGAGAAACTACGAAAGCTAAGTTATACTAGAATATACACAACTACTAAAACAATAAAAGTGAAAAGAGAAGATAAGGATTCAAAATATTCTTAAATGCAAGTCGTAAAAACTATAGATGCAATATCCTACAGGCTGAAAGATTAAAAAATAACTGAAAAATTTAACACATATACAAACTAAAACACAGAATGCATTAGGTACAGACTAAACTGACTCGATCATATACTAGCAATGATAGTAAACTAATTGAAATAAAAAGATGAAAAGCTGCAGACCTAAGTAACACCTACTACTACGCAAAAGTCAGCTAGCTCGATGAGAAGTGCAGAAAGTTCAGGTTTGCAGATTCAATGTTCAGGATCATATACATCGTTTGGTGTACGTGAACATTGAATCTGCAAACCTGAACTTTCTACACTTCTCATCGTGCTAGCTGACTTTTGCGTAGTAGTAGGTGTTACTTAGGTCTGCATCTTTTCATTTTTTTATTTCAATTAGTTTACTATCATTGCTAGTATATGATCGACTCAGTTTAGTCTGTACCTAATGCATTCTATGGTTTAGTTTGTATATGTGTTAAATTTTTCAGTTATTTGTTACTCTTTCATCCTGTAGGATATTGCATCTATAGTTTTTACGACTTGCATTTAAGAATATTTTGAATCTGTATCTTCTCTTTTCACTTTTATTGTTTTAGTAGTTGTGTATATTCTAGTATAACTTAGCTTTCGTAGTTTCTCATGAAATTCGCATCTGTTGTTTAAGCATATGAATAAGTAGCTTTGTTAGTTCACTACTAGCTTTGTAAAATATTAAACTCCTCTCTGTTCTGTTCAGATCTTTCGATTAGTGATAGCTTAGTTTGTCAGTGTGGTACACAGTATTGGTCTTGCTACTCTAGTTTTTTAACTGTCAGTAGTTTTATTTGTTTCCTTGCCGTATTTGCATACTTATGGGTACTGAATTTTTTTTAAGCTGGCAGGTGTTTACAATACTGACGCGCAAACAAAAGGTTTAGGAGAAGAAGGAGCAAAACAACCTGTTTGTCGTGCCTAAACCCGGCCTTATACCGGTGGTATCGTTCCTCAATTTAATATTCTTGTCTTGAATGATATACCATCCTTGCATGCAAACTGAACTAGTGTTATCCATTGTCAAACCCCTGCAACATATAACATCTTTGTGTATGATCCTGTGACATTCGGGTAACTTATTTGCTAGTTGGATTGTTATTTCAATGTGATATCTACTGTGTCTACATCCACAAATCTGCTATCATTCGCATAAGCCCTGTGTTTATAACCTGTGCATGTGTTGTTGGAATGGTGGTTATAACATGATTGATGTGCTATCTAGGCTATGATTGTGTCTTTTAGAGACCAAACTAATCGACTAGTTAGAATTCATCGAGAGGACGTAGTTAAAATCCCTGTTTCTGACGTAGAAAGACCTGACCAACCTGAGACAATGGGTGAAGAGTTAAATCAATCCCGTAGTCTCAAAGATTACATGTACCCAACAAGGTCAAGCCAGCCCTCTTTACAAACTTGGTAGGCTAGGAAAGATACCTACAATTGTATTAAACTGCAAGTACACAGTGTCTACTATGTAAAACAGGGCAAATACATGTCGAACCCACAGAGACTAGGTTGGTGTGAAGTTGAATTTCTAAGCCTAACTAATACTGATTCAGATTAAGGGGTTTGTCGAAATGACGAAACAGTTAATATGAAGTACAAACTAGAACGCAGAAAGTAAATGAAATAGAGGATTTTAAACAAACAAATATAAAGTACTAGGGCAGTTGAATCCAGTACTTAACCTAGGTTAGATAGTTTAGCTAACAGTGTTGTCCCTTTGATCGGCGGTAGAGATATAAGTCTCCCGTTCTTCCGATAATATAAAGATTCATAAGTAGATGGTCTAATGTAACCTAAATGATTAATCCCTAGAATTAGATGTCTTTTTATAGCACAACTAATCACAGACTAACCATATCAAATGAAGCATGAGTTGGAGTAACGACATATAAATGTTCTAACGACTACGGATACGAGACATACGAAGTGAAATTTATATGTTGGTACACAAATATTAAACCATTCCATATGCAAAGGATTTCAGATAGAATAGCAAAGTTAGCCAAAACAATCTAAGTAGATTAAGACCTTCATCTCAACCCTAGCTATAGATTTAGAACATTGGGAAAACTGAAATTAAAACTAAAATTATTACTATAGCTTGTTGCACCAGAGAACCGGGTTTGCCTTCAAAATACAACTGCAACCCTATTTATACAAGATTCTCCCCCAACTATTCAATCCCATTGACGGTAATTACACAAGCAGAAATCTAGGAAATTGATAGTCTTGAAACTCACCACTGATGTAGTTTTCCTTCTCACGCACAGTCATTACGGCGTCTTCACAATAGTCTGATGCTGTTGGTTTGTCAATTCTCTGCTACTTGTGTTGGTGTTTGAAGAAACAGAAAATTCAGACCTAGCTTATCACTCCTGCTGCTTGTACAACGCCGCCTGACCTTGTCTTTGAAGCACAACCCTAACCCTCATTTATACACGAAGTTCATCCCCAAAATGGGTGACAATTTGTACCATTACAGTCTGAAATTCGGTAATTAAATGTTCTTGAAACTCACCATTTTGCAGATGGACTTCATTATGGCCAGTCACCCTATTACTTTCAACAGACGGCGATCTTGAAGTTGTACAGAAATCAGGTTCAGACCTAATTTGATAACGCATGTAGTTTGTGTCCATCATACCCACCTTATTGTTGTCAATTCCCTGCTGCAGTTGTTGGAGTTTGCAAGGAGCAACAAAATCATACCAATAGCTTGTTATCCTGTCACTTTTGAAAAGAAATCAGTCTAGGGCTAGGTTGGAATGAGCACAGAGATGAATATAAAAATTAAGCAACTAATCTGACATGAGAAATATGGGTTTGATAGATTGAAAGAGAAGGGGACAGAGGTGGTCGGTGAGATTGACAGGGAGTTGGAGCTGGTTTTCTGTGAAATTGGTAGAGTTAGGTTTTGGGTAAGACAGACAGGGATGGATAAGGGAAGGTGAAAACAAGAGATACTTGGATGTTGTACACGAACACCTAGCCTAAGTGTTTTCCTTTGGCTATTTTCTGAACTGAAGCAACGTGTTGAACCCACCACCAGAATTTGACTACTTTCTTGCATTTGTTGCGCCATCAGGTCCTCCGTGGTCACTCCCCTTGAATCACACCACTGCTCTCTTATTCACCATTTACTCAGCCACCTATAACATAGTGCAAAATGAGATTATTCCGAAAAAATTACTCTTAACAGACATATGCATAAAATACAAGATTTGTCATAAGATGAAACTTTTAAGCCCTTGGGAAACAATAAATGTCTCTGAAATGATCTACAAATATGCATAATTAGACACTTATCACACCCCCAAACCTGAATTTTGCTCGTCCACGAGTAAACAAAAACTAATAAAATCCTACCTACACCACTGTCGCTGGTCTCTCGATTGCATTTAGTGAATGGAATAAGCCTTTTAAACCATTAAGTGTCCCTAGTGGACGAGTTGAAGTCTCGTGAGGGTTTGCTTAGAACTTACCCACAAAGTTCTAGGACAAAATATAAGCTCAGATTCCATGAAAGTGATACCTGCATTTCAGTTTTAGCTCACAGCAATTGGATATGTCAATCTAGCTTTCAAAGGCACAATTCTAGCACTGGAACAACTAAAGACATGTGATAAGAGTGTAAAGTGTACCACCTTAGACATGCATAGAGGATGGTTTACTGTAAGAAGTTCTGACTGCCAATTACTAAGAGATAGTTTTTTAGGCTAAGAACTGAATTCAAAGCCAAGCTAACTGTCCGGCTTTACGAGAATTGTGAATGTTCACCTTCAGAGTTGGTGATATTTCAGTTTACCCGCATTATACATCGATGGCTACACCCTTCCTTGCTTTATTACAAGACTATTTACAACATATAACAAAAAGGAACATTATTTACATTGACTACTCTCTCATTTTGAGGCAAGAGAGAAACATTAACTTTTTTATTGAAATAGAACATAATAACAGACAATGGATACTTCTTCTTTTCTTTTCTTTTCTGTTCTTTTTTTTTTTATTATTTTTATTTTTTTTGGAATTTTCTTTTCTTTTTCAGATTTTTTTTTTCTGATATTTTTCTGATATATATATATTTATTTATTTTGATAACTGATTTTTGAATAAGAGATACAAACAAACGATGACATGATAACTTTACACAAAAACAGAAAAATACATTACATGACACTTTTAGCAAGAGGCGGCCCTTTTCGATGCACCCGGTCAAATTCAATAGTTGTTTTTCTTAATGTATCCTCCAACTTCTATCCCAGCCAACCAAAGAACAAGCTAGTCAAGTCTCATAGAGTATTCTAGATGATTGGCAGCCTACTTAACCTATGAAACACCGACGCTATACAAGCTTGGTAGATCGTGCATGTGCAAATTTTCTATATCACATGTGAATTGTGCTAGAATCAGGGGTGCCTCATCATCTAGATTAAAAACCCTAAGATATCATACATGCACAGGTATCACAAATCAAGGTAAATGAGCTCTATTTTTCATTTTTTTTCATTTTTTTATAACAAAAAGAAAGTGTTCTGTTTTCAATTATAGCATGCCATTAGTCATATGGTATCTACTTTTCACCCCCAAACCTAAACTAAACATTGTCCTCAATGTTTCTAAAGATTAACAAAATTATAACTGCAACATACCATGAGAATCATGCTAAGTAGAGAAAGGGAAAGAGATTACCAGATGACAGCGTAAGCAAGATTAGAACTCCGTTATTCAAGGCCAGAATCTAACAAAAATCAGCTGATAACTCGTTGGATTAGCACTCTTATATACAGAAAAATCAAAATCAAACTGACTCAAGATAGAGATATTGAACCTACTGGATTATACACAAAGATGTTTCACCATAAACATACAACCTAAAGAGTTGAGGATCAACCCAAAAGACTGTATGCAGAGATTTTGGTAGCCTCACACATTTATAACATGACAGAAATTTAAGTGAGGCTGCCAGACAAGATAAGCTACCCCCAAACCTAGATTTTTCAATAGATATGATTTTGGGCACAAAGTCTAGCAATTTTAGAGGTTTATCATGCACAAGGTCTAGTTCAAAGTGGACATTGTTAGGAACATGCAGAGATACACATTCCAACTGTGGATCCTTAAAGACATTATACTTAGCTGCAAAATGGTCCAAGAGGACTTGAGAAGCACACAGATCTAACCCAAGGCTTGGAGCTGTCCACAAAGTGGGTTTGACAACCTCTCGGTCGACATTAAGACAATCATGTTGTGACTTAAGCAGGGAATCAGATCTGTCTAAGTTATTTTCATCTGTATCATTACACGATTCAACTCTCCCTAAGTCATAAACAAGTATAAGATCATGCTCATGTTTATTGAATAAATCAACAAGCCCAAATTCAGAATCATGATTATCCACAACCTTTGTGTCATGCATAAGAAAATCAGAGATAACAATATATTGCGACCTAGTCAGGGAATTAGACACATCAAGGTTATTTTCATGCATATGATCATTGGTGTCGATAGAAAATTCGACCTTCCCTAAGTCAAATACTAGCTGTGTGTTATGCTCTCCATCACAGAACAACTGTACAAGACCCAAATCACTATCAACATCATCCAAACTTTCATTGTTACGAATAAAAAAATTAGAAGAAGCAGCCACGGAGTCTAATGTCTCAGAAACAGAAGATTCTATAAGAACATTTTCAGAAAAAACATGCTCTTCTAACATTAAATTATCATCATCATCATCATCATAATCATCATCGTAACATAAATAGTTTATCCCATCAAAAAGCATAGTATTTCCAGTCCATTCATTTGTTTCTAAAACAGGTTCATATTCAATATCAAGTGCATGAGTAAGACTAGACACACTATTTTCACAATTTATTTCATTAGGACAAACAAACATTTTATCTTGAAATTCCCCCTTGCCTCATTTTGTAAATGAATCAGATTTAATTTAAAAGCATATTAAGTTGTTCAAGGGGAGTACAAGATTGGTCAATTTCCCATTGTGGTGATTGGTCCATGTGTGCATAGCCATTAGGGTATGTATATGGAAGCTCAGAACCTTGAAAAGGTTGGTAATAATCCTTATAGTTATTGACATCATGGTCTACTGGAAACTCATAACATGAAGCATGCTCTTGTGCAAGTTCTCTGATTGACTTATGTGATGATTTTTCATCCCTAACACCAGTCCGAAATCCTGACATGTTTCACTCTAACATTCCTAAACACAATACAAATGATCACTAACTGGCACTAGGCATGTTGCAGTTACTAAGGATTAGTCCAAAAATTGGGACTTCAGATAGGCAGTGATAATGATGACTAGCCAGACAATCAATTTGGTCACAAAAAGAAACAATCATACCCTAACAGACATGCCAAATACTATGTTATAACACCCAAAGTTAGCACAAATCCCCAAGTCAGGTCACAGATGGTGCTTAGAGAATAGACAGACAGATTCAGAGACTCACAGTCATACAAGTTTAGCACAGCTAACAAATGTGTAACTCAAACATCAAAGAATCATGCAGATTAATACCATCGGTTGCAGGGGTTGGTCAAGGCTATGTGAAGCAACTAGTTTAGCATGCAAAAATGTTATATCATTCACACAATAATCTTATACACAGGTTTCGAGAACGATACCGCCGGTATAAACCGGGTTTAGGCACGATACTCAGGTTTTCCGTTCCTTTTCTTCCTCCTTTTTGGCTTGTGCTTTTAGTTTCAAATGTACCGCTGGTATGAACCAGGGTTAGGCACTACCACGGATTGTGCTTCTTCTTTTTCTCCTTTTCCTCCATTCGCAGTGCAATATCACAGGTGCCTGCTTACTCAGAAGAGAATTTCAGTTCCAGAAATGTCCAGGTTAAAGCAAAGAGACCAATATTGATACTGGCATAAACAACTGAGAGTAATTTACTGCATGACAATGAGTTATTCCACTTGGTTGTTTAGGACAGTCCGAATGCGAGCAGCAAATTGAAAAGTTACAAAGTGCAGAAATGCGATATTATACAAGGGAAAATGAATAGCTGTTATGCTTATTTGGACTTACAAGGGGTTGACACAATATGCTAGATATATCACAGGATGATGAAATGCAATTACTTACTCTGCAATATGCTTAACTACAGATGCACTTTGCATGAAAGAAAACCACAAAATCTAAGGTATGCTAAAATTTCCACAACTACTGAAACAATAAAAGGGAAATGGAAGCTACAGAATCAAAACATGTTTATATGCAATTGATAAAAACTACAGAGGGTAACATCCTTAAAGCTGAAAAATTTAAAAACAACTGAAAATTTAACATATATACAAACTAGACCACAGAGCATGCAACTAGATACAGGTGCAGACAACACAGACTAGGTATGATATAAGACAATGATGCAGTTTATGCGAGTGATTAAAATTCAAAATTACATCTCCAGCTAGAAGTATATGAACAAATAGATTAACCAAACTACCATATAACAACAAAGTTACAGATGCAGGTGAAATACAAACTGAAAAACAACAGGAGCCCTAATATGCTAAACAAGATATAGGAATGAGTTTACTTTATTAAGATAATGATGCTGGTATGAGAATGCAGATATGAACAGAATGCAAAAGGTTGAAGTTTAAAAACTAAAGCTACTGCTACAGCTAAGATTTTACAGGGCTAAGATACAATCACAAATTCCTAACCTAATCAGCACAGCTCAACGAGATATTTTTACACAGGACCAACAGTTTTGCAACAGCTTAAACAACTCAAAAGGGACTTACAGGAAAATGATCAGATGCAAACTGATAAATAGCTACAGGATGTGACTAACTACAGATGAGATGGAGATAAACAACTAAGTTATATCTACAAAACATCAAATGGAAGAAACTACAGAAGTACAGAAAACTGGTAAGCTACAGATGCATATTATGATGCGAAGTAAGAAAACTGAAATAAAAGATGAAAATATGCAATACACAGCTAAACACTTCAGAGTATTTACAGAATCCTATTTGATTAACGTTCAAATGGAGACTTACAGATGGTTTTATTACATTCTGAGAAAACTAAAAACAACATAGAGCTAACAAATTTACAACCTGGGCTATAAACAGAACTAGCAACATAAGCAGACAACTCAAACTAGATATGATATGAGTCAATGATGCATTTACGAAAACTAAAGTTACAGCATGCTAAAAAGATACAGCAGGAGATGACTGAAAGCTTGAAATGGAACAAGACACTAAGTTACACTACAAAACAATTATGCAGTTGATTGTGATAGATAGACTGAAAGAAACCTTAACTAGATGCAGCTAAACACTTCAAGGTATGTACAAAATCCTATATGA
The DNA here is from genome assembly GCA_023531105.1 of Papaver atlanticum. NCBI lineage: Eukaryota > Viridiplantae > Streptophyta > Magnoliopsida > Ranunculales > Papaveraceae > Papaver > Papaver atlanticum. The sequence goes on from JAJJMB010011896.1 coordinate 5,808,001, forward strand.
TTAACTGATGAATACAGATTGTAGATGAAACATGATAAAGGATATCTAACAAATGGTCTACTATGTCTATACTACATTACAACAGCAGGATACGAGTTCAGAATATGACTAGATGCAAACTACTATGAGATGCAGATTATAAAAATAAAAATTGCACTATTAAGATAAGACTATCAAAAGTAAAACAGAAAGAAAAGAATATCTAAGCAACAGAAACACTAAAAGAGTAATACAAGACTGCTGTGAGCTAAGAAAGTTTAAAACAACTGAGATTCGACAAACAACTACAGGATGTGGATAGTGACAGATGAAACTGACTCGTACACTAATTTTTTGAGTTACAGAAATACAAAACAAAAGATATATACAACTAAGAATGGAATGACCAAAAACTTACAAGCTACAACAACTGATATCAATTAAACTTAGCTATAGCTAACACTTAACAACAGAAACACCAAAAAAAAAAAATCTAAACACATATATACAGTATTAAGCTAAAAATCAGCGAGGTAAGGACAGAACTTCAGCTACACCGCTAACGAGTCCCCCGTAACGTTGCCAAAAACTTGGTAGGCTAGGAAAGATACCTACAATTGTATTAAACTGCAAGTGCACAGTGTCTACTATGTAAAACAGGGCAAATACATGTCAAACCCACAGAGACTAGGTTGGTGTGAAGTTGAATTTCTAAGCCTAACTAATACTGATTCAGATTAAGGGGTTTGTCGAAACGATGAAACAGTTGATATGAAGTACAAACTAGAACGCATAAAGTAAATGAAATAGAGGATTTTAAACACACAAATGTAAAGTACTAGGGAAGTTGAATTCAGTACTTAACCTTGGTTAGACAGTTTAGCTAACAGTTTTGTCCCTTTAATCGGCGGTAGAGATACAAGTCTCCCGTTTTTCCGATAATATAAAGATTCATAAGTAGATGGTCTAATGTCAACTAAAGGATTAATCCCTAGAATTAGATGTCTTTTTATAGCACAACTAATCACAGACTAACCATATCAAATGAAGCATGAGTTGGAGTAACGACATATAAATGTTCTAACGACTACGGATGCGAGACATATGAAGTGAAAGTTATATGTTGGTACACAAATATTAAACCATTCCATATGCAAAGGATTTCAGATAGAACAACAAAGTTAGCCAAAACAATCTAATTAGATTAAGACCTTCATCTCAACCCTAGTTATAGATTTAGAACATTGAGAAAACTGAAATTAAAACTAAAATTATTAATATAGCTTGTTGCATCGGAGAACCGGGCTTGCCTTCAAAATACAACTGCAACCCTATTTATACAAGATTCTCCCCCAAATATTCAATCCCGTTGACAGTAATTACACAAGCAGAAATCTAGGAAATTGATAGTCTTGAAACTCACCACTGATGTAGTTTTCCTTCTCACGCACAGTTATTACGGCGTCTTCACAATAGTATGATGCTGCTGGTTTGTCAATTCTCTGCTGCTTGTGCCGGTGTTTGAAGAAACATCAAATTCAGACCTAGCTTATCAATCCTGCTGCTTGTACAATGCCGCCTGACCTTGTCTTTGAAGCACAACCCTAACCCTCATTTATACACGAAGTTCATCCCCAAAATGGGTGACAATTTGTACCATTACAGTCTGAAATTCGGCAATTAAATGTTCTTGAAACTCACCATTTTGCAGATGGACTTCATTATGGCCAGTAACCCTATTACTTTCAACAGACGGCGATCTTGAAGTTGTACAGAAATCAGTTTCAGACCTAATTTGATAACGCCTGTAGTTTGTGTCCACCATACCCACCTTATTGTTATCATTTCTCTGTTGCAGTTGTTGGAGTTCGCAAGGAGAAACAAAATCATACCAATAGCTTGTTATCCTGTCACTTTCGGGGAAAAATCAGCTGACCTAATCTTGTACTTCATACTCTAAGGCTAGGTTAGAATGAGCACGGAGATGAATATAGAAATTAAGCAACTAATCTGACAGGGGAAATATGGGTTTGATAGATTGAAAGAAAAGGGGACAGAGGTGGTCGGTGTTGAATGCTGAGATTGACAGGGAGTTGGAGCTCATTGTCTATGAAATCGGTAGAGTTAGGTTTTGGGAAAGACAGACGGGGATGGATAAGGGAAGGTGAAAACAAGAGATACTTGGATATTGTACATGAACACCTAGCCTAAGTGTTTGCCTTTGGCTATTTTATGAACTGAAGCAACGTGTTGAACCCACCACTAGAATTTGACTACTTTCTTGCATTTGTTGCGCCATCAGGTCCTCCGTGGTCACTCCCCTTGAATCACACCACTGTTCTCTTATTCACCATTTACTCATCCACCTATAACATAGTGCAAAATGAGATTATTCCGACAAAATTACTCTTAACAGACATATGCATAAAATACAAGATTTGTCGTAAGATGGAACATTTAAGCCCTTGGGACACAATAAATGTCTCTGAAATGATGTACAAATATGCATAATTAGACACTTATCAGTTGTTAGACCCCTCTTTTTCAATCATCTCAAACAGTTTCTTAGACATCTGGTTACATGTGATGGGCCGGGCTTTGGTCTCCTTTAGCAAAGGCATGTGACACTTCCAATCAAGTATGGGGCCTAGGGGTGTATACCATGGAGGATATCATGCAATATTGCTATCTAGCGTCTTGTTTCTAGACGAAGGTTCAACATGAGGATATTTTGAGGCATTATGGTGTGTCTAGTTTGATCTCATGTTTTGAGCATACACTCACCCAATACAAACAAGTATGTGGTCATGAGTTTTCTTCATTATGCATTGATGATATTTCCCCCCAATCTTCTTTGGCTTTCAAGTACTTCGATGCAGTGAAGAAAGATTTACCTAATCGGTTTGTTATGACATAGCGTGATTCAGCCCTATGGCAGAGTAACAAGATCAAACATACGCAAGATTATTTGTTGGCCATTTTGATTGATGGGCTTAATCAAAAACTTGGGACTCGACATTTTAGAGTTATCTTGCGTTATAGACTTGGGATCCCTCTTTTCGAAGAAGGTGACACATGCTTTAGTTGTGGCAGTGGAATGGATATTTTTGGGGATCATGTCTTACACTTCTCTCATGGGGTTGGGCTCAAGTATAGACACGACCTGGTTCGTGACACCTTTGTCGACATTTGTTATTATGCGGGTGTCCTTACTAGGAAAGAGGTGGATTTGGATTTCCTATCAAATAATGGCTTGGGTTTGAGACCTTCAGATATATTAGTGTACAATTGGGACAATGGGCATGATGTGTGTGTATGGATATCACGGTTATTTCTCCCTTCACAGGTGGTGGGGCAGGCACCTTTGTTCCCGGTAAGGCATTTGATGATGATGTCGCTCGGAAAAGAACCAAATATTTAGAGAAATGTACAGCTCATGGTTTTGGTCTTGGCGTGCTGGCTTTTTATACTTTAGGGGAGTTGGGTAGCGACATTGTGGAGTTTTTGAAAAGATTGCGCAACTATTTGGCTAGCTATAGCATGCCTCAATAGTTAAGCTCAAAGGTTGCGCAATATTGAAGTTGTGTCCTGGCTGATAGAGCTGCACAGTCCGACGATGTAGCGCCAACATGGCCAAGACAAGAAAGGCTACTTAGCACATGCAATACTATGTGATAGTGTTGCATATCCTTGATTCAGAGTTGGCCCAGTTCAAGGAAGGAATTAGGGATGCAATGCAAGTCATGGGATGACTTTGGCATTGGCCCGAGCATTATCCAAGGATATGCAACAGTGGCGTTGCCAAATGCACCATTGATGATTATTGCTTGGCAAAAAGAATGCAAGTGATGCATATGAAGTATGAAGTTGAACTACGCAAGTCAAGACTCAATTGGCATGATATTTGGGTGTTGGCATCCAAATAAACTAAGTACATGATTGGGATGATTGTAGCGCAACCATTGCCGAATAATTGGCAGAAGTGTAAGTTGAGTAAAGCGCAACCATTGCCGAACATTGGCATGGGCCAAGTTTAGTGCAACGCAATGATTGTTGGATTTGAGTTCAAGCTGTCAGTTTCGAGTGTGTGTGCATCACACGCATGCCAGAGCAAGTGAGTAAGTTAGAGACGGTTATAAAGTGGCTTTATAACCAATTTGTCAAAGCCTAACCACCAAGAGCAGATGTGGCATCATTTGGCTTGACAATGCAAAAATATGGCAGTTGAAAAGCAGAAGTGGCGGTTAGGGAAACTACTTATGGGACACTTGGCTGTTCCATGAGTGTGCAAGTGTTGTGCACGGTTATTGGCTATATAACAACTGTATAAATAGTGCAAGAGGCATTAGAAATCAGTAGGGAGAGAGCTTGTAGAGGTAGTCTCATGTTTTGAGAGAATAAGGTATCACCAAGAGGGTGGTGGCCTGTTTTGGTCCATGTGATGGCCAAGTTTTGTAATCTTCCTTCAGTGCAATAAAATGGGTTTGTTGCAGTATATCTTTGTGTTCTTATGTTTCTGATTTGTGTGAGATTGTCAATTAGAATTGATGTATGGAAAACCGCTTATGCTTATAGGGGCATAAAGAGTTAGAGAGAAGGAAGATGAAGACTTCCGTTGCATAAAGCCTTAAGAGTGAAGGAATATACATACTTTGATGCAAGTGTACGAGGCTGAGTACTTGTGGATAAAGTTGATTCACTGAACCACATAGTATTACCGGTCATGTCCCATGAAAATTTTAGGAGATTAAATGGGCGTGTGACAGTAGGTATCAGAACGGTGTTTGGGGACACTGTTCTTGATTTCTCTCTCTTTTACTCAAGTTTGTGTCATTTGTTTGTCGAATTCAGTGAAGAATTATTTGGGTTTCATTAGTATGAAGACTATAAGAAGTTTGTCTTGTGTGGAAAGATCAATTGGAATGAACTTTGAAGCTTGAAGTAGCAATAATCCATGAAAGTTTATGACAATAGTGTCAAAATTCCTGCCCAAAGTGTTAGACGAACATGCGAGAATCATTGGAAACCAGGTTTTCAAGTGATTACATGACAGAACTAAGGAGTATGCTTACTTCTATGGTGCAAGTTAGGTTTTTAAATTCCATGTTTATCACAAGTATGCAAAGATTACGCATTTGGAATGCATATCTTTGTGGTGTTATTAGTAGCGAGCAGATTACAAGTTGTAATGGGAATTTTGCGAAAATTCCTGAATGCAAAGATGTTGTTGGCCTTTGCAGTAGCAAAGAAGATGGAGAACATGTCTATGCAATAGATGGAAGGTGTTTTCCTGGTAGCCAGTTGGTGGAAGATTTAAGTAACCTCTCTTGAATGCATATACCTTGGTGGTAATGCAAAGTCTGGTTGTGAACCAGCATTTTCGTGGCAATGTCATGCCATGGAGGAAGAATTGGATGGCCAATTCTTGTCTAGCATAAAGCTTATGGAAAGGCTGAAGAAATAAGCGCAAGTTAGGGAAAAACCGATTCACCACGGTCTTGCGTTTGCAAAGTGTTCTTCGTTGATGCTAGATATGCACAAGGAGTGTGCTTGCACCTGGTTTATGAGTGGGATTAATATGCTTGCACAAGTGCATGTTCATGTCGACTACAAATCAACAATTATTGCTACTGAAGACCTGCATTTAATCATACCCACAAGCGGATGTTCTTGTCGACTACAAATCAACAATTGTTGCTACTGAAGTTGATTTTGGAGAAGGGGGAAGACAAGAGTAACTAGATGTGCATGGGCAGTAAGAATGAGTTCGAAGTTTGAAGAAGAATGCGGCATTCTTAATTCAAGGAATGTAGGCAGTGGGTGCCTCATTTGCAAGGATTGTGGCCTTATTGATATTATCCAAGGGAATTTTTCCGCGAAAGTCATTGAGTGATATGACTTTGTTGAGCTCTATGGTGATGCTCAGAATCACCAACTTAAGTCCGATTCAATTGTGCAAAGGTGCACAAGTTTGTGTCAAAATGTTGGTGCTAATTGGCATGTCCTAATCGTCGAGAACAAGTGTGGCCTGCAAACCAGAAAGGTAGCAGTTGAAGAAGCTTGGTTGCAGTTAGGATAATTGATGGTAGTGGCGATGCATAAAGAAGGCATGAGGTCATTCTTGATGAAATCTTCATGAAAGCTAAAGCAACATGATAGCCTCAGTTTGAAGGAGTATTCAACTAAGTGTTAATTATATTGTGCTTCGTTATGAGAGTTGCATAAGAACGTTGAGAGTTGGAAGAGTGCATATGGCAAAGTGAATTGCTACATTGGGGACAGTAGGTGTTGTCTCGCTTCCTTGTTTGTTGCTTAGAAGCGAAGATGAAGTCAGTATTGCAAGGCTTGTTATGTCTTATAAGTCGCAATCAGTTGGTGTGAGTATTTTCTCAAGTTTGGGTATACTTTCAGTTTAGGTCGTGTGGACCTTGGTGTTGGGAATTGTCTCTCTATGTAAGGTAGTAGCGGATGATGGTATTTGAGATGAGAGTTCTTGTCTCTTTCGTTCAAAGTAAACCTAGTTCGCGTGGAAAATGCTACATAACATATTAAGCCAAAATATGCAATAGAAGACGATGAAAGTGAAAGAAGCAAATAGAGGAGTTGGTGGCATAGTCGAGTTTGCTGTTGAGAGTTATGTGGAAGTGCGGAGGCATTTGGAAGCAATATCATGGAGTAACGCAGCAAGAATGAAGATGTAATTCCATCAAGTATATGAGTTAATAGTAACTCATAGTTAGGAAGAACATGATGTTGTTTTTCCGCCACATTAAAGCGTAGCATTTTGAAAGAGCAAGTGAGGCTTTGCTGGTTTCAAAGGAACGTGAAGAGGATACCTTGTCCAAAGTGACGGTGGGATGTCCCGGTTAATCCTAAGTCATGACTATACCAAAGTCATGCATTTCAATCAAGGTGTTGCGATAATTCAAGCAAAGAACAGCGAGGTGCTGGTTGTTGTTCTTTGGCATACAAAATTATGCAAATCAAAGAAGGTGAAGTTTGCAATATGATTTGGAGGCCAAATCTAGTGAAAGTGCTGATGTTGGCAAAGTGCAACAAAGACTATAGATTGTGGCGCATACCAAGAGTGGAATGGTATCATACGGTGCATACCTTAAGGCATGGCATAATTTGGCGTGGGCACATATGATTGAAGAATGAGGCCAAGTCTTGTATAAGTCATGTTATGTTGCGTGGTGCATAAATTCAGAAAGTGAAGGCAAAAGACTATGGCAATGATCATTGTGATCATATGGGAAGAATCATTACTTGTGTATACTTAGGCGCAAATGATTCAAGTGAAATTCAAGCCTAATTCAGGGAATTGGTAAGAGGAATTTCCATATTGCATTTGAGTGTTGATATGCAATTGTAGTTGAAGTTGAAGCGTAGGCCAACGTCACAACCACAATACAAGTCAGTAGGATCAATGGAAAGGCAGTAAGCTAAGTGATGGCATATGGTACTAGGCATAAAGTTTTGGTAAAAAAGGCCAAACAAGTTTGTTGATTTATGAGATAGGATTAGAAGCGTACAAGGACAGAGAACAAGTATAGCGAGTATACTTTGTTGCGTTCAACGAGGACGTTGAACAGATTGGGTGGGTGAGGTCTATAACATGCCTCAACATTTAAGCGCAAAGATTGTGCAATACTAAAGTTATGGACTGGATGATGGAGCTGCACAGTCTGACGATGTAGCCCCAACATGTTCAAGACAAGAAAGGCTACTTAGCACATGCAATACTATGCTATAGTGTTGCATATCCTTGATTCAGAGTTGGGCCAACTCAAGGAAGGAATTAGGGATGTAATGCAAGTCATCGGATGACTTTGGCATTGACCCAAGCATTAGCCAAGGCTTGGCCAATGCATATGCAACAGTGGCGTTGCCAAATGTGCCATTGATGATTATTTCTCAGCAAAAAGAATGCAAGTGATGCATATGAAGTATGAAGTTGAACTAAGCAAGTCAAGACTCAATTGGCATGATATTTGGGTGTTGGCATCCAAATAAGCTAAGTACATGATCGGGATGATTGTAGTGCAACCATTGCCGAATAATTGGCAGAAATGCAAGTTGAGTAAAGCGCAACTATTGCCGAACATTGGCATGGGCCAAGTTAGTGCAGCGCAATGATTGTCGGATTTGAGTTCAAACTGTCGGTTTCGAGTGTGTGTGCATCACACGCATGCCATAGCAAGTGGTCAAGTTAGAGACGGTTATAAAGTGGCTTTATAACCAATTTGTCAAAGCCTAACCACCAAGAGCAGATGTGGCATCATTTGGCTTGATAATGCAAAAAAGTGGCAGTTGAAAAGCAGAAATGGCGGTTAGGGAAACTACTTATGGGACACTTGGTTGTTTCATGCGTGTGCAAGTGTTGTGCACGATTATTGGATATATAACTAATGTATAAATAGTGCAAGAGGCATTAGAAATCAGTAGGGAGAGAGCTTGTAGAGTTAGTCTCATGTTTTGAGAGAATAAAGGCATCACCAAGAGGGTGATGGCCTGTTTTGGTCCATGTGATGGCCAAGTTTTGTAATCTTCCTTTAGTGCAATAAAATGGGTTTGTTGCAGTATATCTTTGTATTCTTATGTTGTTGATTTGTGTGAGATTGTCAATTAGAATTGATGCATGGAAAACCTCTTATGCTTATGGGGGCATAAAGAGTTAAAGAGAAAGAAGATGAGGACTTCTGTTGCATGAAGCCTTAAGAGTGAAGGAAGATACATACTTTGATGCAAGTGTGCAAGGCTGAGTACTTGTGGGTGAAGTTGATTCACTGAACCGCATAGTATTGTCGGTGATATCCCATGAAAATTTTAGGCGATTAAATGGGCGTGTGACACTAGCCATGATGCGAATGTCATAGTGGGGGATTTTATTTACCATAGGATTGAGGTTGTCATTCAAAAAGGGATTGGATCCCAGCTTATTGCTAGGATTCCATCTAACTCTTGTAATTCTTCTTCTCGTGATGAATAATAATAATAATTTTCTTTTCTTTTTCTTGAGAAAAAAAAAAGGTTAACACTTGGTTTAATCCTATCAAGATGTTTATATTTGTCTTTTATTTCTGATGTAATTAAGACAGCTTGCGAATGTCAATCTAGTGCAACTATATAAGAATTCTAGCAATAGAGTATTTATCTATTAGAAATTCAAAAGTTTTCAAACTTGGTACGCTGAGATATGAATAAGCAACGCCAATGAACTCTTTGATAAAAAAGAACATCAATAAAATCAAGAGGTTAAAAGAGGATTAAGAACATATTCGGTGAACAGTAAAACTCCAGTGTAGCTGTCTTTGATCATAAACATGAATGATGATCCACAACAAAATCAACAGGAGGTTCAGGTTTAAAGCCGCTAGATCCAAAAGAACAAACAATAGCAGTAGCGGACGCAGCTACAGTTCCTTCTTCGTCAACTTCAACAAAACACTTGTGAATAACACTATTAACTGAAACATTTTTTGTTTTCACCATTCAACTTAATTCAGCTCGGGAATCGAAAGGAAAAACTAGTCCCATTTCATTGAGCACTTTTGTTGCATCAAAATCAAAGGTTATCTTAAACTTTGGGACCATGAAATGTCATGTTCATACGGACGGTGGATCTGCTCTTAGATACTGATTCAAAAAATTAGCTGAATCAGTACTTGCCTTTTGTACCAAGTCGCCAAGTCCATCACGTCTATCAGGTAAGATTATATACATAGAAATCTTGGTATTTGCTTGTACTTGGTATGGGAGTTTGAGAACCTTGAACCCTTTGTGACATGATATATACTGGTTTGTCTTTCCACTGCGCATAAATGGGACTTCAACCGAGGAATGCCCATCAAGTAAATAGAACTTCGAGTTCTCGGTTAAGGATTTCTCAAACTGAACTGGACACCATAATCCTTTGAAATACAGTGCATTCACCAATAGAATTGTTGTTGTGTGGTCGACTAATCTTTCCGCAATTAGATATTTGATTAGTCTGTTTGTTTTCCTTTCAACCCATAGGTTCATCATCCATCTAATTTCATCAGCCTTTAAAAGAAAAAGAAAAAAACATAAACAGTCAAAGTTGGTAATCTACATGTACTATTGAAAATCTATTGATTCCAATAACGAAAGAAATTCGATTACAAAATTTTACCTTAAATTTGAAATCCACAGCTCCCACTTCTGCTTTAGAGATAAAATCCGCAACCTCTTTAAATTTAGGATTTAGGCCATGAGATTGCTCGATCAAAACACTATTAACAAAAGACAATTGGGGTCCTTGACTGTTACCGCATGTCTGGGTCTCATTCATAGATCTGGTAAGCTCAGAACAGGACTCATTAAGATAATCAAGACTTGGAACTTTTAAGAACCCCAATAACTGATTTAGTGTTTCACCTTTTGCTCCAAAAGTTAATAATCCTAAAGCAGAGTATATTAACAATGGGGAATACACTAAATTTTTTCCCTTGGCCTATTTTGAATAGAGGTTCTTCATAATCTCCATTGATAATGAAATTTTTTAATAATTTTATACTCTTTAACTGATTAGACTAACTATATTATTAAATTAATGAAAACCGGATTCGTTAGTAGTTTTTTTGAGCTGTCAGAGCTTCTGTTTTTTCATCTTTTTGATGGTTTTTTCTTCATCTATTTTGATGATTTTCAGTTCATATCTGTTGATGATTATATCTCTCCCAACAGGGTGCTATATCTATCACATCTGGTGATTGTTCTGTGTTTGTGTGCTCTTTTCCTTCTCCTTCTCGCTTTATCTTTTAGTTCTCCTCTTATTTACTCATGGCTTCTACTTCAAAAATAATCAAGACTTTGAGGAAATTCTTAAACGAATGAACCATCTTCTTGAGGAACCCCAAACTCACACTTACGAGGAAAAAGACGATATTCAAGAAACTCTTACTGAAACTAACAGATGTACTCTATTCAAGTTTAATTCAGGCAAAGAATACCATCTAAATATACTAAATGATGTGATATCTAAAGCTTGAAGGCCTTCAGGAAGTGTCACTATAAATGATATGGGGAGTGGTATTTATAACGCAAAGTTTCAGCTACTATGCGACATGGAAGCAGTGCTACAAGGCATACCTTGGTATGTAAAAGAAGATCTGATGATAATGGAGAGATGTCAAGAAGACTTGTTGCTTGAACAATATGGTTTCCAGTTTGTTCACTTTTGAATACACATATATGGATTACCTATGAGTATGTTAAATCCAACTAAAGTCTTTAATTTAGCTAAGAATATTGGTACACCAGATCCCATAGATGAAAAGGCATCAACCAAATGGGGAAAATATGCAAGGATTAGAGTGAAAATCGATATCACAAAACCTCAACCTAAGGATATGATAATTACTCTAAAGTACAAAAAGAAGATAACAGCAACCTTCAGATACGAAAAACTACCTCGGTTATGCTTTTATTGTGGCTACTTTGGTCATGTGAAGAAACAATGTCCTCTTCTATCAAAGGTTTTTGAGGAACAGGAATTAAGTCCTGAAGAGTTCAATGCTAAACTGAATGACAAATCTCTGGATCGATATTCAGAAAATATCCGTGCATTCTACAAAGCTAGCGACCCTGGGTTCATCAAAGCAACGCAAGATAATTCTCAGAAGATAAAGATGAACCACATTGCTCAGGAACCGTAGATCTCAAAGGGGGATATCGAGGGTGCTCATGACACCACGTGTAATTTGCATATCAATATGGCTTCTCTACGGATGGAGGAAAATAGTGTGGGAGGTAAAAGCAATGATGCGCATACGGCCAATGCTTTACAGACTGTAATATCAAAGCCAGTGGTATCTCGAGACAAAATCACTCTAGATCAGCAAGTTAATCAAGCCAAATGGGTAACAGGGCAAAATTCAAGTCTTCAATTGGGAGTCAATGGCAGACATCACATGACAGAAGGGTCATGTCCTACCTCTGCTACAGACAAGTTACCTGCTAACATTGAAAAGCAACCGAGTGACAAACAGAAAAACAGAGTAACCACACGCAAAATAACGTTAATATTTCTAAGTGGGAACACGTGACGGAGGAAGACAAATTTTCACACCAGACAAGCATAGCAACAAACATTGTGGTTGAGGAAGAAAAACAGCAGCACCCAACTGGCATGCATAACTCAGGTAGCACTGTAAACACTTCTATACAGATAAGAGATAACTCTGTGAAGTCAAGCCAAAAAACCCACCCGGTGAAAAAATAGCCCAATTCTTATTACCAACCCGAAACCAAAAGCTATCTCCACCCCACCAATCTATAATACCTATTTAGAATCAAATCCAATCTCTAATACCTGCTTAAACCCAAAAGTTATCATCGACCAGTCGAAATTAACCCCAGACTTAGAAGGAGATATCTCTTCTTCATCATGTTCCTTAATTGATTCAGACTCAAAGAAAAGAAAAGGTTGGAAGAGATTTGCTAGACTCTCAAACAAAGAAAGCAATGAAAAGAAGGTTGAAAGAGTATCATATGGTTTTAAACAATCAGCTTGTCCTATGGAAATGGATACTCCTATCAAGAAAAACAACACTATCAAAATTACCCAAATGGGTGTGGTGGCTGCCCAAAATCAACCACAGAATCAATGTTAATTTTCTCATGGAACTGTCGAGGATTGAGAAACATCTCGACAGTATGTAACCTCTAGGCGTTGTTTTTCTTTCGGAAATTCATTTTAATAAGGTAAACTCAGATAAACTATCCTCTTCCATTGGGTTTGATAATTTTGTAGCTACACCTGCTATAGGTAGAAGTGGAGGGAATGTTATTATGTGGAACAATGATATTGATATGGAAATTATTAGTTCTAATAAAAACGTTATACACTGCCGAATTCATCAATTAACTGGGAAGGATTGGGATCTTTTTTGTGTCTATGTCCCTCCACAGCATCAACAAAGAAATGAGTTTTGGTTAAATTTCTCAAATTTTACAGCAAATATCATTAATCTGTGGTGCATAGTAGGGGATTTGAACGCTATTGCTTCTATTACTGAGAAATAAGGAGGGATACAAGAGATGAATAAAGCAAATACTGAATTCAGAAATTTCATTCAAGATAGGAGCCTAATTGATATGGGATATGTTGGACCAGCTTTCACCTGGTCTAATTGTGCAATTGTTAAAGAACCTATCTTTGAGAGATTGGATCGAGCTTTGTGTACCTCTGACTGGTTGTTCGTGTTTCAAGACAATGGGGTGTTTCATTTACCGAGAATCAGTAGCGGCCATGCACCAATTCTGGTAAACACACACAGGATAAATAAAAGGAAGAGAAGACATACCAACAAGTTCGAGTATTATTGGGTTGAGCATCAAGAATTTAAAGATGTTTTGAGCAAATATTGGGACTCTGAACAAACTAATATTACTAGCAAGATTACTGCAGTGGGGAAAGACTTGAACAAATGGAGCAGGAAGTCTTTTGGCAACATTTTCAATGCAGTAGAGGAGGCTAAATCAGAGTTGTTAGATATTCAAATGGAAGCTCACCAGAGAGACACAAGGCTGGAAGCAAAATTTTGTGAGAAGATTTATCATTTGAATCAGCTGCAACAAAAATACTATGAACAAATAAGCAAAATGAACGGGGTCCCATTTGTCGACAAAAATACCCATATTTTTCAAATGGCAGTTCTTCAAAGAAGGAGAAAGAACCAAATTTCTGCTTTGGGACTCACGGATGGGAGCTGGGTTACCAATGCAGAGGGTATTGTTTCTTACCTTGGAGATCACTTTTTTAATTTGTACAAAAGAGATGCTGATGAAGAAAAGCACACCATTCTGTTCCAGTCTCCTATGAAGATAGATTCCACCAGTAATGATATGATTTCCATGATCCCCTCTGCTGACGATGTCTGGAATGTCCTAAAGAAGATGAAGAATCTCAAGTCCCCTGGTCCAGATGAAATGCCGGCGTTATTCTTTAAAAGATGTTGGGATTTTGTCGGAGATAAGTCGCTCAAACAATTCAGCAATGTTTCTCCTCAGCCTCGCTACCTCCAGGTTTGAATCATACAAACATTATATTGATTCCAAAGGTAAAACATCCAACTATACCTTCTGAATACATACCAATTGCACTGACCAATATAATATACAAGATCATTACCAAAATTATTGCTCAAAGATTGAAAGCGCATCTAAACAATCTAGTAGATAATGCACAATCAGCTTTCATACCTGGTAGAATGATTATAGATAACATTGTAGCAGCAAAATAAATCTTCCATACTATGGCAAACTCTAAGTCTTTAATTGGATCCTTTGCGCTCAAAATCGACATAAGTAAAGCCTATGATAAAGTCAGTTGGAGATTTCTTAGTCACTGCCTCAGGTCCTTCGGCATTATTGGTAAATCTCATGCTCTTATAATGAATTGTATCTGCACTGCATCATTCTCAGTCGTGGTTAATGGTCAAGCTGAGGGATTTTTCAATAGTAAGAGAGGCCTACGACAAGGATGCCCATTATCCCCCTATTTATTTATTCTATGTTCTCAAGGTTTATCTTGGTTAATGAGATCTATGGAGAAAAATGCATTGTATAATGGTTATAAAATCTGTAGAAATGCACCTACAGTGTCTCACCTGATGTTTGCAGACGACTTACTTCTCTTTGGTACTCTGGATAACAAGACTGTCAACACAATGCAGCACATCCTCAATACTGCCTGGTCCGGTCAAAGCGTAAATATGCAAAAATCTGCAATACATTTCAGTAAAGGAGTACAACAAGGGAGAAGGAATGAGATCGCCAATATGTTGAGAGTGCAGCAGATGAATATAAATGACAAATACTTAGGTACCAGCTCCTCAAACCAGCTTACAGAAACGCTTCTTACGATTTTCTCACAGATAAGTTTGATACCCATTTGGCAGGATGGAAAAGAGAGTTTATGTCCCATGCTGGAAGAACCATATTGATCAAGCATATTCTCGGATTCATTCCTCCTTACTTCATGGCTACATCAATTATTCCGAAGAAGACGCTGAGAAATCTCACAAGAACAATGCACAACTTCTGGTGGGGGCATTCTAAGGACACAAAGAAATTACACCTCATCAATTGGAGTCAATTCGAAAAACCCAAGGATATGGGAGGACTTGGAATCAGATCCTTACATCATCTAAATAAAGCAATGATTGCAAAGTTGATTTGGAAGTTTCTGAATGACAAGGACTGTATTTGGACTCAGCTCATAGAGGAAAAGTATCTTAAAGGAAATAACTTCTGGACTGTTGAAAAACCTCTGAAGTGCTCCTCCACTTGGGCAACTATGCTTAGTTGCAGAGAAGACATGAAGGATGGTTGTTGCTGGAGCATTGGAAATGGTGAAAATATTCAAATTTGGAGCGATCCTTGGGTTCCTAAGCTACATAACAAGACCCCCATGGCACCTGCAATTATGAATGAAGGACCCTCGAGAGTCAGTGAGTTGATTCTCAAGAACCCTAATAGATGGGATGAGGAAAAGATCAACCAGTTGTTCAACCCAGTGGATGCTAGCAGAATCAAAGAATTATACATCCCAAATGAGCAAGAGGACGCTATCAAAGATAAGTGGATATGGCTTCATCATCCCAATGGGACTTTCTCTGTAAAATCTTTCTTGAAGACATTACAGAATAGACTCCCTTCTTCTTCAATAAATACTGATGATTTCAATTGGAAGAAGTTTTGGATGATAAAAGTTTTACCACCAAAAGTCCAGATGTTTTTATGGAGATTCCTCAACAATGGTCTTGTTGTTGGCAACAGTCTCATGAGATACATGAAGGGTATAAATACTGATTGCAAGTTCTGTCAACAGGCTGTGGAAACTTCTGATCATTTATTCTTACACTGCCAGGTTACTCAGGATTTTCTATTTGCTTCTCCCATGAATTTTAGACTCAACAGAGAAACCACCATGTCAGTTCATAAGCAGGTGCAAATATGGATGAATGCAGGTGGAGATTACTCTCTATTAAAGATGGGAGCAAGTCTTCTTTGGATCATTTGGAAGACTAGAAATGACCTGACATTTAATAATGGCAAGATCAACTTCCAGAGTATGTTAAGAGAGGCTCTATACTGGTTTAATTTCAACAACGCGGAGTCTGAAGTGGCTATCCTTCCCATTGAACAAGATATTCTATATTCCCAAGCCACTGTATGGATACCTCCTCCAATACACAAGTATAAAGTAAATTTTGATGGAGCTGCAGGTCCAAAAGGCTTTGCCTGTGCGGCTATTGCGAGAGATTCAAGCTCGGGATTTAAAGGGTGCCAGACTAGAGAATTCGAGTTTTCTACTTCTATTGAAGCTGAAGCTCACGGTGCTCTACTGGGAATTGATATGGCTATGAGCATAGGGCTGCAACACATCATCCTTGAGGGAGATTCGCTCATTGTTATCAACATACTCAAGTACAAGAATTCTGCAATCCCCTGGCGCATTAAAGATACAATTTCTAGGCTTAGAGATCGTCTACCCTTTTTCTGCTCTATCGAGTTCAACTTCATCAACAAAGATGCCAATATAGTGGCTCACACTCTAGCAGCTTATGCTATTTCTAACCACGATTCGAATCAGTGGATTAGTACCCCTCCTTCTTGTATCACTCATCTTTTAGATGAGCCTTCTGTATCTTTGTAGTTTTTTTTTCTTTTCCAGTGTCATGTCAAAAAAAAAAAAAATATATATATATATATATATTAACCTACTTGGAATCCAAGAGGTTCGGGAGAGCTGGAAGAGAAGAGAGGAATGGAGATTCTGAATTCCAAGGTGGGGTTTATATAGATTTTGGAATTTCGATACGTAGTTTAGCTTTATTCCTAAGCACAAGAAGAATAGAGAGAAACCGTGTTACGTAAATAAATCAAAACGGAATAAGGAAAGAGTGGTTGAAACTAGGCCCGTGTTAGGAAACTGACTTTTCTCCATGGGTTTTGGATTTTTTTCAAACGGATCACCGGAATCTTACTAGGATCCTAGTCGGATTTAGAAAACCCACCAGAAAAAAAAGAAGCTAATAAACCAAGAGCAGTATAAATTGAAACTGAAGAAAATGCAAAACTCTTGTTTTTGGTTTCGTTGAGCCAGACATGTTTAACAAACTGTTGACATGAATCCATTATTTCTTTTTGATCACTGAAGGTTAAAGCAACATTTTATTGATCAAAAAAGAGGGGGCATAAGAAAGAGGCTTATACATTGCCGTACAAAAGAGAGAAAAAGCAAGTTAGGGACAGGAATCCAGGAATGCGCTCGAAGGTGTTAGCAAATACTAAACAAATGTCTTTTATTGACTAAGATACTCTGGGTTAATCAAGACAGCTTGTGAATGTCAATCTGATGCAAGTATATTCTAGCGACGGAGTGTCCAAGATTAGTAGAATTTCAAAAGTTTTCAAACTTCTTTTCAAGAATAAGCAATGCAAATGCGCCCTCTATGATCAAAATTGTGTCAGATAAGAAGACATTTATAAAATCAAGAGGCTAACAGAGGATTAAGAACATATCCGGTGAACAATACAACCCCAGTATAGCTGTCTTTGATCATAAACATGAATGGATGGTCTGCAACAAAATCCACTGGAGGAGGTGAATAAACTGGAGCGCAACATCCAAAAGCACCAACAATAGCAGTAGCAGCAGCAGCTTCAGTTCCTTCTTCGTCAACTTCAATAAAACACTTGTGAATAACAGAACTAACTGAAACATGTCCATCTACCATTCCAGTAAATTCAGCTTGGCCAACGAAAGGCAACACTAATCCCATTCCTTCTAGAACCGTTTTCGCGTCAAAAACAAACGTTATCTTAAACTTTGGAATCTTGAATTGTCCTGTTCGTACCGATGGCGGATCTACTCTTAGACATTGATCCAAAAAGCTAGCTGAATCAGTACTTGCTTTTTCAACCAAATCACCAAGTCCATCGCGTCTATCAGGTAAAATTATATACATAGAAATCTTGCTCTTTGCTTGTGCTTGTACTTGGTATGGGAGTTTGAGAACTTTGAAGCCATTCTGACACGATATATATTGGTGTGTCTTTCTACTATGCATAAACGGGACTTGACCAGCGGAACCATCAAGTGAATAGAATTCTGAGTTCCTGGTTAAGCCTTTATCAAACTGACCTGGACACCATGATCCTTTGAAATAGAGTGCATTCACCAATATAACTGCTGTGTATTGGTTGACCATTCCTTCCGGAATTAGATCTTTGATTAATCCGTTGGTTTGCTGTTCGACCCATTGGTTCACCTTCAGTCTCTCTTCATTAGCCTTCACGAAGGAAAAAAAAACAAATATAGTTGGTAATTTATACTAATGAAAATTTATACTGTGTCGAATCTGTTAATTACAATAAAGAAAGAAAGAAATTCAATAACAAAATTACCTTAAATTTGAAATCCACAGCTTCCACGACTGCTTGAAAGGTTGAACTCGCCAACTCTCTGTACCTTGGATTTAGGACACAAGACTGCTCGACCCAAACACTATTAACACAAGACAATTTCAATCCTTGAATGTTACTGCATGTCTGGGTCTCATTAAATGATTTGGTAACTTCAGAACAAAACGCATTAAGATCATCAAGATTTTGATATATTAAAAACCCCAATAATTGTTCTAGGGTTTTACCTTTTGCCCCAAAAGTTAATAAACCTAAAGCAGCATAGATTGACAATGGGGAATACACTAAATTCTTTCCACTAGCCTCTTTTGAACAAACTTTCTTCATTATTTCCATTGATGATAAATCTTTGATAAATTTCAAACTCTTTTCTTTATTTGACTGATTCGAGTAATTATACTTGGAATCCAGAGAAGAAATAAAAGAGAGGAATGGTGATTTTGAATCTCATGGAGGGGTTTATATAGATGTTGGAATTTCTATATGTAGGTTACTTAGCGTAGCTTTAGTTTAAAGCACAGTTACATAATTGAAGAAGAATTGAGAAACCGTGTAATATAGGATACCTGACTCATCGGAGTAGAGAAACCAATACCATCCGGTGTTAGGAAACTGACTTTTTCCTATGGGTGTGACTACTTCGATCTTGTTTCTCTTGAAGTCGATACTGCAGATGGTGTGGCACCAAGCACAGTACAATAAATGGTGACGTCAAATATGGATAAGTGGGAGTGGCAATTCTTGGTTCCTAACCTGTTCCAAAGCCTCTTTACAAAATTGTATAGTTTCAACTTCAACCACGAGAAAAAATAATTTTTTTTGTCATTGCTAATTATTGGATCCGCCTCTGGGTGCAATTATTATGAAAAGTCAATGAGAAGAAACACGGCGAGTTTTGCTAGAGCCCATGCTAGTGCACAGTCACGACAGACTGCACATATACACAAACTTTGGTGGTAGATGTCAATTTCTGTGGTGATTCACCACTTGTGAGTGCCATTCAAGGATCTATAAGTCTCTTCTTGTGTTAACTCAGAGGTGATGGGGATGAATGACCAGGTGCCATGGGGATTATGATCATAAACATGCAAGGGTGAGCTGTTGCAGAATCCATGGGTAGTATGGAAACAAACTCCAACTGTAGCTGATATGTAGTGTTGTGGGTTCCTACTTCGACAGCTTTAACAAATCCCCTTGGTGGAGGACTAAAGACGGATGAATTTTTTTTCTTCTATTTTTCCTCATTACATCTGATCACCACTCCATGCAGTTGTTAGGTTAGCTTGAAAGGCAAATCTAGAACAACTACCGCAGTTCTTAAAAGGTGGTACATCTTGAGAGGGAGTCACCAGAATCTTACTAGGATCCTAGTCAGATTCAGAAAATCCAGCTAAAAACTAGTCACACCTTTCGTTAACTTAATACTTGAATTCATTAGTCAAAACAAGTTGCTGCAAGAAGGATGGAGTGCAAAGAACCAGAAGGTTTCAATTCTCAACAAATTTAAGCACATAAAAGGCGAAAAAGGCACATAGCAGATTACACAATCAGAACTACCAATATGCAAAGAATCAGCTTGCCACAAAACTGACACATAGACC
The DNA here is from genome assembly GCA_023531105.1 of Papaver atlanticum. Taxonomy (NCBI): domain Eukaryota; kingdom Viridiplantae; phylum Streptophyta; class Magnoliopsida; order Ranunculales; family Papaveraceae; genus Papaver; species Papaver atlanticum. The sequence continues at coordinate 5,828,040 of JAJJMB010011896.1, forward strand.
ACTCACCAGACTCGTATTACCAAGGGATACAAACAACATTCTATCAGACTCAAGAACTTTGCCTAACAACTTCTGCACTCTGATGTGTAGCTTTTTTGAACCCTAACATGTAGCTAGCGACCCACCATTCTGTTTTATATCATTCTTCAGGAAAAGACTAAATTTGCAAAATTAGTCCTTTTGAATTTCAAATGGCCGAATAATCAAAGGTATTCACATTTTAATGTTACAATGGTGGCATCACATACCTGACCGAGTTGATGAATTAAGATTCCACACACAACAGTCACCTATTTCCAAGAAAATCTTTTCCTGAGAATGGACGATGCCCAACAACTGGAGCAACATCTTCATTGACAATCTTTCACTTCTCAGGAATGGAAATTGGCGAATGGAGAATGCATTAGTTAGAATCACGTATGCTAAACTCTAGCTCTCCTTGGTGCAATGGGCATCTGTACCATGCTGAGAACAATGCTTGTAACCCATACTGCTTAAATAATCTCGAATCTCTTTGGCACTACTGTTGCTGGCCTGAAGCAATCGTTCATCTTCCTCGTAGATTAAGTATGGTGCTTCACCACTCTTTCTAGACAATATCTTTGATGCTCCTTTCAATACGTGGTACTCCCAGCCTTGAACATCAATCTTGATCAAATGCACACGCACTGTATCTGGGATAACTTCATTCAAAGGGATGGACCTAACCTGAAGCTCAATTTCTTCATTCGACTTGAATGCCAGCTTTGCACCAACAGCAGAAACAGCACTGTTGTCTAGCCGACCGACCAACTGGTAAGATAACCAACAAGAATGAATAGTGAACATCAAACTAGATCAAATTATTTCTGCATTCCTACCAACAGCTAATACAAATGCTTATATAACTTCAAATCATGCGCTTACAATTAGTGGATGATTGAATTGAGTAACATAGAGATGAGAGGATGAACCAGCTGCATTGACTAGATGTGGCATGAAGATGGTGGTTATGCTTATCGTATGCCTACGTCTTGTGTGTCAGGTACTTAGTCCTTATTCAAATGTTTGGAATAGCAAAACTCAGAATATTGGCAGCCAATTAGATGTACCACTGCCAAAACCTATCAACCTCGCCTCATTCCATTTGAGATCCACTAAAGCAGTCTATCTTACTCATTCGCAACTATTTCCATATAGGTCATGTCATTATTACCAAGTGAACACCATAAATAAAATAAAAATAAAACCAAAGACTGTATCTTCCCAGGCAACGCTGTTGTCCAAGTCAATGGCACTATATCCTAATGAAGTTCTGGATTTTTGGTGCGAGTCTCTTATGGGCACGGTCGAAGCTTTTAACAAGCACACACGAGACCAGGACAGTAAGTTCCAAAACTCAAGTGAGGCATAAACTTGGTGGCTTCTAAAATCCCACTGCAAGCAAATAATGTAGCATTAGCCTGGAAATGATGCCATTGGTTAAGTGCTTTAACTGTATGCATTGTTATTTCTTCTCTCAGGAAATTGGAAATCCATTCTTTGTGGCCATGAGCTCATTACAAGTCATAAAATTCACTCCTAACAAGTAGATTGTTCATAAGAAGATCTGAATCACCAAAACCCCTCTACTTGATTTTAATACCGAAGCAGAAAACTAAATAACAATCAAATGGCAATTAATCTGTACTCTTTAACAGAATCATAAAAATGAGACCTTTATCACGAATTCAAAACAATACCAAGAAATTGAATACAACTCAAATCCAATAAACAATTTACCTTATGAAAAGTAATATTTCCATGTCGATCTGAAGCAGCGGCATCAAAGACAGTAACCTTATCACCAACTCTATTAAAAAAGATCCCATCACAAATCCTTTGCAAATTCTCAAAAACAGGTTCAAATGCCAAAACTTTAAAACCCATAGCAGAAGCAGCAAAAGTAGCCATACCCACATTAGCTCCAACATCAACAACATACCCATCATCTTTACTTTTCACTTTCTCTAAAACTTCTTGAATTGTCACAGAAATATCAGGTTTCCTAAAGGGTTTTCCTTTCATCATTCTAACAATGTTTTTATGTGGTTTATCTGGTAATGAACCTAGATCAGCTATTGAGTATAGAAATGGGTAACGCACACCTTCAACAACATTAGCAATAACTGGGTAAGATTGAGGTGATTTTAAACAATCATACGGATTGAAAGAACTAAATATACTTAGGGTTTGTGTGGAAAACTGATTTATGAAATTAGGGTTTGGATTTGAAGTTTTAGATGAAGATAAGAAGAAGAAAAAGATAAGGAAAAGTGAGATCGGGAAAAACAATAGAAGATTTCTGTTTGAGAAAATTTGTGATTGTTTATCTCGTTTCCAAGCATTTGCCATTTCAATACTAGATGTTCGCCACTCAAATTCTAGTATTCAGTTCTGTTTTCACTAGTGTCTTTGCAGAAGTCAGTAATGGCTTTGATGGTTTGATCTAACTTTCATTAACTTCCTTCCGTTCTGAATCTGAGTGTTTATTTATTTATGTTCCCGTTTTTTACTTCAATAAAACGGAACTATTGGGTAAAAACGGAACCAAGTACATATCGGATAGTTTCCGAGAAAAACTTTGTCAGCTGCGTATTAGCTTTGTCACGACCTTACTGGAGGCGCGACAATCGGACAATCGGAGGTGGGATAATTATGGGACTGGTGTGGAACAGTCTAAATGGTGGAGACTGGAGAGGATCTAGGATTGTGTCATGTACCCATACATGACTCACTACCGAGTTCTGTTGGATCGTCAGATTCTGCGAGTCAGCTCAGTGCTTATGTTGTCCGAGTTATAGTCTAGGATTTCCTCGAGTTCTGTGTTAATCATTTGATGTATTTCTAACCGTTGGTGGCTATGTCAGTCATTGGGTGTTTAAGAACCAATCCCTGTAATTGATTTTAATCAATGAAAAACTATTTTTGCTTTCAATTTTGAAGGTTAGGCTCTGCTTGCAGTGAGAAAGCAGCTTGTTGCTAGTTATCCTTAATCAAATCCTTGTAGTTGTACCTCAGTACACTACAATTGGTATCAGATTTCCCTTCCTGGACCTGTTCTAATGGCAGAGAAACTCACCGTCGCTGGGGTCAATAGCAATCTGAATCAGCTGGCCACCACTGTTAATCAGCTCGCTCTTACAGTCAATCAACAATCTGAATCTATTAGTAATCTAACTACCTGTGTCACTTGTCTAGATTCTGAGTTCGCAGCGATGAAAACTGATCTACATGATATTATTCAATTCCTTGGCGTTCCTCGAACTCCAGATCCAGGATCCAATGATGCTTCTACAACAAATTCGGATAAATCTATGGAAGGGTTTCAAGTTATAGTCCATCGAATGGGTAACAGAGAGTTTGGTAAGTTCACTCGCACTCCTAAAGTTGATTTTCTAAGATTTAATGGTGTTAATCCTCATGGATGGGTTCTTAAATGTGAGAGATACTTTCATCTCCATAAATTCCCTGATGATGAACGTGTGGATATGGCTGCGATTCACTTCGATTCACAGGTGGATCCTTGGTTTTTGAATTATCAACAAGGTAAAGGGTTAATTCCTTGGGGTACTTTTGTTAGAGATTTATGTGCTAGATCCGAAGATGTTGCACAGGATAATTATGTAGGCAGCTTTAATAAATTGTCTCAAACTACTACTGTTGAGGATTACTATGATCAGTGGGAACATTATAAGAGTTACATGGTTGCTAAAAATCCTGCATTACCAGAGAGTTTTTATACTTTAAGCTTTATCAGTGGATTAAAGGAAGAGATCCGGACTGCTGTGCAGATGTTTAAACCTGACACTACTTCAAAGGCCTTTTTCTTAGCCAGAATGCAACAAGCATCTTTGCATCACCAGCCTAAATCACTAAGATCATTCTCTAAACCATTTACCCCAACTCCCTTATCAGTTTCTCATCCACCTTCCACCTTCAAATTTTTTTACTCTCCATCTTCTTATACTTCAAAACCCATTACCTCTTCTTCCCAACCCATTGTGACTCATCCAACTACTCCCACTAAAACTTCACCTGACAGTTCTTTACCACCTATTAAACGCCTAACTTATGCTCAAATGCAGCAGAGAAAAGACAAAGGTCTTTGTTATAATTTCAATGAATTTTATAGACAAGGCCATCGATGTAAATCCCAACAGCTATTCATGTTGATCACTGATGAGGAGATGGCAGAGCAAGAACACCTCTCAGCTGAAGAAACTCCGGTTACTTCTCCTTGCACTAGTGACTCTTCTATAGAAATTTCATTACATGCCTTAACAGGTCATGTTGTGCATGACACTATCCGTATAGCTGGCCACTTACAGAAGCAGCCTATTATGATTCTCATTGATACTGGAAGTACACACAGCTTCTTGGATTCTCACCTTACTGAGAAACTAGGCTTCCATATTTCTCCTACAGGCCAAATGGTAGTTACCGTGGCAAATGGTGACAGCACTACTAGTCAGGCATCTGTCAGAACCTTCACTGGGATATGCAAGGTTACAAATTCTCCTTTGATATGAGAGTCTTACCATTAGGGGGTTATGACATGGTTTTGGGGGCTGACTGGCTTCATCAGTTAAGGGACATTACATTTAATTTCACTTAACTCAGGATTTCATTTCTACATGAAGGCAAGCACATTACACTTCTGGGGAGTTCTGCTCACCCTTCTATTAGCCTTATTAATGCTTCTTCCTTAAGTAAATTTATTAAGAGCAAAGTTCCCACATTACTAGGTCAATTTTTTGTTATTTCCACAGCACCACCTCCACCTATACCCCCTACAGTCACTAAAGTTTTGGACTCTTTTTCTGATATCTTTGGTGAACCATCCACATTACCACCTTCAAGAACCTTGGACCACAAAATACCTCTTAAACCATATTCTCAACCTACTTCCCAAAGACCATACAGATGCCCTTATATCCACAAATCTGTGGTAGAAAACATGGTCCAAGAAATGCTACATGCTGTTCTTATTCAGAAGAGTAACAGTCCTTTTGCTTCACCTATTCTTTTAGTTAAGAAGAAAGATGGCACATGGATATTATGTGTTAATTATAGGAAGCTAAATGACCTTACTGTGAAGGAAAAAATTCCCATTCCTCTTATTGATGAATTGCTTGATGAATTGAAAGGAGCTATCATTTTTTCTAAGATAGACTTAAGATCTGGTTACCATCAAATCAGAGTCTATGGTCCAGACATTCACAAAACTGTTTCAAGACTCATCATGGCCATTATGAGTTCAGAGTGATGCCATTTGGGCTTACTAATGCCCCTGCCACTTTCCAGGCCCTCATGAATGATATTTTTTAGCCTTACCTAAGGAAATTTGTATTAGTCTTTTTTGATGACATATTAATCTACAGCTCTTCCTTGGAAGGACATCTTATTCATCTTCAACGGGTCTTTACAGTCTTAAGGGAGCATTCACTATTTGCCAAACTCTCCAAATGTGTTTTTTCTCAGCCTTAGTTGGATTATTTGGGACATCTCATTTCTGCTCAAGGAGTAGCTGCAGACCCTGAAAAGATAGCTGCAATGCAAACATGGCCACTACATGTCACATTGAAACAGTTAAGAGGATTTCTGGGCTTGACGGGTTATTACAGAAGATTTATCAAAGGGTATGGCACCATTTCCAAGCCTCTTACAGATATGCTCAAAAAGGATGCCTTCCACTGGAGTGAAGAAGCACATCAAGCTTTTTGTGATCTTAAAACTGCAATGACTGAGGCTCCAGTTTTGGCTTTACCTGACTTTTCCAAACAGTTCACCTTGGAGACTGATGCTTGTGCTAGAGGAGTAGGAGCTGTCTTGATGCAGGAAGGTAGACCAATCTCTTTTTTCACCAAGGCTCTAGGCCCTAAAGATTTAGCTCTATCCACCTATGAAAAAGAGTTCTTGGCTATTGTTATGGTTGTTCAGAAATGGAAGTATTACCTATCCCATAACCAATTCATCATTCACACTGATCACCAGAGCCTCAAATATCTAATGGACCAAAGAATTTCAACAACTATTCAACAAAAATGGTTGGTGAAATTGATGGGTTTTGATTACATCATTAAATACAAGAAGGGTATGGACAACACTGTTGTTGATGCCTTGTCAAGACTTCCTACTTATTCTGCAGATTGCAATGTTATATCTCTCAGTACTCCACAATGGGCCACAAATGTCATATCCAGTTATGAAACTGATGCTATTGTGCAGCAACACATTTCCCACCTGCTTATTTCCCCAGCACAGTCACCATTCTCTTATGTCCAAGGCATTCTAAGGTTCAAAGGCAGACTGTATATTGGTTCAAGCAACAATGTTAGACAGTCCATTATCCAATCCTTGCACTCTTCTGCAGTTGGAGGCCACTCAGGTATGTTAGGCACCTACCAAAGAGCTAAGTCTCATTTCTTTTGTCCCAAAATGAAACAGGATATTCTTCAGTTTGTTGCTTCCTTTGAAGTTTGCCAATGTAACAAGGGCAGATCTACATTTCCTGCTGGTCTTCTGCAACCACTCCCAATTCCTGAGACAGCATGGCAAGACATCTCCATGGATTTCATTGAGGGACTTCCATTGTCTAACAACAAAAGTGTTATTTTGGTAGTTATTGACAGACTTACGAAGTATGGCCATTTTATTCCCTTGAGTCACCCTTTCACAGCTCTCACAGTGGCAAAGGAATTTCTCAACCATATTTTCAAACTCCATGGCCTGCCAAGTTCCATTGTCAGTGAAAGAGACAAAATCTTTGTAAGTCAGTTCTGGCAAGCCTTGTTCAAATCTTTGGGAACCACTCTCAAGCTTAGCACTGCTTACCATCCTCAAACTAATGGCCAGACTGAGAGAACTAATGCCTGTGTGGAACAATACCTCAGATGCATGACAAGCTCTCACCCTAAGCAGTGGTCTCAGTGGTTGTCTCTTGCTGAATGGTGGTTTAACACCAATTATCACACCAGCTTGAAAATGTCTCCATTTCAAGCATTGTATGGTTATCAACCACATCATCTGATATTTCCAGTCCCAACTGATGTGTTTTGTAGTTGTAGTGGTAAAAAGATTCGTTGCTCGAACTTGTGAAGGATAACTTTAAACTTAAATTCAAAACTAAATAGAAAAATCACTAAAAATTATAGCAAACACTGACAAAGTTGATATCAATATTAAAAGAACACTGAGGCTGAGATTCCACTATTTTCCAAGTTTAAAATGATTTAATCTAGTATTTATATTCATGCAATTTTCTCGTTCAATTTGATTCTAAACTATTGCAACATGTAGATTTTCAAAATAACAAGTGTAAATCCAAAGTATAGAGCATCAAAAACCTATGGCTAAGCATGCTCTATCAAAAGAAATAACAATTGCTTAACAAAAATCATTCAAACAATTATAAATCAAGGCAAATAATCATAAAAATAATTGAAATAAAATAAATAAAATAGAATATACCACTTTTTGTTGGAAAAATAGCTTCCTCTATCGCCTCAGCAATGGGGTTTAGCTCCTCATATTAATCATATTCTCAAAATACATGTTTATGGCTCAAAAGTTGATTAAAAGGGAGAAAAGTGTTAAAACAGCGGATTCTGCAGTTGCTGAAGGTCTAAAACAGAAATCGGAATGGTTGCTGAAAGGCTTTGGTGACTGCAAGAAGATGCGACCGTACCTCGTTGTCACTGAAAATAAGTCTGCCTCTGCAACTGACTCTGAGGGTCTAATGTTCTTCGTGTTCTTCTTCTTTGCAGCAGCAGAAAAGTTTCTGTATCGACTCCAGTTGATTTTTTTACGCTTCTCTAAGGCTCTAAACTTCTCCAAACTCTTCCAAATTGTTCGTATCCCTAAATATGACTTGAATCAACCTATATATAGCCACCAGACCCAAAATCTCTCGAGTTAATCCACAAATATTCTCTGTTTTTTTATCCTCAAGTTACGGGATTTTTCTTCTCTGTTTAATCTTCTCTACGCGTCAATTAGTTTTCAAACTCTCCAGTAGACTGAATAAGGACTCCATACACTCCAATCTTGTCGTAGAATCTTCACAAACTTCTTTTACAAACCGAAAATATCTTGAAACTATAAATACTCCCTGTTTTGTAGAAACTTGATCTTTATCCCTGTTTTATCGATTCTACAGCTCATACCAAGCCTGTCTATCCTTAACAGGGTTAACCCAACGAAAATCATCCCTTGAATCTCCTTAAAAATCGTCCAAAATTCCAACCAGAAAATTCTGTTTTCTGAAAATATTTTTCCCCGCCATTTTTTCGTTTTCAAAATGAAGGGGGTGACCTCCCCTTATCCAGAGCAGGAGTGCAAATAGCAAGTGGTCAACCCTTAGTAATTTGGGTGCCCCTTAGTAATTTTTTCCCATGAGCGCAAAAACCACTTTTTGAGCCAAATTCGCCGCAAAAGCCCATTTTTCCAAAAACACCTACAAGAGATAAAATACCAAAATTAGTACAAAAATGGGTACTAACACTATACAAAAAAGAGATGAAAATAGACACATAAATGCGTCTATCACCTACAACCACTTCAATTGCTTCAGTGGAGTCTTACTTAAAAGAAAGAAATGTTATACTACAGCTTTTAAAGGATGACCTCACTAAAGCTCAAGACAGGATGAAATTTTTTGCAGACAAGAAGAGACAGGACAGGGAGTTTACTGTTGGTGATCTGGTATTTCTTAAATTACAACCTTACAGGCAATCTTCAGTTGTAATTCGCAGGAATTTCAAACTCTCTGCCAAATATTTTGGTTCATTTGCAGTACTTAAGAGAATTGGTGCAGTGGCTTATAAATTGCAGCTTCCTGTGGGCTCAAGGATCCATCTTGTATTCCATATCTCCCAGTTGAAGAAACATATAGGACTCAACGCTTCTACATTACCCCAGCTACCAGTGGTGGGTGATATAGGTCACTATATTGTTGAACCAGTGGCTATCTTAGACACTCGTCTTACACTTAAGGGTAAGTCCTCTGTCCCTCAAATTTTAGTACAATGGTCTAACTCATCTGTTGAAGATGCCTCTTGGGAGGACATCACTCACATTAAAGCACAGTTTCCACATTTCATCCTTGAGGAAAAAGATCTTTGAAGGGAGGGGAAATGTCATGTACCCATACATGACTCACTACCGAGTTCGGTTGGATCGTCCGATTCTGCGAGTCAGCTCAGTGCTTATGTTGTCCGAGTTATAGTCTAGGATTTCCTCGAGTTCTGTGTTAATCATTTGATGTATTTCTAGCCGTTGGTGGCTATGTCTGTCATTGGGTGTTTAAGAACCAATCCCTGTAATTGATTTTAATCAATGAAAAACTATTTTTGCTTTCAATTTTGAAGGTTAGGCTCTGCTTGCAGAGAGAAAGCAGCTTGCTGCTAGTTATCCTTAATCAAATCCTTGTAGTTGTACCTCAGTACACTACAGATTGTTAGCGGGCTGGGTTCGGGAAACTGTTTAATCATTTTCATGCGTTCATTTTTAGATATAAGGTCTGGACTCGTTGTCCCATATTTGTCGCATCTCCAATCGTTTCACCTTCAGTGTTTTTGGTTTTGTCGAGGAGGAAGAAGTCGAGGCATAGTTTATTTTATGGACTAAGTCGAGAAGGAATGGCTTACCCGAGAAAAAGAAGTCTAGTTTTTTGATCGAACAATCGACACGGGTGCATCATATCCTGATTATAAAACTCTATTGGCAATTTGACTATGTTTGCGTGATATATTTCACCGATTTTGATGATACATAAGTAGGGTTGTTTTTGACATTTAGATGAGCATGGACGAGGAATACATGGAGCTTTTGTTGATACAACAAAAAAATTCCGTACTTATAGATTCTAAGATTTTTTTTACTGAAATCTAATAATGAAATAAAAAGAATCCTAGCATTTTTATGGGCGACCCTGAAAGAATTAGGGGAAACTAATAAGACAAAATAGGGTCACCAAAACTTAAAATGAAGCCATCCCTTATCTCCCGGTTTTTATAATGGCCAAACTAACCTTAATAATCGGTAGTTAAGTTCACAATCGGGGGTAACTTTTTATATAGAGGAAATTCTATTTTCGCATGATTGAGAATAACCCAGAATAGGTAGATAATAGAGTACCATATCTACCGATTGTAAACTATTGAGCCAAAATATATCTATAATCGATAGAAAATGACATTTAATTGGCATCGTATTACAATGTAGCCCCAAAATTGGATTGTGCCAAAATCTTTAAATTTTCGAATTCTCCACACAAACATAATCGGTAGTAAATTTTCGAATTTTCGTGATGTTCATTATCTACCGATTATGGTAGTATCCCCAAATTCAAAATTTTCAAAAACCAAAGGAATTTTGGATTTCTCTATTTTCTCAATCGGTAGTTTCATGATGTTTATTGCCTACCGGTTGAACAATCGGCAGTTTCGTGATGTTCATTATCTACCGATTATGGTAGTAGCCCCAAATTCAAAATTTTCAAAAACCATTGGAATTTTTGATTTCTCTATTTTCTCAATCGGTAGTTTCATGATGTTTATTTCCTACCGATTGTATAATCGGTAGTTTCGTGATGTTCATTATCTACCGATTATGGTAGTAGCCCAGAATTCAAAATTTTCAAAAACCAATGGAATTTTGGATTTTTCTATTTTCACAATCGGTAGTTTCTTGATGTTTATTGCCTACCGGTTATACAATCGGTAGTTTCGTGATGTTCATTACCTACCGATTATGGTAGCAGCCTTAAATTCAAAATTTTCAAAAACTAGTGGAATTTTGGATTTCTCTTTTTTCATAATCGGTAGTTTCTTGATATTTATTGCCTACCGATTGTATAATCGGTAGTCTCATGATGTTCATTATCTACTGATTATGTTAGTCACCCTATATTAATTTTTTTCAAAAACCAACAGAATTTTGGATTTCTCTATTTTCATAATCGGTAGTTTCGTGATTTTATTATCACCGATTGTGATCTCAAAACAAAGAAGAGAAGAACACAGTCATAATCGGTTGATAAAACCAATACTAAACTACCGATTGTGAAAGGGCATATATGTATTTTTTGATTATTAGGACATCCCATAACCACATCTATGGGTTGGGAATAAATAAAGTCGCCCCTAATTCCTTTGGAGTCGCCCCTAAAAATGCTAGGAAAATAATTTACGCAAACTACATAATTTGTCTCTTTATAAAACTGATACACCTCAAATAAAAATAAACTTGCAAAAGTCTGACAACCAAAAACAAAAACTTGCAAAAAGTGATTGTGTCGGTCCAGCGAAAGAACTAGGATCGTTATTTGAACCTCGATTTCCTTGCACTCTTATTAGTAAACTCATCAATCAGCTTTTGAAGATCAACTATATCTAAAATCCACTCTCAATAGATCCCACAGCTAATGCGTTTAAGCTTTCATGTGACATGGTTGATGTCAAACATGACTTCATCAACAATTTAAATTTCGAAAAACTTTCTTCCGCCGATGCACTGTAACAGGAATAGTTGACAGTATTTTATAAGCAACAAAAGTGAATGGAGAACAATCATGTCTCTTCAAGAAAATTCAAGATATTGATAACATTCCTTTGTGTCTGTTAGAAAAATCTCTCTAATGATTTCCAATTCGGAAAATAACTTGCACCGAGATTAGATGTCATTCCACTCTTAAGAACGGTTTCAAGATTAATACAACATGCTTTCAGACGGTCATTATCCATTGAATTAAAATTTTTCGAGCTAAACAAAAATTAAAAAATATTGTCGTATGTTTTGTATTTGATCAACAACATAAATAAAAATAAAGTTCTAATATTCCTTTAGACAATCGTACTAGTTCATCTTCGTAACCACTCTTATCAAAGTGTCTTCTTCGACGAACTTGTCGTCGCGGTATATAAAACTCAAGATCAATGCCCATTCCAGCAACAATTTATGTAGCTACTTCCTTAACATTTTGAAACTCAGTTTTTCTATACTTCTTGAAATACAAAATGAACCCTTGGGTTTAACAACATTAGTTTGCATGGTTTTGGATTGAAGACTTTTGTTAACTATGTTAATATTATGTAATACAAGTGGAGTGCACATGAGTTGCACGTCGGAAAACAATAGGCTCTTTCATACACATATTCCATGTTCGAAAAAATATGACGCTGCAATCAAATGTTTCTCAACGCATACCAACAGTAAATAAATATATTTTTTTTAGTTTAGAATTAAACCAATTAAAAATACATCGCTCAACACTATCACATAATTTTAGGGCATCTTGAAAAACAACATTTTTGGTACATGTTCCAACAATATCTGAGAAAGACCAATTCTTGAATAATATTTTTGTTGTGGTTCTTGAGACTCCCCTGGACGAAGCAACATATAATTGTCCATGACTAAATGTAGGAAGACACCGATATGTGGTATGGTCTTCCCATGAAACTTTTTTATCATAAGAGCAAAACTTGCACGAACTGGAAACTACTTTCGTGTAAACTTGAAAGGCAGTTTCAACTCCGTTGGTGGTTCTAGGGGTATCCTTGGAATCAACACTGTCATCCCCGAGTAGCTACGTTTGATAATTTATGCATCAATAAAGTTTGCGAATAGTTTTGTTAGAGCATAGCTCGGTTGAACTCACCAAGCGTTGGTATGTCAAGTTTGGTTGTCATATTTTAGTGACTCAAAACTCATCTAAAGTCGCTTGATTATATACTAGAGTCAACTTCGTTTAGGTTAGACTAAAAAGTCTAGGAATGTTGAGACATACGAGTATTACTACGAAGACCTGAAGAATGTGAAGAAGAAGCGAACTACAACGACAACATCATCCTTCCTCTTGAGGTTAGTAATATTGACTTGAACTGCTTTCATTCCTAATGTATCTTTCAAGTCATGCTATATTGAAAACATAACTGCGAAACTGTATATACTGTACATATTGTATGATACTCTAGTGATGTGACATGGTCATATTTGTATGATCATAGTATTAGGGAATTAGACTACGAAGTATAACGCTTATCTTTTGGACTTCGTAGATATGACATCGACATAATCTTGTATATACTGTTATGATTATGTGAATGGGTTATGGTGAAGATTTCATCCTAGGAAATAATGTTTTACATTTTTTTAAAGGAAGTACATTTATGAACTTGTTTTATGAATCAAAAGGGAAATCGTTAGGCTTATCGGTACGATTATTCATTGCAAATCTTTGGATTACCAATATGTGTGAGATGGTAGAACCGATCGTAACTTTGTTATATATCTTGGTATAACTAATCATAATGCCTGACTTATGATTTGGTATGACTAGTTTTTATTAATTGGTGTAACCGATCCTAAGTAATCACCATGAGATTGTATGTTCGATATTTGTAATTGGTGTGACCGATGCTAGTAATTGGTGTGACCGATCACAGAGTGTTGTATAATCGATCCTTGTAATTGGTGTAACTGGTCCTGGTAATTGGTGTAACCGATCTTGGTAACTTGTGTGACCAATCACAAGCAATACCATAAGTATATGGTAACCGGTCTTGGTAATTGATGTAACCGATCCTGGTAACTGATGTACCGGTCCTGGTAACTGATGTAACCGGTCCTGGTAACTTATGTGACCGATCACAAGTATTTCCATATTGAGGTATAACCGATCCTAGTGATTGATAGAACCGATTGAACCCATGTATGTGACTTGATGTTTCATCAATCACATAGTAGTCTTGGAATACAGGTGAACCAATTCTAAACTTGTTTGGAAGTGTGGTATAACCCATTCCAAGAATGTAAATCCATGTAAATATTAATAAGGATTTACAGTGAAAAATATGTCAACATACTTTGAACACGTATAGTAACTCTTATCATTTATTGTTCAAAGATATTCCTTAGTACTCAAAGAGATCTTGTGCCGAAATAAATTGAGAATCTTTTAATTAAGGTTTTTGGTTTTATATGCTTTAATTACCAGCAATTAAATGCATATCTCTAGAGAATAAAAATTAGTAATGTGCATTTACTAATTTGAGATTTATATTGAGAGATTTCAGAAATTTTGGACAAGCATTTATTGGAATTAGGAAAAACGAATTTTGCTATTCATTGCATATCTTGAGAATATTTTCGGTTTTGGAAATTCCTTGGTGTCCAAACATCCTTGGTCTATAAATACCTAAGTTTGCATTTCTAGCAAACTATCGTAAGAGCCTGTAACACCCTAGTTAGTGATTAGGCTGCCCTTAGAAGAAACTTGTGTTTGGATAACACATATAATTTAGGTTATTATAATAAATATAATATATATTATATTAGTTAAATAAAAATAAGAAACCTAGTTCTTGTTCGGCTGAAGAGAATAAAAAACCGGAAGGAAGAGGGAAGAAGGAAAACCAAAGGAGATTCTAGGATTTGATCTCAAGTCTAAGGAAAGTTTATTCTTGCTTTATCATTTAATATTGATAGTATTAAGTTTCAATTGTTAATCCTCTTGAAAACCTAGGTTAAGAGTTGAATTTATAAGGTAAATTTCGAGTTATGGTTTTTCTGTCACCTAAAAGAATGAGTACTGTTTGTACCGTAAACCAACATACAACCATTAGATCGTTGTGAATTTTGTATATGTTATACCTGTTACTGTCATATAGTGTCTGTACAAATTTAAGAACGATGGGACTTGGAGTCATCATAGAAACACCTGTATTTCAGAGAACTTATCTGCTAAATTTATGAATCCGAACAGTTCTGAAAACCTAAGTTTATATAGTTATACTATTTATAATGAGCTCAAATTTTAATATGAGTAAACCATTTAGGTAATGAGTATGATTTATTAATTTCAAGTTAAACCGAGTTCGGGAGATACCCAAACTACAAATATGTTGTAATTACGCCTGTAAATATTCAGATAGGTTGAGAGAATAGAACATAAGATAATTCGATATTAAACCGTTATATTTCTTTTAAATTCATACAGAATGTCCTTGAGATTATTATGATTGCGTGGTAAAAATTTCGTTATGATCAGATTAGTATAAATGGTGTATTTGATATGTACAACAGAGTTATACACATGTGCTTGCAGGGTAAATTATCGAATTGATCTAGTATGTGGTTGGAGTTTGAATTGAGTTGTGTTTATGAGTTTGAAGCTTACTATGTGCTGAATTTAAAAATGATTTAAATGGTCTTGTATGTGTTGGAGTATTGTTAAGGTATAAATCCTTGTTTGACTGTTCGTTATACTTACTTGCTAAGAGGTCAGGTCCGCAAAGCTATCAGGCTTGTAAGAACCGGTGAGCAGTAGACGTGTATGTTGATATGTGTGTGTTGAAATTTATATGTTGATATCAGGTATCATAATAGCTATCTCGCTTATAAGTACCGGTGTGGCCACAATAACTATCATGCTTGTGAGCGTACACCATATATGGGGTTGTCGTTAAGTTTGTCGAGTTTACTGTTCAAATAGTGTGTCGCGGTGGAAAGTAAATGCAATTTTTTAATTTGTGGTATGTGTGTGTGTTTGTAATGGTTGGAGAAAGACTGAAAGTGAGCGTTATGTTATATGATTTTAAAACTTAGTCTCATGATCTTCCTACTGCCATAGTTTAGATGTTTATTATTAGTTGATACTTTTGTTACTTATATGCTTATCGGTGTATATGATGGATTAAGAGTGAACTTGCAATTCAAGGCTCTGACCTTGTGTTGATTTTTTCCCTTTCAGGTAGCAGAATAAGTAAGTGGGTTAGTCGTGGGGTTTTGTTGAGTTTCCGCTGCAGTATTTGACAAGAAGTGAAATGTCTTCATATATGTAGTTTTTTGTTGATATTGTTTTCTCTTAATCTCAACAAGGTTATCACATTGTTATTTACTTCCACAGTTCGATTATTTTAATTTTGGATTATAACCATTTAAGTCTTTTGAATACTATTTATCTATTTAATAATGTTTATTAGATTTTATTTTGAAGTTCTAAGTTATTTTTATTTAAAAAATAATAATATGGACTTACGATAGTGGCACCGCGGGATTCTGGACTCAGTTTAATTGCTAGAATTCGCGGGTTGTTACAAAGCCGGGAAAAATTCATCTTTTTGTTGTTTCTGGTGGAGCCGTCTAATCGGAGAAGAAAGCATCCTAATTAGGTGAGATCTCTTACGACCGCTCGTTTAAAGATTTCTGTGGGATCAAGAAGCTCTATGAGTACCGTTGGTGGGAAACTAGATAATTACAGTGTTATTAGTTTTCGATTGATTTGATTGACTAACGGTTGTTGAAACTTTGATTGCACCTAGTTTGTTTATTCTTGAGAATCTTCTCTTCTGATATAATATTCACTCAAACTAGATCGAAGTATCGACGGGATCTTTAGAACTGTTTGTAGATCTAAAGACATCTTGTGATAATCCATTGTTAACAAACTCCGTTCTGTGTGTGATTGATCACAAGAGATTCAAGTGGTGTTGCGCAGGTGTTTATTGATGATTAAAGAATATTTGAAGACAAAGAAGATTTCTTATTAGTTCTCATATCTTTGGGTGTGCACAAACCTTGATCGGCTGGGATCCAACTAGAATCAGATTTATTCAATTGATTAGTTGCGTGAGATCGGCATCACTTTATAGTTTCTTGTTGGAATCTATATCGATTGATTGCGAATCTAAACTTGACTACTTTGGTAGTTATTGGATAGATTGATCTAACTAGGCAAAGGAGTTTATTAGATTAATCGGAAGAGCCTTTGCGTATGACTTGAGATATCTTTATCTTGAAAGAATTGAAAGAGTTGTTACCAAACAGATTTGTTGTTCCTTTACTGTTTAGAATACGATCCAAATGAATTTTTCCAGTGCGTGCACTCATTGAAGTCGGAAGCGCAGGGATACTGAGGAAATTAAGTGAACTAGGGGTAGTTGTTTGGTCTCAACTATACGAAGTTGGTTTAGATTTTGTATATCGGCTTAATTCTGAGAGTCAATTATGGACTAGGTCCCGGTGTTTTTCTGCATTTGCAGTTTTCCTCGTTAACAAAATCTTGCTGTGTCTTTTACTTTTCTATTTTCGCAATTATAATTGTTTTCTTATAATTAAAAGTAAAAAACACAAACGTTAACTCCGTTATACTTGATAGTGATCCTATAGAGTTTGGTTAAGTCCGAACCTATTATCAAGTATCATACTTCGTTGTTGTATTATCTCGATCTTGTATCCATAGTCAATCACACAAGTTATCTTGTTGTCGTATTGTCTCGATCTTGTATCCATAGAAGATCAGACAAAGTGTGAACTGATTTGTTGTATTGTCTCGACTCTTTCCATAGACAATCGCTTTCGGTAGAGGACTTATAGGTGGATAAATAAAAGATTGTGGTGTATTTGGGTACCCTCGTCTTTTCAATTTGTATCAGAGCGGGCAAACACGAAAGGATCTAACAATCTGTGTTTGGTGCGATCCAACCTATAAGAATTTAATCTATGTCTGATTCGGTTAACGTAGTAGCAGGATTTGACTACTTCAAAGACTCGTGGTGGAAGACACGAATGAAGTATATAATACTCTTGTTCCTAAATTTGTTAGGAATTGGGATTAAGTCTGTGTATGTCTTGAACGACTTACATAGTCCCTTGGTTATCATAGGTTTGTATCTCATGGTATTGAATACTAACCAGTTTAGTAACAATGATACATTATTCTATGTGACATGTTTTATCTTGAAAATGTATAAGATTCCACATAAGATTTTTCTATGTATGAACCATGACTATTGAAAAGACGAGGGTACCCAAATACACCACAATCTTTAAAATATCCACCTATAAGTCCTCTTACCGAAAGTGATTGTCTATGGACAAAGTCAAGACAATGCAACAAATCGGTATTCACACTTTGTGTGATTTTCTATGGATACGAGATCGAGACACTATGACTACCAAAGTGTGATACTTTATAATAGGTTCGGACTTAACCAAACTATATAGGATCACTATCAAGTATGTACGGAGTTAACGTTTGTGTAATTTACTTTAAATTATATAAACAAATATAATTGCGGAAAATAAAAGTAAATCACACAGCAAGATTTTGTTAACGAGGAAAACTGCAAATGCAGAAAAACCCCGGGACCTAGTCCAGAATTGAATATTCTCAGAAATAAGCCGTTATACAAAATCTAAACCAACTTCGTATAGTTGAGACCAAGCAACTACCCCTAGTTCACCCAGTATCCCTGCGCTTCCGACTTCGATGAGTGCACGTACTGGAACAATTCATTTGGATCGTATTCCAAACAGTAAAGGAACAACAAATCTGTTTGGTAACAACTCTTTCGATTCTTTCAAGATAAAGATATCTCAAGTCATATGCAAAGGCTTTTCCGTTTAATCTAATAAACTCCTTTGCCTAGTTAGATCAATTTATCCAATAACTACAAAAGTAGTCAAGTTTAGATTCGCAATCAATCGATATAGATTCCAACAAGAAACTATAAAGTGATGCCGATCTCACGCAACTAATCAACCGAATAAATCCGATTCTAGTTGGATCCCATCCGATCAAGGTTTATGCACACCCAAAGATAAGAGAACCAAATAAGAAATCTTCTTTGTCTTCAAATCTTCTTTAATCTTCAATAAACACTTGCACAACAACACTTGAATCTCTTGTTATCAATCACACATATAACGGAGTATGTTAATAATAGATTATCACAAGATGTCTTTAGATTTACAAACAGTTCTAAAGATCCCGTCGATACTTCAATCTAGTTTGAGTGAATCTTATATCATAAGAGAAGATTCTCAAGAATAAACAAACTATGTACAATCAAAATTTCCAAAAACCGTTAGTCAATAAAATCAATCGAAAATTAATAACATTGCAATTATCTGATTTCCCACCAACAATATTCGTAGAGCTTCTTGATCCCACAAAAGACTTTAAACGAGCGGTCGTAAGAGATTTCACCTAATTAGGATACTTTCCTCTCCGATTAGACGGCTCTACCAGAAACAACAAAAAGATGAAGTTTTCCTGGCTCTTAGGATAGTTTGCTAGAAATGCAAACTTAGGTATTTATAGACCAAGGATATTGGACACCAAGGAATTTCCAAAACCGAAATATTCTCAAGATATGCAATTAATAGCAAAATTCGGTTTACCTAATTCCAATAAATGCTTGTCCAAAATTTTCGAAATCTCTCAATAGAAAATCTCCAATTAGTAAATGCACATTACTAATTAGTATTTTCTAGAGATATGCATTTAATTGCTGGTAATTAAAGCATATAAATTCAAAACCTTAATTAAAAGATTCTCAATTTATTTCGGCACAGGATCTCCTTGAGTACTAAGGAATATCTTTGAACAATAAATGATAAGAGTTACTGAATGTGTTCAAAGTATGTTGACATCTTTTTCACTGTAAATCCTTATTCATATTTACATGGATTTACATTCTTGGAATCGGTTATACCACACTTCCAAATAAGTTTAGAATTGGTTTACCTTTATTCCAAGATCACTATGTGATTGATCAAATAGCAAATCACATATATGGGTTCAATCGGTTCTACCAATCACTAGGATCGGTTATACCTTAATACTGAAACACTTGTGATCGGTCACACAAGTTACCAGGACCGGTTACATCAGTTACCAGGATCGGTTACATCAATTACCAGGACCGATTACCATATACTCATGGTATTGCTTGTGATTGGTCATGTTAGAGCACTACTCGGTCGAACTCGCAAGCGTTGCTATCTCAAGCTTGTTTGTCAATGTTAGTGATCAAAACTATAAGTCTTGATTTCTAGTCTACTTATAGTGATGTCTCGTACTAGGATAGATTGTGTAGTTGAGCTTTAGACTTCACGGCGTTCATCGATTGAAGACGAAGAACTACTAAGGATAGCTTGTGTAACTTCATCAACAAAAGGTATATGGAGACTGAAACTCATCTATCACTCAGAAAGCGTTGGTATGTCAAGTTTGGTTGTCATATTCATGTGACTCAAAACTCATCTAAAGTCACTTGATTATATACTAGAGTCAACTTCGTTTAGGTTAGACTAGAAAGTCTAGGAATGTTGAGACATACGATTATTACTACGAAGACCTGAAGAATGTGAAGAAGAAGCGAACTACGACGACAACATCATCCTTCCTCTTGAGGTTAGTAATACTGACTTGAATTTTTTTATTCCTAACGTATCTTCAAGTCGTGCTATATTGAAAACATAACTGCGAAACTGTATATACTGTACATATTGTATGATACTGTAGTGATGTGACATGGTCATATTTGTATGACCATAGTATTAGGGAATTAGACTACGAAGTATAACACTTATCTTTTGAACTTTGTAGATATGACATCGACATAATCTTGTATATACTGTTATGATTATGTGAATGGGTTATGGTGAAGATTTCATCCTAGGAAACAATGTTTTACATTTGTTTAAAGGAATTACATTCATGAACTTGTTTTATGAATTGAAAGGGAAATCGCTAGGCTTATTGGTACGGTTATTCATTGCAAATCTTTGGATTACCAATATGTGTGAGATGGTAGAACCGATCGTAACTTTGTTATGTATCTTGGTATAACTAATCACAATGCCTGACTTACGATTTGGTATGACTAGTTTTTATTAATTGGTGTAACCGATCCTAAGTAATCACCATGAAATGGTATGATCGATATTTGTAATTGGTGTGACCGATCACAGAGTGTTGTATAATCGATACTTGTAATTGGTGTAACCGGTCCTTGTAATTGGTGTAACCGATCCTGGTAATTGGTGTAACCGATCTTGGTAACGGGTGTGACCGATCACAAGCAATACCATGAGTATATGGTAACCGGTCCTGGTAATTGATGTAACCGATCCGGGTAACTGATGTAACCGTTCCTGGTAACAATACCATGAGTATATGGTAACCGGTCTTGGTAATTGATGTAACCGATCCTGGTAACTGATGTAACCGGTCCTGGTAACTTGTGCAACCGATCACAAGTATTTCCATATTGAGGTATAACCGATCCTAGTGATTGGTAGAACCGATTTAACCCATGTATGTTACTTGATGTTTGATCATCACATAGTAGTCTTGGAATACAGGTGAACCAATTCTAAACTTGTTTGGAAGCGTGGTATAACCGATTCCAAGAATGTAAATCCATGTAAATATGAATAAGGATTTACAGTGAAAAAGATGTCAACATACTTTGAACACGTACAGTAACTCTTATCATTTATTATTCAAAGATATTCCTTTATACTCAAAGAGATCCTGTGACGAAATAAATTGAGAATCTTTTAATTAAGGTTCTTGGTTTTATATGCTTTAATTACCAGCAATTAAATGCATATCTCTAGAGAATAAAAATTAGTAATGTGCATTTACTAATTGGAGATTTTCTATTGAGAGATTTCTGACATTTTGGAAAAGAATTTATTGGAATTAGGAAAACCGAATTTTGTTATTCATTGCATATCTTGAGAATATTTTCGGGTTTGGAAATTCCTTGGTGTCCAAACATCCTTGGTCTATAAATACCTAAGTTTGCATTTCTAGCAAACTATCGTAAGAGCCAGGCAAACTTCATCTTTTTGTTGTTTCTGGTGGAGCCGTCTAATCGAAGAGGAAAGTATCCTAATTAGGTGAAATATCTTACGACCGCTCGTTTAAAGAATTTTGTGGGATCCAGAAGCTCTACGAGTACCGTTGGTGGAAACTAGATAATTACAGTGTTATTAGTTTTCGATTGATTTGATTGACTATCGGTTGTTGAAACTTTGATTGCACCTAGTTTGTTTATTCTCTAGAATCTTCTCTTCTGATATAAGATTCACTCAAACTAGATCAAAGTATCAACGGGATCTTTAGACTATTTGTAGATCTAAAGACATCTTGTGATAATCCATTGTTAACAGATTCAGTTCTGTGTGTAATTGATCACAAGAGATTCAAGTGGTGTTGTGCAGGTGTTTATTGAAGATTAAAGAAGATTTGAAGACAAAAAAGATTTCTTATTAGTTCCCATATCTTTGGGTGTGCACAAACCTTGATCGGCTGGGATCCAACTAGAATCGTATTTATTCGATTGATTAGTTGCGTGAGATCGGCATCACTTTATATTTTCTTGTTGAAATCTATATCGATTGATTGCGAATCTAAACTTGACTACTTTGGTAGTTATTGGATAGATTGATATAACCAGGCAAAGGAGTTTATTAGATTAAACGGAAGAGCCTTTGCGTATGACTTGAGATATCTTTATCTTGAAAGAATCGAATGAGTTGTTACCAAACAAATTTGTTGTTCCTTTACTGTTTTGAATACGATTCAAAGGAATTGTAGTGCGTGCACTCATTGAAGTCGGAAGCGCAGGGATACTGAGGAAACTAAGTGAACTAGGGGTAGTTGCTTGGTCTTAACTATACGAAGTTGGTTTAGATTTTGTATAGCGGCTTAATTCTGAGAGTATTCAATTTTGGACTAGGTCCCGGGGGTTTTCTGCATTTGTAATTTTCCCCGTTAACAAAATCTTGTTGTGTCTTTTACTTTTCTATTTACGTAATTATAATTGTTTTGTTATAATTAAAAGTAAAATACACAAATGTTAACTCAGTTATACTTGATAGTGATCCTATAGAGTTTGGTTAAGTCCGAAACTATTATCAAGTATTATATTTCGTTGTTGTATTGTCTTGATCTTGTATCCATATAGAATCACACAAGTTATCTTGTTGTCATATTGTCTCGATCTTGTATCCATAGACGATCACACGAAGTGTGAACCGATTTGTTGTATTGTCTCGACTCTGTCCATAGACAATCACTTTATGTAGAGGACTTATAGGTGGATAAATAAAAGATTGTGGTGTATTTGGGTACCCTTGTATTTTCAAGTTTTCATCACAATAACCATGTACCATTGTAAAGGCCATACTTTAAATCAAGTTTCCTCAAGTGAATAATCGGAGCACCTATCTAGTATAAGCTTGTGATGAGGTAATCCACCTGGAGCAACACTATTGAGAAAAGTTTTTGTCCACAAATTCTCATGATCATTTTCAACTGTGTCAAAGGAGTGATAGACTACCTCGGCTCCCGAGAAGATTTCAATAACTTTCTGATTTAGCTTTTCGACAACGTCATTCTTTGGAGTTATCCATGTACTCTGACTCATATAAACTTTGTCATATGCATTCTCTTGAATTCCTGGAAAAACCTCGTCAATCAATCTTCTAACAGACTGCTCTCCTTCCAATTCCAAGACAATATCATCTGGAAGTTTCAGCATGTCGTTCGTAACATAAGGCTCAACTCCATCACTAATTCATAGCAAGAATTCTAAGAAGTCAGAGTTCAACCTTGAACGCATGTCTTCTTTGAGATGAATTACCTTGACATCTTTCCATAATTTTACATTGGTTAAGCATGCATATATTGTCTGTGCTCGTATGCCATGTTCAACCATAGGCAACACTTGACGGAAATCACCACCTAAAACCAAAATTTTACCTCTAAATGGTACCTCGACTTTAGTTAGGTCTCTTAATGTACAATCCAAAGTTTCAAATGCATATCGGTTTGTAATTTTTGCTTCGTCCCAAATAATTAAGCTAGCCTTCCGAATGATATTTGTCAAATCATATTTCATACCTATGTTGCATGTAGATGTTGAGTTTTATAGCTAGTACATGATTGAGATCTATCAAATCATCTTGATTTAGCATTTCACCCACATGGGATCATTGTTGCAGCGATCCCTGATGTCTCCGTTGCAATTGCAATATGTCCTTTAGTTCTCAGATAGGACAATATCTCCCTATATAGAAAAGTTTTCCCTAAACCACTTGGACCATCAATAATGAATATAAAATGGTCGGAAGAGTATAGGGATTCACTACCCTGAAAAAATGAGAATCAAATACCATAAATAAAAACCCGCGCTTCGCTCTTAATGAACACATGTCAACATGCTAATTTTAATATAATTTCTAAGAATGTTTATAAATTCTATGATGTCATTCATCTATCCAATTTTTGTAATACTTCATATTCATTATCAAATAAACACTACCACCACCACTTGAATCTTTCACATGGATGTGTGTTGCAAGGAAGTAGTGTAACAACACAGGGTTGTTGAACTTGATTTAAACTACCACAACAGCACAACAAATCCAAATGATTACTGATCCTTATCCATGAGATTAAAACATGAATTCCACAACATAACAAAAATGGAGATGACAACATACTAAAATATGATCTCTCTAATCGTTAAAACTATCACCACCACTTTTAGATTTGCGACATAAAGTCAAATTCTATGTAGCTAGACTAACAATAATTCACTAATTTGCAATCCACTAAGTTTTAACAAATAATAGAATTTAGATTTGATCCAACAAAGAATAAATATCAAGTCATTTGTGTATCAAGTTCAATAAAAAAACATGTATGTCTGATGTATCAGTTGCTCAACTATATGCAACTGATGAAATATTTGTTGAAGTCTTGACTATTAATTTACATAAATACTTGAATGGGTTATGGTAAAGGTATATGGAGAAGACTCCGTGCTCATGAATAATCAAGATGTTATCTATAATTGACAACCAAACTGGACAACATAAAATCAATTATTGGTGGTGAATCTAACATAAATGAAAAATGATATTCGCAAATATTATTCGAAAAAACAAAAGGTAATGAGGCGATATCCTACTGAAACTTTACTCATTCATAATTCAGTTTATTGGAATTTTTCTATTGTAGCATTTCAAGTGACCGTATGTAGAATCGACACTCTAGACACTCTTACTAAATGTTGTTTATATAGCCATATAGATCTACCTTGATCTTACTCTGTTTAGTCTCGCTGAAATATGTTGGTATTTAACCTAAGTTTTTTATGTTATCTATAAACTGAACATTACCACCATTACTTTTCAGATTGCTTCTAAAACCAAAATGACTGACTGGTGGCGAATCGAGCTCAGTAAAGTTTATTCAATCATTTCAAATTATGTCATTTCAAATAATTATATCCATTCCATTAAAAAACCCAAACCCAAACAACATAACAGAACCCAACTAGAAACAGAAACAACTCAAAATGACTGGTGGCAACAATTCACCTGTCGAATGCATGCCTCTGGTCGTTATGTATCCTGCCAATAGATAACAAATCTTCTGGAGGAAATGGAATATATATTTCTTCCATGACCAAATCGTTTGTTCCATAAGAACCTACATCTTTTGTGTTGGATGGGAATCCATATCTTCATTAAATATGGACAAATAATAAAGCAAAGTTCTTGTAACAGAAGATCAATAGCACCTTGTTCTGTGTTGGAACGGAGATGATCTATAATCATGTGCGGAAGAAATTCATACCATAAAGGATAACAGCATGCAGAAAAGTCTTCTCAAAGACGAAAGCACCTGCACTTGTATTGCTTCGAGAAGTGTATCATGGATTGCAGTATCACTTTTTTAACAAACCAAGACGTTGCGCCACTTTTATGTACGTTGAAAAGGTATCATAACCTACCTTTATAATGTCCCCGAAAGAAGTTTGTGTTACGAATCGATTAGGATCGCAACGGAAATTTCATGTTTAGAGTTTTTCCAATCAAAAACCCAACAAGAAATTTGATGTTAATAATATCAATAGAGAGTTAGGAGATTTGTTTACCTTAGCTAGCTTAATCCAATCTCTACGCACAGCAAAATCCACAGACAAATTTCTTCCCCTAAAGCTTTGTCTTCAATCACGGATTGTTGCTTCGAATTGAACGAAGAAGAATAACCCATGCAACTTTAAAACAACAAAGACCACTTCTTTTGTTTATCAACACTAGCAACTATTTACTAACTTGAATCAAATCAAAATCCTTTTAATTTTTTTGCTCTATCACCACCAAAAACAAACTTAAAAGAAAAAGCAAAGGAAGCTCCTGTAGCTTTTTAGAATAAAAGCTCGTATGGATTTTTTTTTGGAGAACAAAAAGACAAAATCACTATTACTGTGTGATAATAAGGCTAAAATAAACACGGTTTGGTTTTGGACTTTCCCACAATTAACTTAATTGTATAAGGACGGGAAAACAAGAAGGTTTAGTTTCTCTTAGCTTTCGGTGTGGCTAGCTTTGATAGCTTGCTCTCTTTATATAACTTTCATATCAAGATCTATCCTACTTGTTTTCAAATACCTTTTCCAAATACAATTAGGTCTTTTGGTCTACAAACAATTTCATCTTTTCTTAACCGTGTAAGATTATATGTGTTTTAACAACCTCAAATACTACCAAGAAATTACAAGTCATTCTACCAAAGACTTGTAATTGAAAAACACTTTAAAATTGTCCGTTTTAATAAAAGTAAAACCCTTCCTCTACTTTCTTACAGTAAGTCCCTCTGCTAATACTGATATTCATAACTTCTAAAAGGTGTATAACAATTACACATCAGCTCCCATGTAGAATTTATATTTTGATCCTTGACGACTAAAATGCGCTTTCCATATTATTATTCTAACTAAACAATTCAAGTGACCACTGACTAGTCTAGAATAATAATTCACACATAGTAATTCAAGAGAATACACACTCAAAAACGCACTCATAATTCAAGCAATTCAAGATACCTTATTAAATACATATATTCTTAATGCGCACTCATAATCATCCATCTTACCTAGATTTTGGATTTAAATGACATCACTGCTTGGCAAGACAAGATAACCAAATACATGTACGTTATGTAAATATTCTCAGGATTGAGAACATACGTAAAGTAGTAACTTAGATCCGTTCACTAGTTGAAAAGTAAAGAATGTAAATAACCGACCTGTTCGATATAATCCATTTATATCAACCTTCCATATTTATAAGTCCCCACTTTTATGATTGGGATTTATCATAATACATACGTAATCATCATAACAAGTTATAATCTAACAAATAAAAGCAATTCACACAGATTACGAACAAAATTGTCATTAATATATTGTATCTCCCACTGTTATATTGTATCTCCCACTGTTCAAATTAAAACTAATATATTTGACCAAATCTCATGAATCATGTTTAATGTAACTATTAAATAACATTTAAATACGAATTCAAACTTATATGTTTTTAGGCATAACCCTAACAGTTGGGCGTCTAACAAGTGAAAAAGTGAAAGTATCACTTTTATTGAAATGGAGGGAGTATTTAATTACATTCATATGCAGTCGATTATATTGTTTAATTTTGAAATTTTTGGGTATTCACTTGCAGAGATCCTGATGCTGTCAGGAGACTATTTGAAATTGGTCTTCTTAGCAGGTATGCAGCGAATTATATTTCGATTATCTGTCCTCTCTTGCTTCTATAAAGTGGAGAACTTAATCACGAACTTTGTTTGCAAGTGAGGCTTGTAAATAAACTGGTGTCGTAAACACAAAGCCTGAGTTTCTTTATCATTATGCGAGCGCAATCTTTGTACGAAGGTTTACAAAAAGTAAGTTTGTAGACAGTTCATTTTTCCAAGTTCCATCACTATGATTGTCGGTCAATGCTAGATATTAATTAGGGATCCTTAAATTCATGCACCAAATGAATGACGAGAATTATCATTATTTACCTTTACAAGTAATTTTTACTTTATTTGACTTGAACAAATCTACCCCTTTCCAAACATATTTGTATAAATACTTCATAGATTTCACACTTGAACAAATCTCCACATTGACATGGCAGTCGTACTTCTTCAAAAGCGATGGATTATACAAAATAATTATGAGTAGTGTTCATTATAATAAAAGTTAAATTAGTTCCACAACCTTGACGAATAACTTAGTTTCTAGAGAGAAAAAAGTTGAAGTTGTCTTTGCAATTTCTTTTGGATGACCAAAACAACTGTTAACAATAAAATGATTTTGTAGAGGTAAAAATAAGAATTATTGGAGAGAGAAAATTTTGATTTCAAAACACTCTTCTAAGGCAAAGTTTTGTCATTAATAAAATTAGCGGCTAAAAAAACGATAAATAAAAGTTACCGTTCGGAGACTATCGCTTGGTTTCGGATACCATTGTTTAGAAACAAAATTAATGACACTAAAAATATTTTTTTGACACAATTTCTTTTTACGGTAAACATGTTTTTCGATTAAAAGAATAATGTTCTCGCTAAAAAAGTGACTTGGTGATGAAACATTTGGTCATTAAAAAAATTCAATGAAAAATATCATAGTAAGCCAATGTAATAACTCGATTGAAAGTTCAGTTGTACACTTTCAATACTAATATCCCAATAATATCATGGTTAATAATTTATCACTCGTCTACATTATTAATTAGTCAAAAATAATGAATTATTTGAGATGTTATGGAAGCAAGCAAAAATGAAAGAGAATTGTTTGTTTTACAATGACCTTAAATTATGCAATTGAAATAAAATTAGTGAGTTCTATAGGTTTCTTATTAACAAAATTAATTTTGGAATCTCGAATCGAGCAACACCATGCTCAAGCACTATGTTCACTTTACATTTAGTTTATTTAGATGACAACACACTCAAACATGAAAAAATATGAATGTAGTATAAGAAAGCAGAAAGGGGTTCCTATTCATTAAGATTTGATCCTAGCTTGGAGGATAATATTTTTTATTTATTAGGATCATGAGTATAAATCCTTCATGACCCGGTAGTACATAGTGAGTAGGATAGATGGCTGAAAAATCTTCGTTACTAATAAGACAATAAGACAAGTTTAGTATTATTTTCCCATAATTCTATACAACATTATAAGAATGGTCTTCGTCTATGTATTGCCATTCCCGTAATACTTGATCATCAAAAACTAAAACAAGAAAAAGAAAAAAGAAAAAAAAAAAAAAAGAGGAGGAGGAGAACAATCTATAATTTCTTGAACAAAACTTATTTGAACCAAGGAGAGTTAGACACTTTCTTTAAGAAATTATCAACCTCATATATATGTTGTAACCGTTTGATGACGGCATGTCACCCAAAAAAAATTAGTTTCTTTCGTCATTGATATAACATTGAAATAACGATAAACAATGAACGTACTCTGATGTAGCACAACCTCTTCTTTAACGCTTAGCCAAAGATGCAAATTATTATTTTCCAATACTATGTGGATCAAAATCTATGAATGCAACGGAGAGTAAGTGGTGATGGAAAATTTGGCTAAAAAGAAGAGTGAAAACGCTAATATAAAATTGATATCTACACTAAAAAGAATTGTTGTTATTCTGACTTCAAGTCTATTATTCAGTTCTTTTAAACAAAATATTTAACCTTTTCGTATATAATTCGCATGTACAATTGGGTAATTGAATATTGGTATCAAGATACAGTGAAGCCATATTAACAACGTTCTCGAATTCAAGACTTG
Source organism: Papaver atlanticum (assembly GCA_023531105.1). Taxonomy (NCBI): domain Eukaryota; kingdom Viridiplantae; phylum Streptophyta; class Magnoliopsida; order Ranunculales; family Papaveraceae; genus Papaver; species Papaver atlanticum. Next base: position 5,857,523 of record JAJJMB010011896.1, read on the forward strand.
TACAATCTTGATTCGACCAAGCACACACTGAAATATTTTTTAGATGATACTTTAATTAGAGAAAAAAGTAAACCGGCAACTTATTCTCTTAGAATGAGACTCAATCATTACTACTTATTGGGGATCATACCCATTGGAGATGCGTAACACCTATTGGACATATATTTTCATCTCCAACATAATCCATGATATCTAATGAGAATGGTTATGCCTGTTCTAACTCAGAATACGTTTTGTATCAGGGTTTTCACAATGATATGTCGATTTTACACGAGATGCTCACCATCATAGCGGAAAATCAAAAACAGTTTTCGTTTTATTTTCTATGTACTTAGAAATGTCCAACATTCTCCCACTATTTTCAAAAACCGAAAAATAGAAAATAAAAACTCATATAAATGAAGTGACTGCATCACTCAAGTGACTACCTACGTACCCAAGTGGTATCAAGATAACATAGTTCAATAAAAATTGAGGTTAAGCATCATCATAGAGATCACTTAGTTTAAGAAACTCAAAGCCTTGTCAAGATCCTATGGTAAACGGATCTTGAACCAGGTACTCCTTACGATAAAACTAGAATTTACAGACAATTTAATTTCAGAGATCTGGAATCAATTAGTTCATGTTTGAAGATAAATCTTGATTGGTCAAAGAGATCATCTTTGTACGTAACTCTTGATAGATCAAGGAGTCCATCATATGAACATAAATCTTGCGTATACATGAACCGAATGTACCCTTTGGATATGAATCTTCACTTAGTGTAAGAAGTTTAAAGCTTTATCGAGGTTGTATGGTGAACGAGTCTTGAACCAAGTACTCCTAGTGATAAAACTAGAATTTTCGCACAATTTAATTTCAGAGTTCAGGATGTATGTAGTTCATCTTTGAACGTAACTATTGATTGGTCAAGGAGATCATCTTTGAACATAACTCTTGATAGATCAAGGAATTCATCATATGAAGATAGATCTTGTATATACAAGTGGTTTCAGTAATTGACCTAAAGATTATTAACGTGGAAGATTCACATATTTATTGTTGTGATTAAAACCAAGTTTATCAGAAATATCATCTTACATATTGGAAATCAAATCTACCTCACACCAATATTGGTTTTTACCAAGAACATCTAATTCAGTAGCAAAAATAGCCATTTAGTATGTGACCACAAATCTTTGTATCAAAATTATTATGGATATTAAAGTTAGACAATCGGTGTTATCCAACCTTAGGGCGAAAAATACATACTCTTTTAAATATATGATTCTTAATTTTAATATAATATCTTTCAAAAACAATGATAAACACCTGATTTTATCACTCATTATTCGTTATTTCGATGTGGTAAAACTTTATTTGTTTGATCTTTGTTTTTCTCCCTATAATAAGGCATCAAATTTCGAACACCTGATAGGGTGTTTTGATAACAGAAGTAAAAGCTCTTGTGCTGTCGAATCTAGAAGTTCACAAAAGTTAGCTTTTTTGCCTTTAGAAGTCATTCTGAAATTGTGTACCCAAACTAACTTATGACATATTTTCTTCTAGAAGAAAAACAACTTCATAAAGGAAATTGCGGTCATAAGTTGCTAAATTGCCAAATTGCTAAATTATATTTAGCCTCTTTTCAGCTTCTTCTTGGTGTGCAGACATAAGTGTCGCAAGTATTCTTGGATTAAATGATTTGGGTAGGACTATCCGAGTGAGTGAGTGGGTTAATGGTTGATGGGACTTGGGTCATTAATGATGTGCATAGACATCGGCTTGAAGATGCTGCAGTGGACCTGCACAATCTACCTAGGCCACAGACTGGTGATGATTGCCGCGTTTGGTTGCCTGATTACAGGGTTGTATTCACGGTCAGTCAGCAAGGGAGCTCATCGGGTCTCATTATGATTCTTTTGAAGGCACAAAGCTAATTTGGAGGTGTATTCACCCTACACTTGCGGCTCAAAACTGGAAGATTCTTTGAGAGGCTTGTGCAACGCATGATCAGGTGCGTGTTCGTTTCAAAACTGAGATGCCAATTAAATGTTCATTATGCTCAGCTGCGGAAGAGTCACTTGAACATATTTTTTGGAGTTGTAATTTTGCTGCTAAGGTGTGAGCTTGGCTAGCGGATGTTTATGGATTAATGTCGCATCCAAATCTGATTGTTGCTTCTAAAGCTGCAAAGGGCCGTAGTAGGATGATTAATGATTTATGGTTGCTATCCATTTTGGTAGTTAGGTCTGAACTGTGGTACACGAGAAATAAAAAGGTTTTTGAGAATAAGAAACCAACTTGGACTCTGTTCTATAAACGAGTACTACATCTGATTCAAGACTACTCCTTGCGGTTAAAGGTCAACATGAAAAACAACTATGAGGATGTTCAAATATTTGACTATTCGAGTCAAGCATAGGAAGATTAATCAGTATGAACCGG